>CM071937.1:37759445-38105921 GCA_016081115.2 Rehmannia glutinosa | reverse complement strand
ACAATTAAAAAAATAAAACTATACACGCACACGCACACGCACAGGTTCAGCCGCCAAATTGAATGATTTACATTGTTAAATGGTAGTTATAGAGGGTGCCACATATATCTTCTAAGAATTAGAAATTTAATCCAAAACAACACATCTAATTTATCAAAATAAAACCATATTTCATGAATATGAGAACCCTCATTTTCTAAATCACCTATTTTATTCGTGGCATTATTATACCCACTTAGATCCAATCTCCATTCGTAAATCTTAAAGGTTCATGTCATGTTTCCAGCCCAATAAACTCATAGGGTATATCTCTCGGCAAAGCTCTTAGAATTCAAAGTTATCTAATTTGGACTAAGTCTTTGATGAAACCAAAATAGTCCATTGAGACTATATCAGCCCAACATGCTTCCTTAAAAATTAATAAATCCCTTAAAATTCATACATATCTTTGACTAAAACAAAGACCAGGGTGAGATGTCTCGCAACACCACCAAGTCGGAAAATTATCGCTCTAGACGTTTGACAAACGACTCGCACCGTCCAACTTCAACCTTTAGGAAAAATGATCTACAAATTATCCGACTCCTTTCGTAAACCGTCAAAGACAACCATGATTCTTTTCTACTGCACGTATAAGATAATTCTTCAAATGCATAAATCAATAAGACATTTTAAACACATGTTGAAGCAAAAAGCCGTCTTTTATTAAGGACTTAAAGAAATAATTATTACATCGTAATCTCCTTTTGAGAGGAGAATACTTATTTAGCCTTTTATATATGAGGTTTGTACTCATAAATACATAAACAAAAAACTTAAAATACTTAACTCTTACAATTTTTTACACTTAAATCTTATTATTGGAAAACTAAATGGAATGCTCAATATCCTTAGCTTCCTCAAATCCTTGTTATTTATAGAGATAAGTTCGGACTTGAAAGAAGAATTTCAATCTTATTTGAAACATAAAACATCACTGTTTACGTATTTTACTCAAATTATTGGCCTCTGATAGTTGTGGCAAAGGCATCTTTCTTATGGACCCCTATCACATGGCTCTTGTCGGAGAATCTTCAAAAGTTTGGTTTGCATGGTCCCGAGGAAAATGCATCTTGTGGGATGGACCTTTGTCTTTTTCAGCTTTGTATTCTTGTTGGTCGGATTGAATCCTTGTCTAAACTCAGGTCTTTTCTGTGTCGGGCATGCCTGACAAATCCGATCAATCTATCGGCCGACATGCGCCATATCGCAAAATTTCTGGTAGGTTTCTTTATTTTGCTGGAATTTTGTTCTCCCAGAGAATTCTTTTTTTTTTCCCAAAAGTTCCTCTACAAATCCTGTAGTTGATCCCGTCATTGGATTCAAAAGGAAAGATTCATTTGCTGAATTCTGGAAAAACTTGAATGAATATTTCACTTTGTCCATCTCTGTTAGACAAACCCAAAGTCCCCATGATCGTTTTGTAAAAGCTTCATCTTTAGAGATTGCTCCTACCAGTAGTGGTGTTTCTTCCGGTGAAGCTGCCTTAATATATTTTAGAGCATTTTCATCCGGTCTTCTTAGCTTGATGAAATAAAAAGCTTCGTTGAAACCCTTCTTTGCTGGTTCTGGAGCTGCACTGATAAAATATAGTTCCAAAATATCTCCTCTGGCCAAATGTGGATTATTGGGCCCAAGTCTTGTAAATCGCTTTCCCTATCCATTTCGATGTAGTTTTAAAATTTCCGATAATCTTGGTGCAATAATATATATCAAAGCTAAAGCTCTAAAAGTATACCATTCTTGAACTTCATTTAGATGACTTCTTGGTTTCATCCAAACTCTTGGGTATTTTCCTGAGATATCAACCATTGTTTTTTTGGTTAGTATCTCTTCTTGTAACTAATTTCTTCCATTGTTGTTGGTAAATCTGCATTGGAAAATGTGAGACCGGAAATTTTGTTTAATCAAATTTTAATGGTCCGAATATTGTATCGTATGACTGAGTGTCACAATTTGATATTAATAAAATATAGTTTAATTTCTTTTAAACTTAGTATCTATATATTAATGTTATTTTACTTCCCTAACTCACTAATTGCTAATTCTAACTATCCCTAATGATATATTATTGACTTAACTTATGTTATATGATTTAACTGCAACTATAGGATTGTGGTGACTTATCACTAGAATAAGGATAAGACAATTGACCTATATAAGAAAGGTGGACTATAAGATATTTGATAAGAGGAGATTATTATGTGATAAGAGATGGGATATGTGATATAAGGAATAATATATCACAATACAAAAAACAAATGGGGTAGGATGTATAAGGAGTCGGCCAAAGGGGATAAGAAGAGACAAGAAATTTAAACCAAGACATACTCATTATTGCAAGCATGCCAACCCTTCCCATGCCCAAGGTATTGAGCACCCAAAGTTGCAAAAACAAGAAGAATACAATTATGCCTAAGCATTGAAGAGGGAGGGGACGACCATTAGGAGGAGAAAAGGGAGGAAGGCTTTCATTTCACTCTCTACACTTTGAAAATTTTACAAAGAAGACAAGCAAACATCTCCATCACTAAGCAAGCAAGGGCCGAAGTTTTGAGGAATAGGTAAGGAAATCCTCCAAACTCCTTCTTCTAAACACAAAGCTTAATTCTCCTACTACCTCAATTAAGAATTTTTGACTTGTAGGAGAAAGAGAAGAGGGTCAAATTTCTGGAAATTTTGGAATTGAAAGTTAAAGTTTTTGGAGCACTCAAGAAGCTATAAGCTAAGGTAAATCCTACAACCACCACCTTCCTCACTACTTTTCTTTTCATTTTCTCACATCCTTGACACCCTAAAACCGCCATATAGGGGTTGTACTAAGAAGATAAAGGGGACTTGAGGAAGCTTGTAAAAGCTAGAAGCCTTAGATATTCTTACCACAAGCACAAGGAGTTAAGGTGGGTGAATTCTTCTAAAACTCATAATTTTTGCATAAAAAAATAGCATGATATATTTGTTTATTTTTCTTAATGTATTTCTGGAAATTTTCAGTCTCTTTATATTTCTGGAAATTTCAAAAATTATATGTGTGTGTGTTGGAAATATGATAAAAAGTGTATGTTAGGAAATAGCTTTTATATATATCTCTTATATTTATATATCTTCAAGATGATTGAGATATATGAAAATATGTATTTTAATATGATATGATAATATTCTGGACCCATGTATTTGTGAATAAAATCGTGTTTGGGCCACTTTTGCAAATACGATAAATTATAGGACCAAAAATGATAAAAACCAAAAAGCGTGAAACCCCTTTGAAAAATCCAAAAATTTGTACTAAAATTACTGTAATAATATACTAAAAATTAAAAATAAAAATTGTGACCCTCCGGGTCAGGGAAAATGAGAATTTTCATCCTGTAAGTTGGCCTATTTTGAGATTCAATACTTTATTTTGGCAGGTTTGGAGTTTAGTTCTAGAAATTTGTATGGAATTGCATATTTAGTTTAAAAAATACTTTTTATCTCAATTTTTCAAATGTATTTATCCCAGTGCTTAAAAATGGTATTGGGGAGGCTAGATTTATTAAGAACTTTTAAGAATGATTTATTATATTTCTGTAATTAACTTTTTGCGAGGAGAATGATTTATCAAGAAATGAATCTGGATAAGTGTCCAAGATGTATTCGTTACAGGGGGTATCAACAAATCTTGACAATATATGGACAATAAAATAAAGATAACTGATATGTCGAACAAGCAATCGTTAGAGAAAGAAGGGAAACCTTACAACACCATGAAAGACAAAAGACGTATAATCTAAACTAGCTTTGATTAAATCAGATGTCACATACGAGTTTGATAAATCACAGAAACAACACATCAAAACCATTGATGAATCTTGTTAACGAGTTCAATTGTGATGAAAGATCGACACAAGAATATTTCAAGAGATTTCTTGAGAGGATCAATCAATCCATTCATCGTACATAGGAACTCCTTAAAAGCATACATGTGAGACGAGGAAATCGGACATACAATTTCATGACCTAGAAATAAAAATGTATGTCCCGGAAAGATTATGCAACAACCGATTGGTGGCGTTGCGAACTAACTATCACATCCAGATCGTTTTAGATAAAAGAGGTATAAAATTCATTAAGGGATTGTTTAATTTCTATAGAAGCATTGTTGGGTCTGATATGGTCGTAATGGACTATTTTTATTTTAATGTACAAGATAAAATTTGGAGAATGTTTATATAGGACTAAATTGTTGAAAATTATCAAGTTATAGGACCAAAAGTAAAATTGATAAGTTAAAGAATTGAATATCTTGAAATTCGAAAATTAAAGGACTAAAACTCTAACGTGACAACTTAGAGGACTAATTAGCAAAGGGATCCAAGTTAAAGAACTTAAAATCTTATTTTCTCCTCCGGGTCAAGCAAATGCGAATAGATGAATTTTAGACACTTAAATATAATTTTCCAACCCTTAAGGGGCTAAATTATAAATTATGAAAATTTGGAAGTTACTGTCCCAAACGTTTTATGAGATTACCTTTAGTCCAAATTTCATGAAAAATGGGCTTGAAACGAGCCCTTAACGGTAAATTTGCCTTTGGGGTTAAAATGAAATTTTCCACAAAATTGGTACTAAATCTGAGAATTTTTCGAAACTGTTTTTAATCTACACACTTAATGTTCCAAAGAAATTATTAGACTTTGAATCTCGTTAAAACCGTTTCCGGTTTAAGAGATACTTATTTTTAAAAGTGTCGGGTTAAAACAATAAATTGGGAGAAACTGGGACTGACCTGCAATTTTCGAAAATTTGACCCCTAGACCCAGAAAATATGATTCCTTAGAATTATTAGAAAAATTAGGAACAGACCTTGCCCTTTCCCGAGTCCGGGATCACAACTTATGGAATTTTTAAAAACCCGGCACAAATTTTCCTCTTTAATTAAAATATTTTATTTTAAAATAAAATATTTACCAAGGTCATATGAATTATTTTATCTTCTAAAATTCAGTTTATTTATAAAACATTAAATATTTTATTTAATTAATATTTCTATTTTTTTAATTATTATCCAAATTTATTCGGGATTTTCATACCGGCTAATTGTCACGATAATAAGGCGACTACCTCGCCCGTATAATCCGAACCTTATCAAGAACTTCGGCATAATATCTTGAATTAAAGAATAGAACCGGCTAGATTACCCATCCCATATCTATATCGTGTCAATGATGATCGATCGACTATCGGACGTGGCGAGTCTATGAACACGCCGTCCTCTTGACTAATTGGCCAGGGTTGGCGTCATATTTTTCGTGTGCAACCATCTAATATGAATTGATGGATTTCGGAATGGATAAGTCGCGTATGGGATGAGTAGCTTGGCTATAGTCTCATGCCGGCCTCCATCGCCCAACTCCCAACCTCGAGCCGGACGGAGAGTCTCGGCGGGTGATTGGGTCGTAGGATTCAGGTATAATCATGATTATGAGGTTCTCCGAGCTTAGCGGCTCCACCTGTGGAGACGTCGTGCCAACTAGGATAGCGGCTCGGCCCTCATATCGGGGAGGGATAAGGTGTTTGTTTAGGAGATGATGTTTGATCAACACTTCTCTGCCATATAAGGTGGTCTGGGTTGGCGTCACACTTTCGTGTGCAACCAACTGATGTGAACTGACGGACTGACTGTTAAATAATACTAATAAAATTATTAAGTATATGAGAATGTCATTGCACGTTTCTTACATCAAAACTCATGAAACGATTTCAGTGCATAAAATATAAGCCCCACTAACACACACTCACTACACCCACTGAGACTTTTTGTCTCATTCCTGCCTATTTTTTCCAACCAGAGGATGAGACCCTGCCCGAAGAAGAAGGCGACGAAGACTTTGATGCTACCGATTAGCCTTACATCTTACTGGACCTTGAGTCAACTAAATCTTATTATGTTATTTTGCTGGATGAACAATTGAGAAATTTGTAATAGACGGTCGTAGGACCCGTAGAGACAATTATGAACAATGATGTACTTTGTTATTTCCGCTGCGACATTTCAGACTTAGACTACTTTGACATTATGTATGATTTGGATTTTTTTGTTATGTTTGAATTACTTTTACGAATGAATAATTGGTTCATTTCAGACCGGCCTAAGTTCATTTGACTATGCACGGCTCTGGGTTGGGGCGTGATAGAAAATCTTTAAATCATCAGTTTGAACCTTAAATTTGTCTGTTTGTGGCCTAAGATGCAACTCTCCCTCCTTTACCCCAAAGGTACTGGGTTGACTTGAAGACTCGGTTTGTGACAGCGGAGCTTCAGCATTCATTACAGCTTGTACATTCTCTAGGAATGCATCATCTGCAACATCTGTGATTATGGTATGTGAATCCATAACCTTCGGGTTAAAGCCCTGTTCTCTAGTCGCCCCTTTTTGGACTGTGGGAGATGCAGCCTAGATGAGAGGCTTTTGCACTGCTAAGAACAATTGTCATTGAGCTAACTAGCATGCTCTTACTTGACCAGAATCGGATTTCTCATCAGCCTGTTGGAGTCATCCAACGATTTCTGCATTGAGACATAGTGTCCCAAAATCTCATTCTAGGCTCTCTAGGTTTTCCCTGAGATGCATTACTCATTTTAGGACATAAATCGACTCACGCGTTCTTCCATCTCATGTTAAAAAACTTGCAAGAATATTTCCATGACATTTTATAATAACAATATCATAATCATAATATTGGCATTCAACTTGCCATCTAAGTAATCTAGTCTTTTTCGGTTTAGATTCAATTTTATTTTTCGAAAAGCCTTGACACTTGAATTATCAATTTTTACGAAAACTTTTTAGCCAAGAAAATAAAGGCCATTTTTTAAAGTCTTTGTAACTGCGAATAACTCTTTCTCATTGATATGCCACTGATTGGCTTCGCTGCCCGAGAATAGAAAGCTGCAATATTTACACAGCACTTCTCCATTTGGTGTGGTTTTGAAAGAATCGATGCACACCAATAATCAGCGACATCGTATAAGAACCAGTTCATCTTCGTCTTGTGGAATTGCAAGTTTTGGAAGCTTTTTGCAGACTTCCTTAAACTGTTTTATAAATTCTTGATGTTCATCTTCCCATTTGAATATTGCATCTTTTGTTAGTAATGGGCTAAATATATTCCTGTAATGTACCAGATTGTTTATGAATATTCCAACAAAATTAACAACTCCGAGAAAACTCTGAAGTTGTTTCTTGTTTTTGAGGGTATCTGGAAATCCTTGTATTTTTCCCACGATGTGGCTTTGTAGGATGATTCCAGATTCGTCGATTTCAATTCCAAGGAATTCAATACGTCTTGTAGCAGTTATTGCCTTCTTTTCCGAAAGCACTAATTATTCTTTGTGGCAAACATCTGAAAATATTTCCAAATATTTGAGATGCTCTTTCATGTTCTTTGATACATTAAGAATGCCATCGATGTATACGAACATAAAATTACAATAATATTTGAAAAGATTATCCATCTTTCTTTGATATATTTGGGTTGCTTTGGCCAATTCTATAGGCATCACGTTCTAGATATAATGTCTTTGTGGTGTGGAGAAAGCTGTAAAACTCTTACTTTCTTCCTCCATCTTAATATGATAGAAACCATATTTGCAATCGAACTTTGAGAATATCCAAAGACCTTTGATGCGATTAACGGATGTTCTCTACTTGGGATATAATATCCATTAAATTCCAAGATGTTATTAATCCCTTTATCTATAAGTATATAAAAAGCAACATGTTTCCATTTATGTTTTACCGCCTAAAAGCACCTTCTAAAAATATTTTTCGAAGTATTTATAAAAAAAATAAAATTTATTTGGCAGCTTTCTAAAAATTGTAATAAGTATAATAAAATCTTAGCTTTTTATTTCAGTCAAATTAGGTAAGATGTCAATCGAGTTTAGAAAATTCTATTTCATAATAAATATTGTATCAATAAGAATCATACGGTTAATAACAAGTTTCAATAAGATTTGAAAACATAGTTGACTTTTCATTTTAAATTCAATAAATATAAATTGTCTGCCTTATTCAGATAATCTATAAAAGTAAATCGACTTTAATTGTTGGTCAAGTAATGTGTGTGTATATATATTGGCATTAATTTTACAAACAAATCAACAAAAGAAAATCAATTTATTGTGATATATCAGAAAATAAGACTTCCATTTTAATTCGATTCAATATATTACAAATATTCGTATATTGCAAAATTATGATCGAGTTTACAATTGAAAAAAATAACATTTATTGCAGTGCAATAAAATTAATTATGACCCAAGTAATTAATAATATACCTAATTTTATTAACATTCATATACTCATATTAAAAGGTATAGTTGAATAAATATTTCGAATTTATCGAAAATCTAATGAAACTTACTCATAAAAAATATGACTTCGACATATTACCATAATTATCATTTGGATTGTCTAGATATATATATATGTAAAATCAGTTCATTAGTATTTACTCATTCAAACGAAAATATAAAAATAAAGACTGCTCCATCATACAGAAAAGTCATAGATCAGTACCTATGAATACACTAACCTGTGATCCAAATATGAGCAAGGCGCAATGCATCGTAAAACTTCAACTTGTGAGAATGTATGAAAAACTTGCGTACAATGATAAAAATCAAACACAAGCCTTGAATGCATATTTCATGATATCGAGGTATAATTTATATTTGTTTAATTATTGATTTTTAATATTTCTACATTGTGTTGATATAATTTATTTTACAGGGAGATCGTCGAATCTACATAAGTGTTATTAAAATAGTTTGTGCATCGCACGTGGTCGGCACCGATCAGCCCGAGCCAACCCATTTAACAACTCTACCAATTATTAAAACAGTTCGTGCATCACATGGGGGACAACTCATCTAGTAATTAATAACAAGCATTGGCTTTTCTCTTTTGATTGTTCCATAATTTCTGACCAAGAATCTTGGGTTACTGTATGGAGAAACTCCTGGTGATATTAATTTAAGGTCAAGATGATCCTTAAGTATCTTTTGCATATCCTCAGGATCCTCTTGGTTCATAAGTATTGGTTTGGATCTCAAGAACTCATATTCTTTCCCAATTTTGACTTTTAAGTAAGCTTTGAGCTCATTTTTATCCCATCATACCAAATGATCTTCATTGTAATCCCTTTGGATTCTTTTCTTGATGTCCTCGAGTGATATATGTTCTTCCAAGGTAACATATAATCTGGAAATAGCCTCTGGAGGTACTCGTTATTCCCCTTTCAGAATACAAATTATTATCCATTTCTTTTTATCTTTCTGTTTCGAAATACCCTTCCGCAACTGGCTGGAGGAACTGATCTTTTCTTCGTCACAAGTGTGCTTGGAATCTAAGTTTTTTGAGCTCTAGAACCGTAAAGGGGATGGCTAATGTCCGGTACTGAGCCGATAGCTTGAGACCTATCCTAGCTCATAACTGCTAAGCAGAAGAAAAGGACGCCCTCCTCACTCGGAGTCGTAGCCATAGTCTGGTCGGACCTCCTGACCCCAACATTTATCTATTCTATTCGATTGATTTTCATATACGATTGGGAAGAGCTCTATTCAAAATGATAATAATACTTCACCAAATTTTCTTCTATCTTTTATCTTTGGATTTCAAAGTTTGATTTCATCACCACGCTTTTTGTGAAAATTAATTGGCATCTTTTTGTAAAATGATTCCGCGTTTTGGACGATTATCTTATGGTTACATAATGTTGTGAAAATAAGTCTTCTTATCCATTTTCTTGCGTAATGTGTTTGAATGTCTGTAGGAAATTATTTCCTAACAAAATATTTTCTCATGTATCATGTAAATAGATTTGTGACGTTTTTACTTTATACCATGGGGTACCACCTGCGCCTCCGATCATGATTTCTACATGTTTAATACCATAATTAAGGATAAGAATCCTTTTAGAGAAATCTCTTCTTGCAATAACTAGTAAATTTTCTCCAATTTCTTTAGAAAAAGCATCCGACTTTGCAGTACAGATTCTAGCACATGGATCAATATAGGCGGCGTAATAATCTGCCTTATATTCAACATATACCATTCCGATATAATGTATATGGAGAATGGACTAGTGATCATTTGATTCTGTATCTTTTATTAGCCACAATGAATTCTATTCCGCCTTATAATCTTTCCCAAGATCTATGATCCTCAAGAAATTCCACCCAAAGTATTAATTGTTCTGGGATTTTTCATGTTGTTCATGTGATAGTCGACTCAATTCCACCCATTTTTAGGCTTCTTTGATACCTTCCAACTAGAGGTTGCTGGAGGTAATATAGAACATCATAAGGAAAGATATCATCATTTTGAGTTATGTTGAATATTACTTCAACTTCTCTCCATCCTTCTAGGCATTTCAGTTCTCCCTGTATTTTGAATACATCTAGGATTCATTGAACTATACTTGGTCTTTTTTTCTTCCCATTTATCTTGCACGACAATTCCGCCTTGTTGGAAAGACATTCTTCTTGGCTCAACCCCGAGGCTTCTACTTTTTTTGAAGACTGGTTGATCTTGAATCTTCATATCGATCTCTTTTATTGTTGGAGATCCGATAAGTTCTGGTAGAACCACCTTTGCGAAGTCCTCAAAGATTCTTGGGACTTTAATAAATTCATTTCTCAAGAATACTTCTAAATGATGTGTATTCAAGAGAGCATATAAAGTATCATATGTGACCGAGTAGGGTCTATTTCCCTCTTTCATCAAATATATCCTTTTGAAATCTTGATGAAGGGTCAGAACTCTGTTGAAATCTCGATCTCCCAAATTATATGCAATTCTAGGATATACTTTAAATGCTAATTTTCCTATATATAAATTTCATGTAACCGCTCCAAAGCATAAATCTTTGAGATTTGAGATTCGCTTATCAAAGATAGCAAGGTTGAGTGGCGAATCAATTCCTTCTTTGAATGTTGCCTTAATAATTACTCTTATGGCTTCGATGTGAGTCAATGAGAGTGTGTTTGCAACTTCTCTCTTGACTTTGCCTTTGATCTCCTAAACTTATCAATAAAGGATCAATTGCATCTCGTCAGTTACCAAAGTGAACTCCATTGGAATGGAAAATTCTCCAAAGAGTTACTATGTGGATAATCTGGTGTTTTCTATTCAAAAACCCAATCTTATGTAAGCATTTTCCATAGATCCAATTGCAAATCCATCATATATTTGCGGCTTTGGATCTTCTTTCACAATCCTCATTAGAGCCTTATTAGAAACTGCAGTATGAGAAGAGAAATCCTGACAAATCCTCTCTAGCCGTTTGTTGAAGAATTTCTTCTTCACTCCTTCTTCATAGATGCTTTCATCTAAGTGGAGACCTTCCAATTGATACACATGTATGAGATCCTTGATGGTAGAAACTTCCTCGATTCGGTGTAGCTTTGAACTACATCGTTTTTTTTTTTTTATTCTCCGGGCAATCTGTCGAGATATGCCTTCTTGCTCCACAAGTCAAGCAATTACAATCTTTAAAACTTTTATTAGCTCGGTGTGAGATCGTCGAAGGTTCTTCCCGGGGTTCTCTTTGGTACTCTTTTGGTTAGAAACGATGATGAGGCTCTATTCCTGCTAGTCGGCCTTTGCCCCGATTTATAACTTTGAGTCTTTTGTTTTGACTAGAATCTTTTAGGCCTCTATGAAGACCTATTTTTTTTTGTTGCTACTTCCACGGTTGTATGTATGGCTTCTCTTTTTCTTTCTTTTAGGCCTCCATGGTTGGCCTCCAACAACTGTAGGAATGTCATCTCGTCGCAACATAGCAGAACTGTTTTATTGATTCCTCGCAATCTCTTGTAATTTCTGAAAAATGCTATTTGATGGCACCATCCGGATAACTTAGCCTTTAAATGATATATTTCTGGCCACCGTATCCAGGTCATTTGTAGCATTGTACTCCTAGATAAGCATTTCTCGCTAGGGACTTAGTATCTTCGCAAAGAATAATTACGAAGCTTCTTTATCATCCACCTTAGACTTCAATCTATATTTGGTGAACAATTTGATATATTCGTCAATATGACAAATATCATGTAACTCGAGGCAATAGAGAGCTTGTTTGTATCTTTTCTTTTTCTGTTCTTCCAATCCCTCAAAATAACCTGTATAGATAAAATGGATTTTAAATAATTTTTCCATATTATTGACTATTCCTTTCAATGATTCCCTAATGGTAACACTGCTTCTCATTTTCGCACCCGTCATGTCCCATGCGATCTTCATAGATCCTTTTAAGGCTCATCTCAAGAAGTAGGATGAACTCTTCCTTTTCGAGATCGAGTGTTCCTGCTGCAATTCTCATGGCAGATGCCCAATCGTCAATAAGGACTTCTCGATTTTTAAAATCGGGATATCAGTTAGCATCAATCCATATGGATGGATTGGATCAAGCTGTGATTCTCCATAAGATGTGTTGTACACATTTGGCCTTTTAGAACTTTGTCTTGTTCCCCTTATAATAATATGATTTTCTCTTGTTGTAAAATATCCACGTGTGTCATTGGTTCACCTCCATGGTGCGAACCAAAACTTTCTGCTACGTTGGGATTAATTGGTGGTGGTGGTCTTGGATTTTGGTCACGAGTAACCAAAGTTATAGATTCATCCCCAATATTCATCTTTAAATCTACAATTCCTAATCATGCGAAGGATTCTGCAAGGTTATGTAGATCTTCAATATTAATCTTCTCCATATCCATCACTTTTGGTTTGTGACGGATGTTTCTCTGATGATAGCAACGAGCTTTTCATCTTCTGTCATGCTTCGTACAACTTCGGTAGATTTCGGTTTGGTGTAAATAGGGTATTGTTAGAAATTTATATGCTTATTTCTTCTAGATGAACTTGGTATGTCCTTCATGTTCTTACCTTGTTTCTGAATATTACGAAGGATTTCAAGACTCTCCTTTTGATATTTTGTCATCGTCTCCATCTAAATTTGGATCTGATGAACTTGTATTTGTAGATTATTATGGCGGTTGTCATAATTCTGCAACGTATTCTGGACTTCTCTAAGATCTTGAGAGAACTTAGATATGTCTGAAAGTATCTCGCTCCATTCTGATTTACCATTAAGACTCATGTATGGTCTAGATAATGAGCATTCATCAGATCCACTCGTAGCCTTTGGTTCACTTGCAGGTAACTCGGGTTTTGTACTATTTGTTTTTGCACGTCTCGTTGGACCTCAAGGCTTACTCCTGCCCATCCTAGTACCACAAGTTGGTTTTCCCAATATATGATCATTTTTCGGTATTCTTGTTCATGTATGGTACACCTCCTGTAAGGTATACATCTTGGACATTCGTACAGATCCATTTTCTTGGTGACAATTCTCCTCATCAAAGGTTAATTACATAAAAATAATAAATATAACTTAAAGTTTTTAATAAACCTAGGCGTTGATACCATTTTAAAGGAAAGACTTTGTCAAATAAGCCATTTGTGTAAGCAAGGGTATTCTGGGTATTATGAAAATCTAAAATAACCCATGAGGACCAATATGCAACAACTAAACTTATAAGATGAAATTTCTTGAAGACGAAACTTATAGGACCAATTTTGTGGAAATTTTCAAATTTACAGAACTAATTTTGTAAATTCAATACTTATGGGACCAAAATTGCAAGTTGCTAATATTATGGGACGAATTTTGCAATTTTTAAGCTGCCACCTGTCTTGTCGACTAGTTTAAACTTTAAAGTGGGATTATGTGCGTGTCTTAGAAAAAAATACAGAAACAGCTAGTAACCAAAATCCATTCCATTTTGCAATATGTGATCCACCGTTTTTGCTTAGCGAATCCCGGCTAGACAACAAGACAAACACCACTATATTTAGGCCGGCAAGCAAATTTGTGTCTTTCCAACCCCATTTTATTTTGTTTTTTCCCCTTCCACAGTTAGTAACATAACCTTTTCTTTATTACATTCCAGTCAGCCCATCTTTTGTATTTTCTTTTTTTCTTTACATTACATCTAAATCCCCTCCTTTGTGTGTATATATATATATTTCATCTTAGGACTTAGAAAGGGATGTGTGTGTGAGTTTTTTCCTCTGTTTTTTCTTCCCATTTCTTTGTCTGGTTGCAAGGGTTTTAATTTTTCTGAGATTTTCCTAAGAAAAAAGAGTTCTTTGTGACATTTTATTGAAATTTAGTGTTTTTGATGGGTTGGGGATTGTGGATTTGGTGTTTATTGGGTTTCTTGATAGTGAAATGGGTGCTGAAGAGTGTGAATTGTTGGTACTATGAGAGTAAGTTAGGTGAGAGAAAATATGAATTGCCACCAGGTGATTTAGGGTGGCCTTTCATTGGCAATATGTGGTCCTTCCTCAGAGCTTTCAAAACCAGCAAACCTGAATCTTTCATCTCCACCTTTGTCAACAGGTGATCATATCTCTCTCTCTCCTGAGAAAAAATAAAGGTTAAATTATAAAAACTAGGGATCATTACAAAACTACCCTGAGGTTTGGATTAATTACAGAAAAAACCACATATGTTTGAAAATTATAAAAAAAACCCTTGAGGTTTGATTCTGTTATATGTAGAGGTAATTGTAATAATTTTATAAATATAAAGGGTTATTTGACATGTTTTTACTTATAAAAAGAGTACAACATAATACATGAAATCAAACCTCAAAGGTTTTGAATTTTTTTGTAATTTTTACCAAAACCTCCGGTTTTTTTGGTAATTAACCCAAACCTCAGGGGTAGTTTCTGTGGTAAAAACTATCATGAGTTTAGCCTAATTACGAAAGCCTCGCAAAATTACAAATGCTCCTATTATCGAAGGGTGGCGCTATTAGCACCCCAAAATTTATTAATACACCCTTTTTTTTAATTACAATAATATCAATTACTAAAAATACTAAAATACCTTTACTGTCCTACTAAATTTCTAAATACACCCATCAAATCTCCAAATACACCCCATCCTTTTTAAATTTTATAATCTTCTTCTCCCCCATTTTCCCTCTTTCCTTTTTCTCTTCTAAACCTTACAACTTGCAAAAAAAAGCTCAACTAACACACAAGTTGACGAACTGTTGTTCAAAGTATTTAAATATAAATGAGAATTAGTTAATCGGAGCAAGACCAACCAAACGAGAACTGTAGAAAGATGAAACGAGAACTGGCTCATAGATAGCTAAGGAAAATATTACCAGGAAAAATATACTTCACCAACTAACCTTCAAATCTGTTCACATCTATTACATCATGAGTGGTTAATTTCATTCAGTCATGCAAAATAAAGATTAAAGAATTATTGCTTTCTGTTCAGTTTTGTTATTCTAATTGGTAGTGTTTTTTGATCCTATTTTTTTTACTTTTATTCTCGTCTGCAATAAGGTGTGTATTGGGTGGTTAGTGTTTTGAGAAAAAAGAATTAGAGTTTTAGGGGAAGGGTAAATCAGGGAATATTGGAGGTGTATTAAGTAAATAAATAAATTATAAAAAGAGTTTGGGGTGTATTAAGAGATATGGGTGTATTGATAGGTTTTGGGGGTGTCAATAGCGTCACCCATTATCGAACACACTGAGATTGTATTTAATTATCTAATACCTTCCTTTTCGGGTCCAATCTATAAAACAGAAACAAATATCTAGTCTAGAGGGTATTCTGTCGTATTCATAAATTCGAAATATAGTGTTTTTTTTTTGGGTAATTAGGCTTTTTCAGGTGCAATTTGTAAACTAAAAACAAATATCGTATTTATAAAATGGAAAGATAGTTGGATTTTTTTTTTGTAATTAGACTGAATCTCCAATGGTATCTTTTATAATTAACCTAAGAAAAATGACACACAGAGAGAGAGAGAGAGAGACAGAGATACATTTTATAATGTTGTAATGATTTGCCCATGTTTAGGTGTGGTACTAAGTTGAGTTCATCCATGATCATGACTAAGCAAGCATAAAACCATACTAGATTATGATTACGAGAGTTAGGTTGGTTACCTTTTTTGTTGTTTAATTACGGAAAAAAGAAAAAATGGGATTCAACTGCACTTTCTTTTCCTATGTTTTTTACAGTGCTGCGCATCTTATGATCCCTGAAATAAGAATACTTATTGAGTTAATTTGCTCCATTTTTTTCATGATGCTCGTTTTAGCGCTCGATTTGACCGAACACGATTCATCACGTGACAAGTATAATTGTATTTTAGTGTTGTACTTGAAATGTCAAGGAGCATTTAAATTTTCCAATCTTAAAAATCAATGTAAGAAACTCATTGAGGTACACTTAAATAAATCTTGTGTTTTAAGAGGTGAGGAGAAAATTTAAGTAACAGGTAATGCTTTATATGTTCTGTCTGATTACAAAAGTTGAACAGAACTTTTGTCTTGGTTGAAAGTTTAAAGCCTTTTGGTCCCAATCCGAAGATAAATAATCTGCCTTTTTCCTTTAGTACTAGGATGATATGTAGTTACTGCAAAGGTTAGATGAAAAATCACAAATAATTAACTTTAGAGGGATTGCAATTTGCAGGCCATCTATTTTGTCATTTTTATGGTTAAAACACATTGCCTTTTGGATATATTAAATCCAAAAAATACTATATTGTCCCACACAAACATGATTTCTGCTGGTCCATGGTTTTGCTTTATGGGATTTTATTTGGGTGTAAAATTAGTCTCTTTCAGCCCTCTGATTGATGTGATATTTCAGCACCATCTCCTATCTTATCTTTTATTGATATATGCTCCTTTATTTTGTATGTTCCCCTTTTAAATTCTACTTTTGGTAGTTTTGGATAGTTATAGATAACTCCTTTTCTTGTCAATAAGTGAGTATTTTCAAAATCCTGAAAATGCTCCAACATGCTAATGTAGATGCTGAAACTGCTGCCGGCACCCTTATGACAAACTTCCATGCTGATTGTTGGACTTTGTGAAATTTTAATATTTTTGTCAGAAAAAATTATAATCAGTAGAGAAAAGTTAAGATGAAAACTAGAGTTGGCCATTCCACCTTTTGATGTGGAGTGAAACACAGAGATGAAAGGCATGAAGTGAAATTTCACCTAATTGTTTGGAACCTGTCAAAGTTTTTTTAGGCCCCAATTTATAGCAATATCTGTTGAATTTCTGCAAGATTTTGATGCCTGCTTATAAAGAAAAAGATTTTACAAGTATAGCAAATATTGATTATTTAAAAGGCTATGGATTGGAAAGGATTCTAATATTTTTGGCTGATTTGCTTTTTTGAATTAGGTATCTTTAATACTGGCTTAATATCTAAACTATTATACAGAACTAATCAATTTAACCCCGCAAACTGGCCGGCTAAGCATTTTGGATTAACCAAATTTAACAGAGGAGAAAAAAGAAATAGAAAGAAAATCACACTTTGTTGTCTGCTTAGTGCTTTACTTTATTGTTCGCTGTTTCTAATACTGTAGGAACACTAACTTTAGTTTCATAGAATGCTCTTTCGTGATGCAAAACTCTTGATCATATCTTTTTATCCACTAAAATAAAAAAGAAAATAAAAAAGTTTCTTGATGAAAATAGATAACTTTGAACAATACAGACCCTATTTAGAAATGATTACAATTATTTTGCAGATTTGGACATACTGGACTGTACAAGGTGCACATGTTTGGTAAACCTAGTGTCATAGTTACCACAGCCGAAGCATGCCGAAAAGTTCTAACCGACGATGAAGCCTTCAAACCTGGATGGCCCTCTTCTACGATGAACCTTATCGGAAGGAACTCTTTTGTCGGCATTTCCGACGAAGAGCACAGATGGATACGCAAATTAACAGCAGCCCCTGTGAACGGACAAGAAGCATTGTCCTTATACATGAAATATATCGAGGACAACGTCGTATCAGCTTTGGATAAATGGTCTGGTATGGGACAAATTGAGTTCTTAACTGAACTTCGAAAGCTTACGTTCAGGATAATTATGTACATTTTCCTAAGCTCGGAGAGTGAGCAAGTTATGGAGGTTTTGGAGAGGGAGTATACTGCGCTAAATTATGGAGTTAGGGCTATGGCAATCAATATACCAGGATTTGCTTACCACTCTGCTCTTAAGGTAACATTTACTTGGTTTCTTATTAGGTATAATTACAAAAACTACCCCTGAGGTTTGAGGTAATTACAAAAAAATCCAGATAAGTTTCAAAATTATAAAATAAACATTGAGCTCAAACCTCGAGGGTAGTTATTGTAATTATCCCGTCTTATTACTATTTCAAATTCAAGATAACACCAGCATTGTGCATTGTTACATCCTTGGCTTTCTTTAATGTATTCTTTCGGCTTATGGACAAACATTTTTTGAAAAAGTATAGCAAACTGGACCAAGAAATTTGTTTTGCTCTGCTAGTACTTGCTTGTTTTCTTATAAGTTATAACGGGTAGTTACAAATACTACTCTTGAGGTTTAGCCTAGTGGTAAAAAAAAAACTCAATTTTCTTTCAAAATTATAAATATGTCCTCCACATATGTTTCACTTTTACAAATTGCACCCTATTGAGGGGTCATGTGTAAAACAAATGCAAGTCTTAAGGGGTTATTAGGAATATTTTATAGGGAATATTTGGAATTTTAAAAAATAACTGGATTTTCTTGTAATTAAGCTAAACTTCAGGAGTACTTTTTGTATTTACCCATTCTTATAATAAATTTTCTGGTAGTAAAATTGCATATTTTAACCTGATCTATCAATGGAGTTGAAGGTGAACTTAAATTGATCCCTTGTTTCTGATGCCTGTTATAATATTTATTTTTAGGATAATTTCAAAATTACAAAAAGATCCACTAGGTTTGATTATGTCTTAAATTTAAGGGGGTAGCTGTAATATTTTTATAAATTTGAGGGGGTTTTAAAATATATTTTTTGCTTATGAAGGGGAAAATGTAAAACGAAATCAAATTTTAAAGGGTTGTTTTGTAATTAGCACGAACCTCAGGATATTTTTTGTAATTATCCCTTATTTTTATCTTCCAAATATGGAAAAGTTTGTGTGCTTAAATTGGATATCTCCATTTCAGGCACGTAAAAAGCTTGTGGCCGTTCTCCAAGCTATAGTAACTGCACGAAGGGAGTGGAGGAGGAAAAATCCCCCGACAGCGAAGAAAGACATGATGGATGCTCTTATGGATGCCGAAGATGAGAACGGTAGAAGATTGAAAGATGAAGAAATCATCGACGTTTTGGTGATGTACTTAAATGCTGGTCATGAATCTTCAGGACACATAACTATGTGGGCAACACTTTTCTTGCAGAAGCATCCCGATGTGTTCAAAAGAGCTAAGGTATGGCTATCCAGATAATTAGTGTCCGAGTTCTTGATAAACTAGAGCTGAAGGAGACAATTTAATAAATGATTATTTAACTTGATAATTACAAAATCCACCCATGACGGATGAGATTTAGCCTAATTACAAAAAACTCCAGTTATCTTTTTACAATTACAGATTATCCCCTTAAGGTGTTACAAACACCCCATGGGTATTTACCTAACATGTACACTTGTGGGGGGAATTTTTAAGTAGAAACAAATGCAATGCAGTATTTGCAATTTTGAAGGATAACTGGGTATTTTTGTAATTAGGCTAAACTTCAGGGGTAGTTTTTGTAATTATCCCTTATTTAACACCATCTCCTCAAAAGACATGACGAACTTTGATGAACTACTGATTTGATAGTGCTTCTGGTCATAGGTTATTGACTTGGTTTCCTCAATAATATTGTCATGAATAACAATTCAGGCGGAGCAAGAAGAAATTGTGAAAAACAGGCCACCTGATCAAAAAAGTCTGATGCTTAAAGAAATACGACAAATGGAGTACCTTTCCAAAGTATGCCGTTTTTTTATTCTTCCATAAAAATTCAGCTTTACCTCGTCAAATTTATTCATATTTACTGAGTACTTTTTCCTCTCCAAATTTGACAGGTAATTGATGAAACACTTCGTGTGATCACATTCTCACTGGTGGTCTTCAGAGAGGCAAAGAAAGATGTCCGCGTCTGTGGTATGCAGCAAATTCATATATTCCTTCCATTTTACTTCTCCTTAGTTTTAGTTTGATGGTGTGTGTGTGTGTGTGTTTTGTTTTTTGTTTTTTGTTTCTTGTTTTTTAAGGAGGATACTGACTGTTAATAAAATAGCTAATCCAATATATTAATAATTTGGCAGCAAATATTGAAATTACAAATTCAAGTTGGCTTTGTCTTTCAGGTTACACAATTCCTAAGGGATGGAAAGTTTTGGTCTGGTTTAGGAGTGTTCACTTCGACCCTGAAACATATCCCGAACCGAAGAAGTTCGATCCTTCTAGATGGGATGTAAGTTTTAAACCAATTTCGTTTCGCCTCTTTCCTTTTCTCTCTCGTCCATGAGTTCGAGCAAAACTTGTGAAGGCATTATGATATATCCCTGTGATACAGATAATTACAAAACTACTTCTAAAATTTAGTCTAACTACAAAAAATACCAATTATCTTTTAAAATTACAAATATCCCTTTGAGGTTTGTGTTTGTTTTACAAATTATTGGTGAAATTTGTAAAAAAAAAAAAACACATAAATTGATGGGGTATTTATATTTTAGAAAAAATAATTGTTTTTTTTTTAAAATTGAAATGCAGAATTTGTAATCATCCCACATCAAGGAAAAACGTATCATGCCAATACTTGTGCTATATTTACATCTTCATCTTTGATATTTTACCTATAGGGATTTACGCCCAAAGCTGGACAGTTTCTTCCTTTCGGAGGTGGAAGCAGATTGTGCCCCGGAAACGATCTTGCCAAGATCGAAATTTCCATCTTTCTTCACCATTTTCTTTTGAATTACGAGTGAGTCATAATATTTGCTTCGACACCTTCCCTCTTATTTCTTGATTCTTAGAGAAACATCTTAGTGATCCTAAATATAGAAATTTTCTTAATATTAATGTTGTTATATCGTGTATCTTTGTTGCATCGCAGGCTTGAACGCCATAATCCTGCTAGTCCGTTGATGTACTTACCACATACGAGGCCTAAAGACAACTGCTTAGGAAGAATAAGAAGAGTCTCTACTCAAAATGTAAAGAGAGGAGAAATATAGCTCTTTTCTTTTCTTTTCGGCTTATAAAAGCTCTCCTTTAACTGCATGTTGTAGTTTCCTTGGGAGAAATTTTCAACTAACTACATGTAGTATGATAAAATGGATTTCTATCAAATTTCTTTGCTCTATAGAATTGCAATAAATAGATGCAGTTATCCTGAGAAAGGGTCATGAATGTTGGATATCTTATTTTCTTGTGATATTAATGGAAGTAAATTTATCTAAGAGTAGCACTTGGAAAAGCATAGCATATACTTTTTTTTTTGACACCAAAATAATGATTTTATTATCTAGAAACATCATCCAACAATACATAATCGATACATGAAGGTGGACTAGTCCACACTGATGGGTTAGTAAAAGAAAACGAACTTTTAGCTAACTCATGAGTAACCTTGTTTCCTCCCCGTCTGACGAAAGACACCGAGAAGTCCGGTTAACCATTTAGTAACGTACGACATCCACTTAAGATAGCGTCATATTCCGATTCCCCACTATCCGGCATAAGAAGATTATCAATCACCCCCTTAGCATCCGATTCGAAAACAACTTGCTTGAAGCCCAATCCAAAAACCCAAGAAAGTGCTTCTCTCATTCCAATAAGCTCAGCTGCTCGAGCATGAAACTGTCCTGGAAAACATACAATTCTAGCCACCAAAAATTCGCCTACATCATTTCTAAGCACCATACCAATGCATGTATCTGTACCTGCTCTTGCACCATTCGAATTGTTGATAACAGATGCGTCCACATTGCATTTTAAGAATGGAAAAATAGGCTTCATCCAATGGTTATCACCAGGCTCTGTTCAACAGATTGAACATTACCAATCCATTTACATGCATTAGCCCCTTTCCACTCACTTAAAACACATTTAGCTGCTATAATTGTTTGGGTAGGGGACATATGTTTTTTATCCCACAACTCGGAATTCCGTTGCCTCCACAAACTCCATAGAACTATAGCCAACCTCTCAATAATAGCATCTTCTACAAGACAAACCCGGCTTCTCCAAAAATTCTCAGAAAAAGATTCCACTTCTTGACCATATAATCATGAATAACACTCTTGACCCACAAATTTCCCAACACTCATCAAAGACAAATTCGCAAGTTAAAACAGATGCCAACAATTCTCTAACTCCTTTTGACAGATAACACAACACTGATCAACCAAAATATTTTTTTTTGATAGATTAATTCTTGTAGGCAAACAGTCTCTACTCAAACGCCACATAAAGTGTTTTAACTTTTGGTAGAATTTGAAATGACCAAATATTTTCCACCCAACTCCTCCTATGATTTTGATTACTGGTCATCAAATTCACAACAATCCGATACCCGCTTTTAACTGAATACTTTCCTCTCTTCTCAAAATGCCAAACCAAGGTATCTTCCATAGCTCCTTGAGTCAGTGGTATACTGATTATCTCTTTGACATCTCTTTGTGAGAATAAATCTTCGATTAATTCCTCATCCCACACAACACATCCTGGTATAAATAAATCATGTACCTTGAGATGTTGTAATTCCATATTAACAGGAGTTTCTATATGGAAATTAGCACCATCTCGCAGCCAAGGGTCAGCCCAAACTCTGATTTTCTCCCTATTACCAATCCTCCATCTAGCACATTTTTTAAGCATTGTTTGGGAATATCAAATGCTTCTCTAAGTGAAGCTAGGATTACTTCCTAACTTCGCACTTAAAAAATCCCCTCTATGAAAATATTTGGCTTTGATAATCTTACAAATCAAAGCATTTGGATCTTTCTGAAACTTCCAACCTCGTTTTCCTAACAGTGCCAAATTAAAACATGATAGATTTCGGAAACCCAATCCCCCAAACTCTTTTCTATCACACATCCTTTTCCAACTCATCCAATTAATTCCCTTCGCTTTATTCTTATTTGATTCCCACCAAAAAGAATTCATCATCTTTTCCAATTCATCAAGCACAAAAGTAGGAAGCATAAAAACACTCATAAAATAAGTCGGAATAGATTGAGCAACGGATTTAAGTAATACCTCTTTTCCTGCTCATGATAAATTATTTCCACGCCAACTTTGAATACACTTCCAAACTCTATCCTTAATGTGTTGGAAAATAGATCTTTTGTTTCTCCCAATTAAAGAAGGCAGCCCCGAGTATTTCCCCGTATTAATCTGCTGCCATACTCCAAGTGAATTGCATATCGCATCCTTGCTCTGTTGAGTCAGATTATTACTCAGAAAAACACTAGATTTTCCAAAGTTAACGGTCGACCCGACGCCATCTTATACAACTCTAGCAACTCCTTCATTTTATCACATTCTTCATTAGTTGCCCGAAAAAATAGAAGACTATCATCAGCGAAAAATAGATGGTAGACCGACGGTGCACGTCTACAAATCCTGTTCCCATGAATGAGTCCCCTATTTTCAGCATCTCTAATAAGCAAAGAAAGCCCTTCCGCACAAATTATAAACAAATAAGAAGATAGCGGATCACCTTGTCTTAACCCTCTTCTCAGCTGAATAAGATCAACAAATTTGTTATTAACCCCAATCGAATATTTAACTGTTGTGACGCACAACATAATCCATTTAATCCACTTCTCATGAAAATCCAGCCTCCTCATCATACCCCTCAAAAATTCCCAATTGATACTATCATACACCTTACTAATATCAATTTTTAGAGCCACATCCCCTTCATGTCTTCTGGTATTTCTTTTCATGTCGTGAATAATCTCAAAGGCAATCAAAACATTGTCTAGAATCGACCTCCCAGGGACAAACGCCGACTGGCTATTAGAAATGATGGAGGGTAAAACGCTTTTAAGCCGATTAGCCAAAACTTTTGCTAAAATTTTATAAACAACATTACTGAGCGAGATAGGCCTCCAATCTTTTAATGTTTCTGGATTCTCCTTTTTCGGGATCAAAACCACATTCATATCATTTAACGAATCCGGGAATTCACCACATTCCAACCACTGAGAGCACGATTTATACACCTTCTCCCCCAATAGAACCCAAAATTTTTGAAAAAACGCTGGATTAAAACCATCCAGACCTGGAAATTTATCCGGGTGCATTTGTTTAATCGCCTTGGTAAATTCCGCCAACTTGAAACGCTCAATTAAAAATTTGTTCGATCTTCACTAACCATTTGTTGTACTACATTCAAGATGGTTCTATTATGCGATCAACTTCATCAAACAACTTGTGTAGTAATCATAAACCACCCTGCACATACCAGCTGGATCTTCATGCCATACCCCATCATGATCTTGAAGTCTTTCCATTCTATTATTACTTTTCCTATTTGACGCCGAACGATGAAAAAATCTTATGTTACTATCACCCTCTTTAAGCCAATGGGTTTTGGCTCTTTGTTTCCAATACATCTCTTCTTGGAGCAATAAAGTGGCTAATTTGGCTCGCGTATCTTAGAATAGTTCCAAATCATTTTCATCTTCTTGGAGCTGGATTTTATTTAAAATAGAATGGCAATTGGTGATTTCATCTCTAAAACATCTATCATGTTTCCGTCCCCACCCTTCAAGCTGTTCAGCACATATTTTTAGTCTATATGATATATCCATACCAATTGTCGAACTCCACGCCCTCTCAATGGTACTAGTAAGCCCTTCTATCTCCACCCACCTATTTTCGAAGCGAAAACGGTGAACACTTTGTCATTTTTGAACCACATATGTCTCCAAAATTATGGGAGAGTGATCTGAAATTGGAGCAATTCCATTTTTTAACACAGCATCAGGAAATAACTGACACCACGAAGGGGACGCCATAGCTCTGTCTATACGTTCTTCCACATCATTTGATGTACCTCGACCTCTACTCCACGTAAAAAGATATCCAATTAAAGGAATATCTTGAAGATTACAATCCATGACTGCATCTCAAAAACCCTGAAATAACCAACTCGGATGTTCAACATGGCCTTTTTTATCTTCCGGATTAAGCATATCGTTAAAATCTCGAATACAACACCAAGGTTGGTTAGAAAGGACATGAAGATTTCTCAATAGATTCCAAGATGCCCTACGATTTTTTCTATCCGGGATACCATAAAAACCAGTCAATCTCCAAACTCCCACTTTATTATCTGTAACCTCCAAATCAATATGATTATTGGAAATTTTTTTAACATCAACCAAATTAACATACCTCCATAAAAACAAATAATACCACCATTCGCTAATACGATCGACAACAAAACAACCTTCAAATTGTTGACTTTTTTTAACTTCCTCTACCTTATTTTCATGAGCTAAGGTTTCAAAAAGGAAGATAATATTGGGCCTATGAGCCCGTATGAGCTCTCGCAGAACTGGAATTGCCTTAGGATGACCCAATCCTCGGCAATTCCAACTTAAGATACTCATTGAGACCCTCCGTTAAAAAATTAGACACATCTCTGAGTGCAATTCTGTTGTCATCCCTTTCTTCTGTTTGACCCTCCTCCCCAACATCATGACTGTTTTGGGCTATCTTACCTTCAGGCCCACGTCTACGTTTTCGATCCTCATTTAATTCGAGGCCCAATGACTTATTCTCCATATCTGGCAAATTTTTGGAAGTTTCTTTTCCCGCTGAATTACACATAACTCCATTACCGTTACGTTTTTGAATTCTCCCCTGGGAATCCGCATAACCTTCCCTGTATTATATGAAAACTCCTGATTTGGTGTGAAATTCAAATCCGCCATTGGATTCGTTCGAATATTGAATTCACCAGCCGGATTATTTTCCGATGGACAATCATCAGCCGAAGGGGAACCGTCAGCATCATCTCTTAACTATTTCTCACCTTCCCGGTTTCTGTATTTTTTGTTTGGAGCTCTAAGCCATAATCCCCATTTTTTTTGAATATTTTCCTCTGGAGTCGATAAACGTGTTTCACAAAATCGTTCTCCGTGTCCCATCAAACCACAAATGAAGCAGAAAACACGGAGACGTTTATACTTGAATTTGACAATAGTCCAATCTCCCGCTTGGCATCTAATTTTCTTGAAGCGTTTTAGCGGAATTCGGACATCAATTTCTACCCTGATACGCATATAGGTTCTCCATATTGCCGAATTGTTGTTACCATCATATTCCAAGAAGTTACCCACAAAATTTCTGAATTGTTTCCCGACATTCTCCCTCATATAACCAACTGGCAGATCATAAATTTGAACCCAAAATGGAACGGAGAATAGAGGTAATGAAGAGGGGACATCACCTGTTTTAATTCTATGAAGAATTAATAGATAATTGTCAAAGAACCAAGGCCCCCTATCCAACACTCTTTTCAAATCCGCAACATGGAAGAATCTGAACAAAAAACGTTGGTTACCAATTTCCTGAATATTAATTCCACGATTTGGACGCCAAACATTCGCTAGACGATTCTTCATGATTAAGAAATTGATACTTTTGTCTGTCGAAAAACGACCCAGGAGGCATAACTCGAATCCTCCTTTGTTGACTCATTTTCTCCTTCCTCCAAGATAACGCCTTCATCTTCTTCATCATGAAGAGAAAGTTATGCTATATTTGGTTCCATTGGCACTAAATCAAATTTCACAAACAATGAGATTAAGACTCACATAATTGAACAAAGACGCTCTAAACTCTCGACAGATGAGAGGTGGAACTAAACGCTCTCGACAGATGAGAGAATATTTCTTATTAATATATATTTGTTCAATAAGATTTAATATTTATAAGTTAATTTTTCCTAATAACTTTAGCCAACACCGAAAAAAGGCCCTATATTTAATCGAGGAGAAAATGATATAAAAATTAACAAGAACTTATCTCGCAAAATCATGTTCGTATGCAACAATAAATTATGATGATGCCTACAGGATATTAGTCAAACTAATCATAATTATTGGGGGTAAGTAGATGCTACCCACTTGGGTAGCTACCCAACTGGGTTTTATACCGTTAGATCAATACATACACACACACATCCATATGGGTGTGTGTTAATCCAATGGTATATAACTCAGTTGGGTAGCTACCCAAGTGGGTAGCATCGACTAACCCATTATTGGGATCACCATTCATTAAATCATCCTCATTTATTTGTCAAAGAAAATTAAATAACAGGAAGCATGCGATTTTCCATCTTCAATGATAGAGATGTTCGTGTAAATGTGCTAAAATATCATTTAATATTGATGTTATCGACCCTTTCTAATGCGGTCACGGGTTAACTGAATCTTTTTCAAAAATAAGAAATTGTTAAAAATTTGAGCGTTAAAATTATAATTGTAATTTAATTTTTGTTTAACTAACAATAAAATATGCATGTAACTTATTGAATTTGCTATTCATTACAATTCGATCAATCAAAACCAAAAATTGAATTGATTTTAAAAAAAATTGACTTATATTTTTTTCTACCTCATTTAAACTTATTTTAAAAATCTAGTTTTTACTAAATTCAATCAAATTTACCGAACTACAAAACTCAATGGAATTAATAAGAAAATAGACCCTTGGATTGTTACTTAGACACTATATTATTGGGATATGGACACAATTGTGTCCCACATTCCGAATAAAGGACATTTGTTTACGCTCTTGGGCTTTTTTCTGACTTTTTTACGCTCCCGCTTTTTTTGGGACATTTTTATGCTCTTGCCAATTTTTCCGAATTTTTTTATGTTATTGTTTCATGATTGTTTCAAACATGTTTCATCTAATAAAATTTCAGTGAAAAACAATTTATATCTCATTAAATAATCAATTTTATACTCGAAATATTAACAATCAAGAAATATAGATATAAAACAACAAACATTGAAAAAAAATACATTGA
This sequence comes from Rehmannia glutinosa, assembly GCA_016081115.2. Taxonomy (NCBI): domain Eukaryota; kingdom Viridiplantae; phylum Streptophyta; class Magnoliopsida; order Lamiales; family Orobanchaceae; genus Rehmannia; species Rehmannia glutinosa. The sequence continues at coordinate 38,077,917 of CM071937.1, read as the reverse complement.
AAATAATATAGAAACACCACATGAATAGAAATACATAATTTAATTTTTGTTCCAATGCATGGAAAACGTCGAAAACATGGAAATAACTAAGAAACAACAGATAAACATTGGTTCTTGTGAGACCATCTCATGCGGTGAGACCGTAAGGACTAATCTGGACCAGTATAATAATTCAATAGACAGTTGAGATTGAGGCATTAAATCTGATACTAATTTTTAATCCTAAATCAATAAGGGATAAAATCGACCAATTCAATTTTGTGAAATTTGGAAAGTGGCGTAAATCTTCTAAGAATAAGGGACCAAATATTGCATAACAAACTTCACGTTAATCTTTTCCTTAAAAAACTCCTTGATTAAAAAACTCATTAATTAATCTTTTCATGCACCAATGTTATTTTTTTGGTGCAAATAAGGACATTGCCGATTAATTAATTTATAATCTTTTCATCACACCACATATATATGTTTATTCATCAAGAATTGGTTGGATTAATATGTTGCATATATAGCTTATTTTCATGATAAAAAATATATTGTTTAGATCAATGAGTTTGTTTTAATCGTTCATGCGTCACTAATTCAATATATATGCAAAATTCTACATCTATTTATACGTAAAAAATCGTAAAAAAGTTTTATAATAGGCATCACTGATTTAACTTATGCGACAACAATTATCTATTTATGCATCAATAGAAATCTATTTATGCATCAATAATTTAACTTATTACGTAGCAAAAAATAAGCTATTTATGCATCAATAATCTAACTTATTACATGTGTAACTAATTTTCCGACATGCACCAACTATTACCTATTTATGCAGCTAAATTAACCTATTTATGCATCACTAATTTAAGCTTATAACATAGCGAAAATATAAATCTGTAATTTACTTAAGCACCAACTATTACTTATTTATGCAGTAATAATCATCTATTTATGCATGAAATATACATTACATAAGCAAATATTAAAAAACCATGAACTCAAATACTAAATAAACGCCTTTCAAAATTATAAGATATCAAAATCGGTCACTACCAAACATAAACTAGTTGATAAAAAAACATCAATCCATTCTAATTTGCCAGGAAAAAAAAAGGGATTAAGTCTAGCAATTTCAGGTTCCAATCTCAAAAAAAAAAAAGGAATTCAACAATTACAAGTTCCAAATCCAAAAAAACATAAAAATCAATTCAATAATTTCAAGCTCTAAATCCAAAACAACATAAAAACCCAGCTACACAATATTCTTTTTCCAAAGAAACCTCCTTGCTTCCCATAGTCTTGTCGGACTTGCCTCCCTTCAACGATTTAGACCCAAAACTACCATTCGCCTCGCCACCATCGTTACCACCTATCGAAAGTCGCCTCTTTAGTTTAGACTTAGCCATATGTGTCAATCTAATTGTCTTACCGTGCCCCTGAAAAAAAAATGCATATATAAGTCAATAATGTTGTATGTATAGTGCATGCCTGATGCATGGCTCATAAACATAACAATTAAGACCAAAATACCTAACATGTAAAACCATTAAAAAGGTATTATCTATGCACTGAACATGGTCTATAGATACATTAACAGAAACCTGAAACCTAAAAATACCAGAAAATACAAATGCATTTTATTTATACTAAATATGCGATATATATTAACTAATTATGCAACAAATCATATAGAAATGCACTAAAACTGTAATAGAATATATAAAGATAAAAGCCTGTAAACCTAAAAATACCGGAATATCCAAATGCAATTTTTTATACTAAATATGCGATATATATTAACTAAATATGCAACAAATCTATCTGAGACCGAAACATACATTAAAACAAATTACAAAACCCCCTGCCACCCCTTCCATTTTTCACTCAACAGACACATAGCCCTAACATCTTAAACCAAAATAAAAGAAACAAAAACACACCCAAAAATCTCCCGCTTATATAACTCATCGACGGCACCACCAAAAAATCGAAGGGGATGTAGAAACTAATCAACAAAAAAATATAAAGCTTAAATGAAATCCTTAAAAAAATCAAATAATTTTTCAACAATATTGTTTTAGAACCACATGCAAAAAAGAAACTGAAAAAAAGTCAAAACATTTCCTAACAATATCTTGTCAAATAAAACTGAACCATATAAACATATACCTCTTTATTGAGAAATTTTCAGGAAATTTTTTAAAACCACATGCAAACCACTGCGCATAGAACTGGGAAAAAAGTGGGCTGAAAAAGTGAAAGAAACTCATCAAAAAACATACCTCTTACACGGATTTTCTCCCTCTTCGAATACAAAATCGGTTGAATTCTTTTCCCACTTTTCCAAGGGTTTCAAACTTTATGACGTTTCTTGTAGAGTTCTGGAGTTGAGGAGACGTGAGAGGAGTTATGGAAAATAACCACACCCAAGAATATCGGTTCGGATACCAATCCACTTTAATAGATATGATATAAAAATTACAATCCTATCCTTATTTACAATGGCCGGCCATAATAAAGTCCAATTACAAATCTATCCTTGTAACTGATTATTGTCTATTCATTTACCTTAATTAAATAGATTAATCACAACCGTTCAAAGATAAAAATAAACGGACCAAATCAGTCCCTACAGTCTCACCCTGACATATTGGTCGCATTTGAACCAATACCTATATATATATATAACCCAAAAACAAGTGAAGCGATATAAAATAGACCACATGAACAAAAATAGCTTAAAAGTAGGTTAAACTACATGAAACATCGAAAACTACATTAGAAACAACAAAGAAACATCAGAACAACACTAAAAACAATATAAAACAACCCAGAAACAACATAAACAATATAGAAAACACCACATCAATAAAAAGATATTAAAAATAGGTAACATTGCATTGAGGCATTGAAAATTATATGGAAACAACAAAGAAATATCATAATAATATTAAAAACATTATAGAAAACAACCGAGAAGCAACATAAATAATATATAAAACAACACATGAACAAAAAAGACCGTAAAAAATAACTGAAAATTGTATTGAAACATGAAACAACAACGAGACAACATAGAAACAACCAAGAAACAAATATAAACAACATCAAAACAATAGAAATAACATATAAAGCAATACATGAACAACAAAAATCGAAAAACACATAAAAATAACCAAAAATTATGCAAGAGCGTAAAAAAGTCAAGAAAAGTTAATGGAGTGGAGCGTAAAAAATGGGGCAAGTGCGATAATTTCTCTATATTATATATAAATACTTAGTGGAAGCTCATGTGGACCTCTTCATTTTTATAGGCCCGAAAAGGATTGGGCCTATTTTGGTCTGACTCATTTGGACCTAAAAGTTGGCCCGACTGGGTTGCCGCAACATGTTTTATGTGTATTTTTAAGGCATGGGCCGGGTCTAGGCTCTAAAATAGCGATCAAGTGAAATTTTGGCCCGGCATAACCATGCTTGATTTTTTCCTTTAGCCCAATGGCCAACACCAAATCGGCTTAGTTAGAGATGTAACTCTAATCCTCAGAGTTGACACGAGCTCAATTAAAGAGTCTATTGTGGATGCTCTTAAACTTTATGTGTAAATTTTTTATTGAGGAGATTAATTGAAGTCCATGACTCCATGCTATGGTTAAGCTTGTCCTACATTTCGGATGGAGTTTTAGGAAAAAATAAAAAAATAATGTAAATTGTGTTTGAATGAGAAATAAAAATATAATGATTATATCTAATATATATTGAAATGTGGATATATTTTGATTTTCCAAGAATAATATGTAGAAGTGAAATAAAAGTCTGCAGTTGATTTGACCCTCTTTTTTCTGAAAAAGTATTATAAATATATGTTGAAAAGGTAGTAAAACAAATCAGTGTATTCTTACTTGGGTCGGGTCACTCATCGGGTTTGTCAAAGATCCAAATTCAGCCCAAACTCCAAATTACAGAAGCCGAATTATCTTGCCCCCTTCTCCTTCTATTTCCTTCGCAACCCCAATCTCTGTTGAACCCATGGCCGGAATTTTTTCTTTCTGCAATTGCAGGTAACTTTCTTTTCTTTTTCACTTTCATACACCTGCTATGAACACACACGAATCTTTATTTATAGAAATGCTTCACACACAGGCATTTTTTCAGGATTTCAGTTATATTTTCTTTGAACGAGAATCAATCATTGAGTTCCATCTGAGCAGAGTTCAATAAAATGGCTGCCGTTTTAAGGAAAACTCAACAAATAAGATCCATTTTTTGCAAAGCGCCCAAAAACCCTAATTTTTTGTCTTTCCTTAAACCCCTGCAAAACCCTCAAACCCCACAAGAACCTTTTTCGACCAAGTCCTCAAATTTCCCCGAATACGAAATGCCTTCGGTAACATGGGGCGTAATCCAAGGCCGAAAGGAGAAGCTCGTATCCAGGGTCATAATTTGTGATTACTTGAAATCCATAGGCATTGTCCCTGATGAACTAGAGGAACTTGAATTGCCATCCACCGTAGACGTAATGCGCGAGCGTGTCGAGTTTTTGCAGAAAATAGGTCTAACTATAGATGATATTAATGAGTACCCCTTAATGCTAGGCTGTAGCGTGCGCAAGAACATCATTCCTGTGTTAGGTTACTTAGAAAAATTGGAATTCCAAGGGCGAGAATGGGTGAATTCGTGAAGAATTATCCACAATGTCTCCACACGAGCGTTGTGGTCGAGCTTGTGCCGTCGTTAGGTTTTTACGGGGCTTGATGTGGAGAAACAAGATATTGGTTACGTGTTGATGAAATACCCGGAGTTGTTAGGGTTTAAGCTCGAGGGGACTATGAGTACTTCTGTTGCGTACTTAATTAGCATAGGGTTAATCCGAGGGACATTGGCCCGATGGTGACTCAGTATCCGTATATCTTGGGAATGAGAGTCGGGACAATGATAAAACCGCTCGTGGATTATTTGGTCTCGCTAGGCTTGCCTAAGAAGATTTTGGCCAGAATGTTCGAGAAAGGGCGTATATTCTTGGATATGATCTCGAAGAGACCGTGAAACCAAATGTGGATTGTTTGATAAGTTTCGGTATTAGGAAGGAAGTAATTGCCTCGGTTATCGCACAATATCCACAAATTCTTGGATTGCCTCTGAAAGCTAAATTATCTTCGCAACAATACTTTTTCAACTTGAAGCTCAAGATCGATCCCGATGGATTTGCGCGTGTTATAGAGAGGATGCCACAAATCGTTAGCCTCAACCAAAATGTTATCATGAAACCAGTTGAATTTCTACTTGGACGGGGTATTTCTTCGGATGACGTGGCGAAAATGGTCGTTAAGTGTCCTCAATTAGTTGCTCTTCAAGTTGGGCTCATGAAAAATAGTTACTACTTTTTCAAGAGTGAAATGGGCAGACCGGTTAAAGAAATTGTCGAGTTTCCTGATTATTTTACTTACAGCTTAGAATCACGGATCAAACCACGGTACCAGAGATTACAGAGTAAGGGGATTAGATGTTCGTTGGCGTGGTTTCTTAATTGTAGTGATCATAGGTTTGAAGAAAGACTTCAAGGTGCATATATTGAGGCAGAGAGCTCTGGTCCGTCGTTTTCGATGGGTGGAAAGTTACAGTTACCTGGGGCTGATATTGTGTCGGAAGAGGAGGATGAGAGTGATGATGAAATACTTTACAGGCGTACTGTTTCGTTATAGTAAAATGTGTTTGTCGAATCCTACTGTATTTGTTTCTGATTTACAATGATATCAATATGATTGGAGATTTTTCATCTTTTACAAACGGTATCTGCAGATAAAATTTTACCATGTGAAATACTTGTTGTGTTTCATAGCAGAAATTGTGTATTTTGATTCATACGAGCAAAAAGTGAAGCTAGATGATTATCTGTTAAGTTTTTAAAATATGAAGAAAGATATGGACTGCTTTGCTTCAGCATTTCGCTTCAATATGTAATTTCTACGTTTTATGTTTGTGCTGGAAGGTATTTTAGTTATCTTCTTTTGCATGATTGTATTATAACAGTACAAGGTTTTTTAAGGTGCTTAAGTCTTCAAGTTGTGGCTCTATCCTTGTTTTCACTGTGAGTTGAAGAAAATACCTCGGATTGGGAAATGATTCTTGCTAAATGACGAAGAATTTATGATAATATACATGAAATTTCTTAGTGGTTTAAAATAAAAATCATTGAGGTTTGGGGATTTACGGAAAAAACCCAGAAAAGTTTCAAAATTACAGATAACCCTTTGGGGTTTGGTTCCCTCTTATATTTTAATCCCTTCATTAGAAAGGAAAAAAAAAAAAAAAAACAATTCAAGCACCCCTTTACAATTGTAAAACTATTACAATTGCTCCATTTTCATTTAAAGATGGAATCAAACCTCAAATGGGTTTTTGTAATTTTGAATTTTTTTCTGGATTTTCTGTAAATACCCCAAACCTCAATGTGTTTGTTTTTTTAAGTTATATTTATTTTCTTTTGTAAATTTGGAAGGAAGAGTTTCATTTCACCAAATATTGTATGTAATGTTTGTTTCTCCTTGTCAATGTTATCAAGAAATTCCGAGTTTAACCATACTGACACATTGCAGAATTCTAACAAGCTTTTATAAACTTTGGGGATGCATTCGAATATATTTATTTCGGAGATATCATTGCAAGCTGACTCCAATATATGGGTACCACCGATTTATGGGATGGGAGATTCGAGGGGTTGATAGTTGACTTTTGATCAAGTTGGGTATAAAGGTATAATAGAATCGAGTAGAACCAAATATAATACTTATCCGGATTTTTATCAAACTTCAAGAATTGTGTTTGGATTTGATTTGATTATTAGTCTAGTCAAGCTTCCGCCGAGCACAACATGAATTGAGCTTGAATAGATTGATATTTTTACACATTTTATTATTATTTTTACTTACAGAGTTGAGCTCAAGCGGGCCTCTAAATTTATCGAATGAAAAAATGTGTACAAACTTGATACATTTGAGATGCTAAATCGGTGAATAAGATATTATACTGAGGATATGAATAATGATTTAGTATTTTATTATTTATAAACCAGATACTTGTTTAACAAATTACCCCGATTATATGATGTTAACATTTTAAGAATTAATAGCACGAATATTATAAAAGTAAATATGCAAATATGTTTGATCAAATATCTGTTGAATTTTCCACCCCATGTGGTAAATACTATTCCTTTGGTAGGCATCAACCAACCAACACCACCAAGTCTTCAATGGTTGGTTGCCAAACTTTGTTGACAAAGTTTGTTCACATGTTGGAATTGGGCATGGAAAATGCCTATAAAAGGGCTTCATCCTTGAATGCAAAATCACACCAAGCAATTAGCATTTTAGCAATTGCAAGAGAAGAGAGAAAATAGAGAGTAGAGAGTGTATCTATAAGTGTGTGTTTTGAGTGAAGAAAAGAGAGAAAAATTAGTAGTAATTTTTCATTCTCACCCAAAATAAAGCATTCCTATTTTCTCGGGTATTCCAAGTTCGAGTGACTTGAGATAATTTGTGTATCCCCTATTTTTAGGGAGAAATTTTGTAAGCCTACTATACGTTTAGTGGAGGATTTATCCGGACTACGGTCTCGTGGTTTTTCCCGATTTGGGTTTCCACGTAAAAATTCTTGTGTCCTATTTTTATCGTCTTGCACTATTATTCTTGGTTTGGTTCCCATTTTTAATCCGCCTAGGTGGGAAAAGATTTTACTATTTCATTTGTCGGGGTGTCATTTATTTTGGCACTCTTTCCCAACAAGTGGTATCGAGCCACGTTGTTGCGGATTAAAAATGGAGGAATCGACGTCTTTTGGTGGGATGTTCAAACTCAGCGGATCCAACTACAATATTTGGAAGGCCGAGTATGTTGGATCTTCTCTACTGCAAGGATCTTTATTTGCCCTTGAAAGGTGATATCGCCAAACCAAAAGATACAAGTGATGACGAGTGGCAAATCCTACAAAAAAACCGTAGGATATATCAGTGCGTTTCCTTGAGCATAGCATTTTCCATCATTTTGCTAATGAGGAAAAGGTGATGTTGTGGAAAAATATTGAAACTATGTTTGAGAGGAAAAATGCTTGAACAAAGCTTCTATTATCGGAAAAATTGTTCGCTCGGATACGGAAGGTGCGAACATGACGGAGCACCTAAATGCGATCGTGGTCGATAAATCAATCTACCACTATGAAAATATCCTTGATGATGAAGTGATTGCTTTATTCTTTGCTCGCTCGTTACACGACAGTTGGGACACGCTTGTGGTGTCAGTCAGTAACTCAGCCCCAAATGGTGAACTGACTATGCAGATGGTCAAAGATTGTCTTCTTAATGAAGAGTCCAGAAGAAAGGAGTTAGAATATTCTTCTGAGTCAAAAGCCTTAGTAGCTAAAAAATGACAGCGGGGAAGGAGCAAGTTTAGAGGTTCTCAAAATAAAAGAGACAAATCCAGGGGGAGGTCCAAATCCAAGAAGGACTTCAAATGTCATTATTGTGGTGGTCCAAATCATTATGAGAGAGATTGCAGAAAGAAGAAAAGAGATCAAAAGAATGGAAATAATGAAAACAAGATCGATGACAAAGGCTCATCACGCCGTTGCAGTTGATGGCGATGTTGTCATCATTTGTGATGATGCTTGTATTAGTTCAGCATGCCAGCAGACGGACTGGATTATTGATTCAGGAGCTTCATATCATATCACACCTCATCGTGATATGTTTACATCATACACCGGTGGTAGCTTTTGGCAAAGTCGAATGGCCAACCATGGTGTGACGAGGTCGTTAGCATAGGTAACATCATATTGAACCCCGATACAGAAGCGGAGACCGTGCTCAAGGATGTCGACATATTCGACATTCGCTCAATATTATTTCCATTTGGCAAGCTCGACGATGTCAAGCTATGACAATCACTTTGGTGAAGGAAAATGGAAGCTCACCAAAGGCTCTCTCATTGTCGCTAAGTGACGAAGCGAGAATTCTCTGTGACGATGCAAGCCGATTATCCAAATGGAGAGGTAAATGCAATTGATAAAAGTTCCTCCATTGAGTTATGGCATAAAAGACTCGGACATCTAAGTCGGAAGGGCTTGGAAGTTCGACCGAAAGAAACTTCTCCCCTGAGGTAACTAGTATGCCCCTACAAACTTGTGTTGATTGTTTAATTGGAAAACAACACGAGTTGCTTTCAAGAGTTTTTCACCTTCAAGAAAATCTCATCCACTAGATCCGTGCATCTTGATTTATGCTACATGAAAGATAGAAGTCAGGTGGTGCAATATATTTTGTAACATTTATTGATGATTTCTCTAGAAAAGTCGGTGTTTTGCTTTGAAATCTAAAGATCAAGTTCTGGGTATCTTTAAGAATTTTCAAGCAAGTGTTGAAAGAGAAAAGAAAGAAGTCAAGCGAGTTCGTCTTGTGACAATGGTGGTGAATACCAGGGTCCATTTGAGCAACATTGCGGGGATCATGGAATCAAGCTTGAGAAGAGTGTTCCAAAACTCCTCAACATAATGGAGTAGCGAGAAAGGATGAACAGGGACAATTTGTGAACGAAGTCAAATGTATCTTTGTCACATTCCAATCTACCCAAATCCTTTTGGGGTGAAGCAATGAGGATTGCAGTTGATCTAATCAACCTTTCTCCATCGCCTCCTCTCGGGTGGCGACATTCCGGATAGAGTTTGACTGAAAAGATGTTTCCTACAAACACTTGAGAGTGTTTTCTGCAGGCGTTTGTGCACATTCCAAAAGATGAACGATCCAAGCTTGATGACAAGACAAGTCATGCATCTTCGAGCTATGGCCATGAAGAATTCGACTCACGAGGTTATGGGATCCGATCAAGAAGAAAGTTATCGGAAGCGGGGATGTTGTATTCTCGAGGATCGACAATTGAAGATCTAAAAGCATTGAGAAATCAATCAAACCAAGATATGTTCGATGACGTAGATCCGTTTTCTTCCTCCTAGAAATCGAATCATGGGGAGATGTGCAAGATCAACACCATGATACAACCGTGATGTCCCTCCGGTTCCACCACCGAGGAAGATGCGGCTAGAAGGTCCACCGGACAAAGACAACCTTTACTACGGATATAGCCCACATGAGTATGTAATGCTCACTGCGGGGAGAACCACAAAGTTTTGAAGAAGCCATATCACATGATCGAGAAGGATATGTGGATGGAGGCCATGAAAGAAGAGATGAACTCTTTGCGGGAAAATCACACCTATGACCTGGTGAAGCTACCGAAAGGTAAACGACTCTCGAAAAATAAATGGGTGTACTGGTTGAAGATCGATGAGCAAAGCTTACAACCGAGGTATAAAGCTAAATTTGGTTGTGAAGGGTTTGATCGGAAGAAGGGTGTTGATTTCAAGAAATTTTCTCACTGATGGTGAAGATGTCCTCAATCGAGTTGTTCTTGGGATAGCCGTTTGATCCTGGAAATCGAACAACTTGATGTGAAGACGCATTTCTTCATGGAGATTTGAATGAAGAAATCTATATGGAGCAATAGGAAGGGTTCAAAGTCAAAGGTAAGGAGAACTTGGTATGCAGATTGAAGAAGAGCTTGCGGCTTTAAAACAAGCTCCAAGACAATGGTACAAGAAGTTTGACTCCTTCATGACCGATCATGACTACAACAGACCGATTCGATCACTTGTGTATTCTTTAAGAAATTGAGTGATAATGATTTTATCATACTATTATTGTATGTGGATGACATCTTTGATTGTAGGTCATGATGCCAGCAAGATTGAGAAAGTCAAGAAAGAACTTGGCAAGTCTTTGCGATGAAAGACTTAGGACCGGCTAAGCAAATCCTTGGGATGAAAATCTCAAGAGAGGGGCAAAGGAAGCTTTGGTTATCTCAAGAAAAGTACGTTGAGAAAGTTCTTGAGAGATTCAATATGAGCAAGTCAAAACCAATCAAGACTCCACTGCGGGTCACTTCAAGCTAAGCGCGCGCAATGATGTCCCACAAGTGAGGAAGATAAAGCGAGAAATGCAAAAGGTACCATATGCTTAGCAGTTGGCGGTTTGATGTATGCTATGGTATGTACTAGACCGATATTGCTCATGCGATTGGTGTTGTTAGCCGTTTTCTCTCTAATCCAGGGAAAGATCACGGTCTGCGATGAAATGGATATTTCGGTATTTGAGAGGTACATCTAAATATTGTCTAAAATTTGGTGATGACCAAACCTGCATGTACTAGAGCGGATTCACGAGATGCGAGATATGGTGGTGATGTTGATTCCGGAAGTCCACATCCAGGATACCGATGAGATTTGCGAGGGGAGCTATCTCTCGCAATCGAAACTTCAAAAATGTGTGGCATTATCCACAACCGAAGCTGAATACATTCTTTGTGTGACTAAGCTTGCAAGGAGATGTTGTGGTTGAAGAAGTTTCTACAGAATTAGACTTGAAGGAAAAATACACGCCCTCTCTTTGTGTGACGGGAGCGCAATTCACTGAGTAAGAATTCTTCATTCCACTCAAGGTCAAAACATATTGATGTGAGATACCATTGGATTCGAGATGTGCTTGATGAAAAACTCGATGCAATCGGAGAAAGTTCACACAGATGAAAATGGTGCAGATATCCGACAAAGTCTTTACCAAGAGATAAGTTTGAAGTTTGCGAACCAAAGCGAGGATTGGTTGATTCCCCACATGAGGTGGAGGGGAGAATTGTTGAATTTTCCACCCATGTACGCCAGTAAATACTATTCCTTTGGTAGAGATCAACCAACCAACACCACCAAGTCTTCAATGGTTGGTTGCCAAACTTTGTTGACAAAGTTTGTTCACATGTTGAATTGGGCATGGAAAATGCCTATAAAAGGGCTTCATCCCTTGAATGCAAAAATCACACCAAGAATTAGCATTTTAGCAATTGCAAGAGAAGAGAGAAAATAGAGAGTAGAGAGTGTATCTATAAGTGTGTGTTTTGAGTGAAGAAAAAGAGAAAAATTAGTAGTAATTTTTCATTCTCACCCAAAATAGCATTCCTATTTTCTCGGGTATTCCAAGTTGAGTGACTTGAGATAATTTGTGTATCCCCTATTTTTAGGGAGAAATTTTGTAAGCTCTACTATACGTTTAGTGGAGGATTTATACGGGACTACGGTCTCGTGGTTTTTCCCAATTTGGGTTTCACGTAAAAATTCTTGTGTCCTATTTTTATCGTCTTGCACTATTATTCTTGGTTTGGTTCCCATTTTTAATCCCTAGGTGGGAAAAGATTTTACTATTTCCGCTGTGCCGGTGTCATTTATTTTGGCACTCTTTCCCAACAATATCAAGACAGGTTTCTGTAAGAAAATAATAAAAGAAGCAAACTCAGGAAGGAGCAGAACTCTGCAGAAGGGTTTGCTCACAGGCAGAATCACATGTACTATATGCATAAGTTTCATCTATACACAAAAATAAAAAGTTGTTACATTTCCATATGTAAGAATACTAGTTCTGAAGAATGTCTCAAACACAGAAATATACTATGAAAATTATGTAAATGACCCTATGAATTGCATTTTCAGTAAGCTAACAAAAAAAAATGTGTACAAACTACAAAGTGTGCTGATTATGATCTCATAACTTACTGCAATATTTTATTGAAGGTGTTTGGATAGCATCTGTCCCACATTATTTGGAAAGGTACTTTTCGACTAAGTTCTGAACTAAAATTTTCCAGTTTTGTAAATTATAAATGCCATCAAGAATGAAATTTAAAATTTAGCAATGGCATATGCAGGTAAGTTTCAGCTGACAGGGAGTTCAAATCTTCCCAGTCATCATCAACATCCATCTTCGAGAAGTAACGGTCAACCATTTCGTCACTGATCGATTCTACCTTAGAGGGCTCCCACTGCAAAATCACGAGGAAGAGGAAAAGAAAGTCCAGCTGAATATACTTGATTCATTTTATTACACTTGATTTTTTTTTTTTTTTGAGGAAGTATTACACTTGATGACAAGTCTATAATAAGAAGGATAAATTACAAAAGTTACCCCTGAGGTTTAGCCTAATTACCCAAAAAAAAAAGTAGTTGTCTTTCAACATTACAAGTACCCTTTAAGGTATTACAAATACCCCATTGAGATTTATATATGCTTAACAAAATACCCTCTCTTGAGGATGCATTTTGTAAAATAGAAACAAGTATCAATGGAGTATTTGTAATTTTGAATGATGACTCGGTTTTTTTTTGTAATTAGACTGTACCTCAAGAGTATTTTTGTAATTAACAATATTTAGAAATATATACGAATGCTTTGTCCAACAGTATAGCTCTGCAACCCTGATTTCGGAATAGGCTTTAGACATTTATGAATAAGCAAACAGAAGATTACAAGTTTGAGTTGGTTTTTTTGTACCTTAACGAAATCCTTGCTACTTTCTCCGCGCATCACATGACAACCCATTTTGAACTCTCGGGCAAGGCATTTATCAATGCCCTGGAACCTCCCTTCTCTAATCTGGAAAGAATATGAGAAATATTCTAATGCTTGGAACTTTTACTCTTAGAAAGTCAGATTCAATTCCTAATTTCTAGAGTCTTTTGCAACATAACAGTTAGGCTGGATTGCTTGTAAAAAAAGGGTAAATTTTCGCTAGAGAATTGTTTTAATATGCGATTGCTTGTGAATATTTTTTTTTTTTTAAAATACACTACTCAGTCACTCTCATTTTTCAATCACTGATCACATCCAATAATAATTTCACCAGAAAAATATCACATCAAACTATTATCATTACACTTTCCTATCATAATTACACTATTCACTCTCAATTACTTTCCCAATCACCAATAAATATCACATCATATCATTATTTTACTAAAAGAGTCATCATCAACTTTCATCATTACATTTTCATCTCATATCTAATTATACTCTCAAAATTCATTCTCATCTTTTTCAAACAATTATTTCACATTATTCTCTTCAAAAATAGAAAAGAACGGAATGAAAGGCCAAACAATCACATCCTTAGCCTTTCATGTTTCTATCACAAATGCCAGCTATGGTTCTCTCAACTACACCCATCCATGTATAGTGCGCAAGCAAAAATAAATAAAAAAGAAGAAGAAAGAAGAAGAAGAAGCAGAAGAAGACATGCAATGCCTCAAAACTCCGGCCTGAGTTATTTAGGCCTTGTATGGTTATGTTTTCATGGACTATTTCTAGTTTCTAGTGTTGGAAAATGAATTTTCAGAATTTATTGGTTTTCGTGTGAAAACTGGAATTATGTTTGGATGAGTGAATGAGAATGAGTTTTATGTAGGTTTGGAAATGAGATTATGTTTGGTTAAGTAGTTTTGAAATAGTATTTTATGTATATAATAATTTGAAAAGTTGGTAGTGGTTGAATATTTTAATTGAATATATAATATTATATTTGTAAGATTGTAGGCTAGTGGGTCCCATTAAATATATATAGTAGTATTTTAAGTAGATAAAGTTGATAATGGAGGGTCCCACATATATAATTGGATTAAAAAATAAGAATAGTGATTGATAAGTGATGTAGGGTAGTGTATAAGGTTGAAAATTGAAATTGTAGGTTTGAGATGATGTTTTATGTGAAAAATGGAAAGTGAAAATGATGATTTCCATTGGAAATTTTAGAAACAAACTTGATTTCATTTCTATGAATAGTTGGAAATTGGAAATGAGGCCTTAGAAACATAAACAAACAAGGCCTTAGTTTTGACAAATCTAAGAACCAGGATCAACTGGACAAGCAGATTCATGATAATCCTTTAATGATCAGCCTAATCCACACAAATAATTCGACCAAAACAGACTTAAGTTTTGTCCCTAGTTTATCTATGCTAATATATGCTGATATGGTATTATCGCTGATTATCAGAATGATCTTGAGCATGCTAGGCATGAAACACATTAATTTTGTATGGTTGACTTTAGAATATGACAGCTAACGTTATCCTCAAGTTCAAATAATTAGAACTCAAGTAAGCAAGTTCTTGAAGGTATCTTGAAAACAAACCATATTATCAAAAACATTTTAGCCAGATATGTGAATAAATATTTGTTTCACTACCCTTACCTAATTTAGATTAACGAGTCAATTGAGGAGGATTCAAGTTAAAGCCCCAAAGACGTGAAAAATGAAATTTCAAAACAGAGAAAATTGCTTCTAACAGGCTCAAATGGTGAAACTAACAATGCGGACCGATCCATACCGATCTAAGAGAGATTTTAAGGCTCATAGGGGATGCTTTCTTCAATGACTGAATTGTGGAAGAGATCCAATCATCGTTCTTCTCAGCATCCTCCCTCACCTAAAAATGCAAAAGCGAAAAAATCATCGGAAACCGTAAAAATGTAAAACTTGCGGGCAAGAAGCACCAGGCAAAACTGAAATAATCTCTTCAATCATTCTTACAAGGGTTGCTATAATCTCTTCAATCGATCATCGGGAGAAACATTTATTAATGATGTCCAACTTGCAGGTATAGTCAAAGGAGAATGAGGGTGGAAACTAGGTGCATGGCCAGATTACAAGCTCAAATGCAGAGCACACAAAGGAACATCCTATATAAATTAATGATGAGACTAGCCAGCATGGTTGTCTAACATGTCTGATTAATGTGAAGAAAATAAATACATATGCACATAGGGTCTATGGGATGCGTGCTTGCGTTGAACAAGGGAACAAAAGCAAAGATGGAGTACTGATACTTTTTTGTCGGACGTATAAAATCAGTAATTTATTCAAAAACCAAATGCAGACGAGTATACAAAGCAACAAGATAATCAAACACCCAGTTAAGTATGAGGATCATTTTTGCAGATGTGAAAATACAACAACAATATGTGAGAGCTAAATATCATTATTTATAGCCAGTCACTCTACGGTAGAGATGAATATTATGATTGCTGATATCAACTGTATTAAAAAAGAAAATTTAAAAGGCCTCCCAGTTTTAGGGAGTAAAACACCGGACGAGAAACTTCAAGATGAAGTAAGAAATTTCATAATGGTAGCAAGAATGCATACAACCTTAATTGCCTAACCATTTTTTTCCAAAATGAAGGTGTTCAAGTTACCGTTCTTAATGAGGTAGCTCTTCCTAAGCCAACAAATACTAAAAAAACCTACTGCGCAGAACTCAAGAGTTATTTTACCTGTGGTAAGCGCCATTCTTTTTCAAATTTGGTATCTGTGAGAATCCATCAATAATAGAAGGGATAACATCTGGAACACTTGAATCTGCTTTAACAAGTGCTTCTTCTAACATTGGCAATCTCTGTCCAACAATAGAAGCATATTTAAAATAATCAAATATGTTCAATGTTCTCCATCGCAAATATGTTTTCCAACTATACTAAATGTTAGTGATAATTTTGAGCATTGGTCCATGGAGTAGCACACCCCAAAAGAAAAAAAGAGAAGAACAAAAAGGAAAAGAAGTGGATTCTTGGAGAACTTCAGAAACCCAGTTTAGTCTATATGCTACTGTTTAGAAAATCTCGTAAAATAGTTGCTTCTGCATTTGAGAACCTCTCAAAAGCGAGTACTAAATCTGGTATGTGGTGCACATTGGAAGCTCTATACAGTATGATATTTCTCTCAAAATCTCAATGAACCACAACCAGAATATTCAGCACTATTTTCTGTTGAAAAAAGAAATACATCTTATAGAAAAGACTCCGCGTCTCCCATGATTTGTAGAGGGTTATACCTCTGATTGAACAAAGTGAGTTGCCAAACCACATGCAAGCATTTCAGCACCATCCAACCTTGCACCTGTCAGACCAACATATTCTCCTGCCGGACAAAAAAAACCAATTCGAAATAATGAGAAAAACCAATGATATTTCACACAAATGGTCTTTTCCAAATAAGATTAACAACAGAAGCAAAATAATGAGGCCATCAATATCACAAAATAGAAGAGAAAATGTAAATATAGGCAAATAAATAATTTTTTTTTCCAATAAGGTAACATGATACAGTTGTAAATACAGTAAGGTAAATCTGGAAACCAGCTAACTGACATTTGAGATACTAAATTATATTCATATCATCCATCAAATAGTTCCTTTTGCTGATTAGACATTGCAGCAGCTCATAGAATCTAAATTATATGGCAATCTATCAGAAAGGTGTTGCATATCTCCCTTAGAGGATGGCATATGAAATACAGAAGGACATAACAGGAATTACCGAAAAACCCAGGAAGTCTTGACAAAAAGTATGAAGCACCTATATCTGGGAAAAACCCCAGAGCTGTTTCAGGCATAGCAAAAAGCTGCAAGAAGGTTTGGACACAGACGCCTATGAGAAAACCAAAATACTTGATTAACTAGTAAATAAGCAGCTTTCATAGGGAAAAAAAAAATTAAAAGGAATAACTCAGTGGCCATTGACATCAGACACAACTATGTATGCACCTATAGTTCAGATGCCTAAATCACAGTATTTACCAAATAATACACATCAAGATCTGATAAACATAAATTCTAATGAACCCATAGTGATGGTTCCAATGCTCAGTCAGTACACTCGGTACAAGCCAAGCTTTCAGCGGGCTGCCTGTCTTAGTCTTAGGTCATACGTAAGTTAAACTGACTAATGAACAATGCATATATCATACTGAAGAAAGAAATGGTAGTGCAAAGAAGTTAACCCCATTCCATCTAGTTTGAGCTTAGTTTCGGCACAGACAGCACTTTGATTTACATGGAACAATAGGTGGTCTTCCATTTATAATTTATAGTTCCTCTTTACATGGAACACGGAATTATACAGTTCCTCTTTCAATGGAACAACTATTATCTCACTTATTTATTTTGTTGGGTAATTTCAGTTCTATCTTTTCGGAACATTCTTGAATGGTTTAACTCAGTAAACTGCAGTTCTGTGTGCGTGTTCGGTTAAACAAAACAAAATTTTCTTTAGGTAGACTTGAATTCTGTTTTGTTTTATATCATAATGGATGTAGGCAATTCTTTCGTCTCCACATACACACGCGCATATATAAATAAATATATTTAGATGATACAATATGCATGCACATGCATATATATGTGATGCCAAAGATGGTCAAAGTGTATCAAGTAAAGATACAAAATTCATATAGGAAAGAAAAAGATAAATACCGAATTCTCTGTAGCAATGCGGAATCTACCATGTATTGAAGCACCTGCGCTCCTCCCATGACAATTCCATTCAGAATTGAAACCTTTGAATGTATTTGCAAAAGAACGATAAGACTCGCTCAATATTTCCAATAACAACTGCAGCAACTAAGTAACCACAAAAGATTTAAACACAGAAGACTTCTCTTCCATACCAAATTGTTGGAATAATTTGATGAAGTTCGAAAAGCAAACGGATCATTCCGAGGCGTGCGAAATTAGCACTGTCCTTAAGAATTTATTTTTATAATCCCCCATGATTCAACAGGATTTAGAACGACAAGATAAAACTTGTAACCCATCAAGAAATGTGCAGCAAAAGGATTAATGGAGGAGGATTATGTTGAATTGATCATATCTCTCTTGCAAATGAGGTGCCTTTTAATACAACACAATCAAACCTCTTTTTGCAGAAAATAAGGGATCAATCATATAATAAAATATGGAAAGGCTGACATGTTGAGTAAATTATGGAAAAGGTAGAGAACGCCCTTTTAGTTAATGGTTGATAAATAAAGTAAATAAAATAGAAGAAAAGAGGAATTCTTTTGAAACACTCCTCACTCCTCAATTCTATACAACAATCCCCCACATGTTTCAAAAGAATGAAAAATAAAAGGTAGATATTTTGATGGGTTACTAAAATGAGTGTAGAATGTATTGAATCTGGTGTCTTTTGGACTATGAACCAGACCTAGAATGATAAGATTTAAAATACAGAGTTTTGGTGAAACTTGTAGTTTCTATGAACCAATAACTCTTCATTGTAAGTTAAAATCTTAACAGTCACATTACACCCTCTCAAGATTTTGTCGTTCAATGCGGTTTTGCGCTAATAGGCCATCTTGGCGTGCCTGGTATTCATGAGTGCTCTAGAAACATGCCAAAGTCTCATAGGAGCGCCCACTCCACACTCATATAGGTGAATTTCATCAAGTATATATTGCAAATAAATATACCACCCTTAAGGGATATGAAATTCTTTAAGAGTTTATCAACTCATCCCTCCATACTTGCATTCTAAAGACTTCTCACACCATAGGAATGAACAATCAATTGTTGTGCTAGCATAATTAACAAGTGACTTATTATTACCCATATGAACCTCATTCATGGATCTCCAATCATGAGAGGTTAGGTTTCCATCTTTTGTTAATTTCTTAAATTGGCTTAAGTCTCATTCCCCTCGATGTTTCAACAATAATTTTCTTCCCAAAAGTTTAGTCAGATGATTGGCCAAATTCTCTTCTGACTTCACGTAATCAATGGATATTACTCCATCTTTTAACAGATGTTACACCACATCATATCTCAGACAAACATGTTTGTTTTTACCATTAAAGTTTTATTCTTTGCAATTGTAATTGCTACTTGGCAATCATAATGTATATACATTGAAGGTGTTGGTTTCTACTAAGAAGTTTTTCAACCACTCAGCCTCATTGCTAGCTAACTCAAAGTGAGTAAACTCAAACTCCATAGTAGAATTTGTTATGATACTTTGTTTAGCTAACTTCCAAATAATTGCACCCTCACCAAGGGTGAATACATAAACACTAGCGGATTTTATCTCATCTGAATCAGAGATTCAGTTATCATCACTAATCACTCTAACACAGAGTGAAATCCACTGTATAGAATACCATAATTCATGGTACCTCTCAAGTATTTCATTAGTCTGACTAAGACAGTCCAATTACCACGATTGGGATTATATGTATATATGCTCAATCGATACACAACAAGTTATGTCAACGTGAAAATTTCATCAAATGCGACAGACTCCCAATAATCTGTGCATACTCAAATTGAGCCACATGATCAACAAGATTTTCCTTCAATTGAGTATTGACATCATAAGAAATACTCACAGGTTTGACATTGAAATGTCCAGATTTCTTAACTCAAAGTTTTGTCATAAAAATGTCCAAACTTTTTAAGAAGTTTCTCAACATAATGTTCTTGAGTTAACATTATGATATCATAATTTCTTATGATTTTAACACTCAATATTACACTTGCTTCGCCCACATATCCCTCACATCAAATTTAGAAGCAAGTAACTCTTTAGTTTTATTAAATAAAGTAACAAATGTGAGCATGTAATCCACATATAGCAAATTATTACATATTCATGATCATCAACTTTTGTATAAGCACATCTATTTACTACAACATAAGTAAAATCATCAGACAATAAAATTTTGATTAGACACCCCCACAATTTTAAGTATTCAAGGCTATGATTATATCAATAGCTTAATGAATTCAATCTCAATGAGACATCCAGTAGTTAAACAATTATTACAAAAGTAATAAAGAATTAGTCAGAATCTCATTTACATATTTAGCATTCCAAAATAAGGAAAGTGATTTTCCATTTCATGGTCACATATATTAACATAGTGATAACAAATATGATGACCTCCAAGTTGCTACTTGTCACACTAATGAGGGCAAATCAACAAATTACATATGAAGCCAAATATGATTTTTATCAAAATATTCCAGCAATATAAATATAATGTCACTGTAACTCATGGCACATACAAGTCCAAACACAAGATAGTTCAAGAAGTCAAAATGTAGATCCATTCACACACCAAAAGACCGAATTTCAAAATCACAATCAAGAATATGCTAATCATCTCAAGAATATGAGCACCAAAAGATATAAGTAACCCCACATAAACTTGGATGCACAGATATTCCCTTCAAATATTAAAAGTAAAGAGCATATTCATCTACAAGATATATAATACAAATCAATCACACGACACTTCAGAAACACCATAATCATGAGACTTGAAAATTATTAAATAAAAAAAAATTGACGTGTGATAAAAATAATAAGAATGCTTACAAATGCTAAATCAGTCCCCACAAGTTAGTCATAATTGGATTTCAGCAAAACTGTACTCCACTTACAGTAATTTTTACATGGTGTCATAGTATTTTTTCTTTTTTCAATAAATTAACTAGTGCCCACACCCAGACCTTTTTTTTTGTGTCCTCCACTGAGAGCATATAGTGCCTTTAACATCTAACTAATCCCAAATTCCCAGAATAGGAAAATGCACAGAGAGGCACCAAAAGAAAATATATATCCTAAGTAGTGTGTTCAACCAACTAAAACTAATGAAATCTCATATATATATATATATATATATATATATATATATAAACAAAATATACCAACACTTATCTACTAATAAACACAGTACTTAGTGGTTTAAATAGTAAAACCATTGAGTCTGCATACGCAAAACCACCCTCAAGAAATGTGAGAAAAAGTAACAACAGTGAAAGGTAGCATATGTATCCACATTCAAATCAATGGTCATATAACTTCATGAAACAAACTAAAACATAAGACAACCACCAAATTTTAAGGGTACAAAACCTGGTCTTGGTCAATCTCTCTTTAATTGTAGTCCTTCGTGGCCGTGACCAAGGTGTCTATGAACCTCAAACCATCAAACTTTCGATAAATTTTCCCCTTCTCCAAGGAGCCGACCCGTGAATTCATGGATTTTCCCTGGAGCTAAGAAGGCCAGTTCAAACTTACCTTGTTTGGAGATTATGGTCTGGTTTGGGAAGAGAGATTGGCATGTTATATGGTGACTGATCCAATGCAAAGGCAACTCGCTCGACCAACTCAGCCGGTTTTCCGAGACTGACTCGGCGATTCGGCGGTGACTCGCTGAGTTTGGATTCATATCGGCGGTTTTGCACTGTGTTGACTCGAAGCAAGGAGGGCTTGGTCGTGGACGTTTCCGGATGCCATAGACAAAAACTGGTTTTGACAGATGAGGGGAATAAATATTTTCGTTCGAACTCCAAAAAAAAATTAAATCCTTAAGATTGTTGGAATAATTTGATGAAGTTCGAAAGCAAACAGACTGTCCTAAAGAATTATTTTTATAATCCCCAGGATTAAACAGGATTTAGAACGACAAGATAAAACTTGTAACCCATCAAGAAATGTGCAACAAAAGAATTAATGGAGGAGGATTATGTTGAATTGATCATATCTCTCTTGCAAATGAGGTGCCTTTTAATACAACACAATCAAACCTCTTTTTGCAGAAAATAAGGGATCAATCATATAATAAAATATGGAAAGGCTGACATGTTGAATAAATTATGGAAAAGGTAGAGAAGACCCTTTTAGTTAATGGTTGATAAATAAAGTAAATAAAATAGAAGAAAAGAGGAATTCTTTTGAAACACTCCTCACTCCTCAATTCTATACAACACAAATTTCTTCATTAAATTTCTGGTTTACTTAGTTTGACTTATGAAGGTTCCGTCCTTGTTTGTTTAACTTGAAGTCAGAAGAATGAATTTCTCGCCTCACATCATGCTCATTTCAAATTTTGTCTTGCATGAGGTTTGAGAACTTATCACACAACTCTTTGTTTGTGGATCCAAAATGATGCCATCCACATATATTTGAACAAGTTAAAGATACTCTCTCCATCTTGAATTAAGAAAGAGTGTTGTCTACTTTGCCTTTGGTGAATCCGTTGTCGGTTAGAAGTTGAGACAATGTGTCATACCATGCAATCTTTCTAGAGTGCTTGTTTCAATCCATATAGAGATTTCTTGACCTTGTACACCTTATCTCCAAGAGTCTTCTGCTCAAAGCCTGGAGGTTGCTCAACATAGACTTCTTCTTCCAACAATCCATTTAAAAATGCACTTTTTATATCCATTTGATATACAATGAAGTTTTTGTGTGCATCATAGGCAAGAAACATCCTTATTGCTTCTAATCTAGCAACATGAGTAAATGTTTCATCAAAATCTATTCCCTCTTCTTGGCAATACCCTTTGTCTACCAATCTTGCTTTGTTTCTTACCACAGATCCTTCTTCATTCATCTTGTTTCTGAAAACCCATTTTGTGCCAATAACATTTTGATGGATTGGTCTTTGCACCAATTCCCATACTTTGTTCCTTTCAAATTGATTGACTTTCTTCTTGCATGGCTTGAATCCAATGTGTGTCTTCCAATACTGGGACACATCTTTTGGCTCTATTTGGGAAATGAAACAAGTGAACATTGCTTCTTGTTGATCTCGTATCTGGTTCTTACACCATCTCTCACATTTCAATGACTAGCTCGGTGGATGGTCTCTCGGCCATCTCACATCGAGGTTGAAGTAAATCGGTGGGTTGATCGTCTTGGTTGTGTTGTCTTGGCGACTCTTTCATTATCATTCATTGTTGATTTTCCGGTGTCTTTGAGACTCAATTGTCTCATCTTCATCTTGATTGATTGCTCGACCACGGCTTCAACATAGGGACTCTTCGCATAGTTGGTGATTCGGCTTATCGCCTAACTCTTTCAATATCTTCTCTATTCACATTAGGTTCATCAAAAACCACATGAATAGATTCTTCTGTGACCATAGTCCTCTTGTTCATCACTCTATAGGCTTTACTTTCAGATGAGTATCCCAAAAAGATACCTTCATCAGCTTTAGCATCAAAAGCCTTTATATTATCTTTGCCATTATTGTGGATAAAACATTTACATCCAAATATTCTAAAATACCTAACATTTGGCTTTCTCCCTGTCCATATTTCATAGGGAGTCTTTGTCAGCTGTCTATTAATCATGCATCTATTTTGAGTATAACATGCAGTGTTTATGGCTTGACCAAAATCTTTTAAGCGGACCGAGGCTAACTAACATGGTCCTTGCGAACTTCCTTGAGAGTTCTGTTTCTTCTTTTCGCTACTCCATTCTGCTTTGGAGTCCTTTGCTGAGATAATTCATGAGCAATACCATTTTCAACACAATCTTGAGTTATTATTCCATTGACAATCTCCGTTCCTCTATCAGACCTTATCTTTATAATGGCTTGACTCTTCTCATTTTGAACTCTTCTCATCGATTGAGGTAACCGCAAGGTTTCCTTCTTTTTGCACATAAAGATTGTCCATGTGTATCTTGAATAATCATCCACCACTACTAAAGTGTATTTCTTTCCACTTATATTGGCTAGTTCAACAGGATCAAATAAATCCATATGAAACAGATGTAATATCCTCGTTGAAGATGGACAAAACTTCTCTTTAAATGATGATTTGATCTGCTTTCCCATCTGGCATGCATCACAAACACTTTCCTTCTTGACACTCGAGTCGGCGGTCCTTCTACAAGATGACTCCTTGCAAGCTTGTTGATTGTCTTGAAGTTCAGATGACTCAGCTTCTTGTGCCACAGCCAACTTGATTCGGTTGTACTCTTTGCTAATAGACAAGTGCTTGGTATAGCAGTCGACCAGTCTACCACGTACATGTTCTTTTGTCTGGATCCTTGCAACACTATTTCATTTGATTCAGTATCTTTAATTTGGCACACACCCATATTGAATCCAACATTATAGCCCTTGTCACAGAGTTGGCTGATGCTTAGGCCTTCAACATATGCAACATCTGTGATTTTTAATCCATTTTTCTTGATGGATCCAGTGCCTCTTATTTCCCCTGGACCTTCATTTCCTCCAAATATGACTTTTGCGCCTCTAATTTCCTTGAAATTTTATAAATTTTTCTTGCCTCATGTCATGTGTCTGGAACAACCACTATCCATGTACCAGGTTCCTTGGCACTCAGCTGTTCCTTGAACCTTCAATCAAGGAAATTAGTTTTTAGGTACCCATGCTTGTCTGGGTCCTGAGGGGTTAGTGATGTAAGATGATCCAACCAACCTATAGCCAAATGGCTTGACTCTAAGAGGTTGCCATCTATCTGTGCCATAATCATAACTCACTTTGGCAAATTGCTTGGGGGCTTTAGGTTCGCATAACTGTTGTCTCTTTTATCGTATGTCGTGTGTGTGTGTGTGTTTTAGCAATTGCCTTCTTTTTTGTAGTTGTGATATTTCTTGGTGTAGTATTTGGGTGCATATATGTGTTGATGCTAGCTCTTTTGCCTTTGGAATGACCTTTCTTTGAGTTCTAGGTCTTTGCCATTTTGCTTGTATTCCATAGGTCTTTGTTGATATGTCACATTATTCCAATCACTTGACTTGGGTAGTTTCTACCATTCCCATCATATGTGTTTCTTTGATAAAACTTAAGGGTTTTTGGTAGCTTGTTTATTCTTTTGAGTACTTCCTATTTGGAGTTTGTTGAGGAACTCTCTTTGGATTTCTTCTCGGTGTCCTCTCAAAGATACTCAATCGGTCATTTTCCTTTTTCTTTATATCCAATGCCGGTTTGTTTGTGATTGTGCTTTGGAGTGAATGTGGGTGCAACATTTGGTGTCTTGGATTTTTGAGATGCTTCATTACTTGAAGATCCTTTTTCCAAAATCACTCGGGAGTTTGATTTGTGTACGAGAGGAATTGAATCCTATGCTGTCTTATCTCCACATAATAAGGTCATCCAATGATTTAGATGCCTTTGTAAATGATGCAATCACATTTTCGAGATCATTTTCCCTCTTTTCTATAGCAGACTATCTCGCTTTATTAGTTTAACATTCTCGGCCTTCATCTCTTTGTTCTCATCGGCTATATGACTTAGAGTACTCAACTCCTTAGTCATTTTGTGAGTTTTGGCTTTGAGTGGTGATTTCCTCGTTTAATAGTGTGTGAGGATTTAATGTGCTCAAAGTCTTTCATCATTTTGCCTAATGAATCATAAAGATCAGTGGGTGATGAAGTGTGTGTATCACAATCACTATCACTAGAATCGAGTGAGATGAGTTAGAGTGTACCCCATCTTCTTGGTCCGGTTGATCTTGTTCTTTAGCCATTAGACGGATCATTGTTTGTTTTCTTCGAGAATCACTTGAGTAGTCGTCTTCACTACTCTCTACGATTCTCACGCTTCTTTGGACTTAGCTATCTCGTGAGTCTCTGCCAAAGATAGCCTTTTTTTTTTCTGTCTTCTTTCTCTCAAGACTCTTCTTTCTTCTTCATTCATGTATTTATTGACTATTGGATATGGACGATCAATAGCAAAGTGTCTGGTTGTCTACGGTTTCAACACATGTTCTCGGCTCTTCCGTTCTTGGGTTATCGGCTCTACGATATTCAACCTTTGATGCTCGGCTCTCTTGGGTGGCCTATCTTCCCTTGACTTGGAGGGAACTGAATGTCTCCTAGAGAATTCACCCTTGTTTCTTTTATAGTTCTTGTTAAAGAACTTGTTGAATCTTTTAACCATCAGGGCAATTTCCTTTTGGTCAATGGCTTCCTTGACCTCAGCTCTCTTCCTATCCTTGACTATAAGTGCAGTTGTTTTGGGTACAACTGTCTCCTCTTGATCTTTTCTTCTCAGCTCAAATTCATAGGCTTTGAGGTCTGAGAATAGCTGATGATTGGATGTTGTTGTGAGGTTCATTGAATGTCTCAAAGCCATGACCTTCATTTCCCATTCAGCTGGGAGGCTTCTCAAAATCTTCATTTACATTTCCTTCTATGTATATTCTTTCCCAAGTGCTGATAATTCATTTGTGATTTCAGTGAATCGAGCATCCAGCTGATCCAAAGTTTCACCTGCAAGCATTTTAAAATTTTAAAATTTCTGTACAACAACAGATAATTTATTTTCTTTAATTAGCTCAGATCCTTCACAAATTAAAGTTAATTTATCCCAGATTTGTTTTGCAGTTTGGTAAGATTTGACTTTGTTGAACATTGCTTTGTCCAAGGTTTTGTAAAGTATGTCCTTGGCCACATTGTCCAAGTTGTATCTTTTTCTGTCATTGTTTGTCCATTCAGTCCTTGGTTTCTCAACCAGGGTGGTCTTTGTTGGCTTAGCTTCTTCTTCTCCTTGTGCTGTACGCTTCTTCACGTCTGTTGTGTTCACTTTCGATTTGCGGTGGCCCATCCTCTATCACTATCCACATTTCATCATGTAAAGCAGCTAGATGAGCCTGCATACGAATTTTCTAGTCATCAAATTCCTCAATAGTGAACATAGGGATGCGTGTCAAATTTACTTCCATGGTAATAAATTTGCTGAATAAAAGAGAGAATTTTTGAAAGAGCAAGTGTAAAAACTTCTTTGAAAGATTGGAGATCTAGTTCAGTAACCAGTGCAGAAGGCTCAATGAACCAACCGCTCTGATACCACTTATAGGTCCCAAGGGGTGTGAGTAAGGTTTAGAAGGGGGGGTTGAATAAACCTTACCAACTTTTCGATTTTAGTCCTTTTAAAAATATTACAGAGTTAATTACACAGCTAAGTCCTTGAAGGACAACTAAGTTAGTTTGTCAGTAGAGTTAGCCACTCAACAGACTTGATAGAGCTCTTGATAGAATAACTCAGTTGTTTAGACTAAACCTTAACTTGGTTGTGATGAGTTTTTATTGGAAGACTTAACACCCTTGAATTTGATTTAACTTTGTTTTAACACTTGGTTTTGAGACTTTGTTATTTGTCGGTTGGATAACAAATTATCGTGAGATATAAAGTATGTGTGCGGGAATGTAAATATGCTGAAATGTAAATGACACAAGTAATTTTATAGAGGTTCAAAGATGGGTAATTCTTCTACTCCTCTCTTATCCAACTCCTGGAGGAATCCACTAAGTAATGATCAGAGTACAAAGTGGTTATCAATCTAGAGACAAGTCTTGATCACGCAGCTGACTTGCTCCTTGGACTCGATCGGAGATGCCTTGGTCACACAGTTGGCTTCTCGTCCACTCGGCTTCTTCTTCACAGGGCGGTTGCTTGCTACTCTTGACTTACTTTCTCAACCTTCTTGGATTTGATTACGAAGCCCTCCAATAACTTGAGATTGGTTCGACCTTGAACCTTCCTACAATCCTCCTTGGAAAGTAGACCCCTTTTAATTCTTCAAAAGTTTCCGCTTCAACAGTTTGAAGTTGTCTTTCCTTCACAGCTTGGTGTTGGATCGATTTTCTTCGAGATTTAGGCTTGAGGATTTTGCTTGAATAACTTGAGAATATTGCAGGTTACAGTTTGGATATTGCTTGATTTCTCGGTGTGCTAGGTTCGGGTAACCTTTTCTCAATGTGATTCTCGGCCTTTTATAGTGAACTTTTCAAAAATGCCTATTGAAGAGATAGGTGATTTGCAAAAGTCACTTGTGTTCTTTGGCTTGTCTTTTCTTGATCTTCAATCTGAGATGTAGACTTTTCCTCGTATTAAATGAATGTTCAATTTTTAGGTTCGACACGAGGTGTAGTACTTCCCATTGGTTTATTCCTTTTGCACGCTTCTCGGGATTGAGCACTTTAAGACATTGCAACATGGAAATATTACTTATTTAAGTAATAATCTTGACTTTGTGCAACGGATCTCGTTCAATTGTCTTGATCATCTTTTATTCCCAGGTGACTTTGAGTTAGTTTCAATCAATAGATGACTCATCATGTCACTTCAACTTGAGACTTGGCTTCTTGAGTTGACTTGACCGACTCTTCATACTGGTGTATCACGGTGATACTCCTTCGGTCGCCGAGTCATTGATCTTCTTTCTTGGCCATACTCGGTTGTTCCTCGGGAGTCTTCACTTGATCTTGATTGACTTCTTGTATTCGGGCATAGGTGACTTGACTCAGCTTGTTCAGCCCTATCTATTACAATACAAATTACAAAGAAAATGGGGTGCCAACTTTCTAGTCTAAGTTTTATATGGCATTCATCAAAATCTAAACAATACATTTCCCAACAATAGGGAGAGGATCCTATGAGACCACCCTTTTAGGTAAGACCATAAGACTATATCTACACCATAAAAAAAAAATCAATGGCCAAGATATGAACAAATATATATAGCAATTGATATGAAAATATACATTAGAAGGGGTAAAATAGAAATCCAAGAAACTAAATATGGTAACCGTCTCCTACAAATTAGGGACGTGATCTGCTATTGATAACGTCCCCATAATCACGCGATTCACCTTTCCTTTCTCTCCCTTCTCCACAACAACAATCTCTGCATCGCAAAAAACAACATGTAATGCTCCATTCGAACCTGCAAATTATTCAAATTTGGCAACAGAATTATGCAATAATTAATGAAAAGTATACAATTCCACTAAACTAACAATTAATACATTATTAAGTACACATAAATAATTAACTAAGTATACAATTACACTAAAACTACATGTACATTAAAACATTACTAAGTATACAATTACATTGAACTAACTATATATTAAAATATTACTAAGTATACGTAAATATTTAACTAAGTATACAATTATCTTGAACTAAATACACAATTCCTTTGAATTACTTATATAACTAAGTATACAACTCTATTGAACTAAGTATACAAATCCACAGAACTAAGTATACAAATTCACTAAACTACTTACTAAACTACTTATATAACTTAGAATACGATTCCACTGAACCAAGTATACAAATCCACTGAACTAAATATACAATAAAACATGATTAAGTATACAAGTCCACTAAACTAAGTGTACAATTCTATGCACTGAACTAAATATATCATAAAACAAAACCAGGTATAAAAGTGATGCGTTTTTTCTCCCAAAAAATCGACCAACTGAAAAGGTAAGATTGTATTTGTTAGTCCAAGTGGCTACGATAATCTAGAGGGGGGTGAATAGATTATGCCGATTTTCCGAGTTTTGCCCTCTTTTTCGAATGGATAAGTAATGTCAAGAATGAAGATTCGGGAAAGTAAACAACACACGATGATTTATAGAGGTTCAACCCACTTAGGGCTTAATCCTCTACCACCCCAGTATCTCCGGGATGGATTTCAAAAAGAAAAAGAATTTTATTAATAGTTACCAAAACTATTACAACTTCACCTTGAAGAGTACCACACTCTTCTTACAACACCTCTTTGAAGATTACCACAATCTTCCTAGAATATTACCACAATCTTCCTAGAAGATTACCACAATCTTCTAGCAACGCCACCTTGTGAGATTACCACAATCTTCCAACTTGAAGAGCACCAAACTCTTCAACACCTCGAAGAGCACCAAACTTTTCCACAAGAAGATTACCATAATCTTCTTACACCTATGAAGAGTACCACACTCTTCAACACCTAAGATCACCCAAGTGTGCTCTTACCACAATAACACTCACAAGGATATCTTGTGTTTGAATGACGAACACAAATTCAAGATTACAACTCGAGAAGGAAGTATACAATTTTGAAGTGCAAGTGTAATCGAGAATCAAGCCTAGACCTCAAAATGTGAAAATGAAATACTTAGGCTATTACAACAAGAATGTGAAAGTGAAGAACAAAATATTTGCTTGATATGTCTCTTGTTGTGTTGTAGTGTATTCTCATTTGTTGTGTTGCTACAAGACTTCATCTATTTATAGGAGAGCTCTTGGGTTTTATTTCAGGACATAGGCTCCTTCTTGGAGATTGATATCTACAAACAATTGCAATTAAAATCAAGATTATATTTGTTAGAAATCAATCCCACAAAATAAGGAAAAGTTATGCTATCAACGGATAGTTTCTTTTGTCAAAGCGGTGGGTTTGACCGCCGAGCTCAAAGCGGAAAAGAAGTATAACTTGAAAATTGCTCTGTTGGACCGGTCAAGGGGGTCATTTGGGTCGAACTGGGGTTCGACCGGTCGACCTCTATTGACTGGTCAACCTCCGTTTTTTGCAAAATAGAGAGTCAGTTTCAATTTTAAGCTTTCCCAGGCACGGTCGATCTCTTGTTCGACCTGGCCGACCTCCAGGATTTTTCAAGCGTCTAGTTTCTGTTTTGGAAATCATCTTTCGGACACGAGAGAGGGCCTTAGGTTGAACACGAGACAGAAGTGTTGTCAAATTTTTGTCAAAAATAAACTTCAAGAAATACTCCGAAAAATTAGTAAAAATATTTTAAATCGTTTGGGAGTATTTGGACGACAACATTTAGGAACATTGTTTTGGTGTAAAAACATAGTTAAACAAAATCATCAAAATCATGATAAAAACATTTATCTAACAGTATTTGCCTTAAAAATAGCAATTAAAGATATTAGCCCGTCTAATTAATAAATTGATGATATAGAAAATACAAATATATCCTTATTAGCCTAAAATAACTAGAATGATCTACACCATTTAAAATTTTAAATCAAGAGTCCATAAGTGTTCCTATGGACTAACCTAAAAAGAGGTTGGTCTCATTTGAACCAATCCCTATATATATATATATATATATATAGTGCATAGTTTTTTTAGCACTTCTTCTAATGTCAAAATATTATTTAGCCATTTTTTTTAAACACATGTTTTTTAGTCATTTGACTACGTGAAAAACCCAATTTGCCATTGAGTCAATTTAATTGCACGAAGACACACAGTCATCTCTAACTCGGCAAGCATATCTTTAGAGAAAGAGTTGACTACCATTAAACGAGCACCGATCGATTAATGATTTCGACTTCGACGATTGAAGTAATGACAAAATATCTATGAACTTCAATTCGATTAATTTCACAATTTTTTGTTGAATTGGTTTAGATTTAGATATTTTAGGTTAAGATTGTTGATGTTGAAAACCTTATTGCGTTGTTAATGGTGATTTTGGGTAAACGAGGAATATGACGAGTTTTCATCGCATAACTTGGCATCGAATTACTGTAACTTGGCATCGAGTTATCATAACTTGGCATCTAGTTACCATAACTTGGCATATCATAACTTAGCATCCAGTTACCATAACTTGACATACAATTACCATAATTTCACATCCAATTACCATAACTTGGTGGTTACAAGTGCGGGAAAGGAAATTGAGTGAACCGCAAAATTGAATGAGAAGCTTAATATCTATAGACAAAGACTTATATGGGACCGTCTCATGGGTCTCTATCCGTGAGATGGATCGGGTCGGTCAAGTCAATGAAAAGTCCATTTGGGCAACATGGCGTAAGTCAACTATCTGCCAAAAATATTCTGGTAATACTTTTTGAGAAAAAAGTATTACTTTTAAGACAAGTAATACTTTTGAGCAATAAAATAATTCTTTAATTAGGAACATGTAATACTTTGACACAAAAAGTGATACTCATTGTTAAAAATGGTGCTGAAGATGATTGATATTTTGTAGTTCAACAAGTAATATTTTTCACTTAAATGTTTAATACGTTCAATACTTTTCCACTTAAAACTCTAATACCTTTTAGTTCAACATGTAATAACTTTCTCTTAAACGTATAATACTTTTCATTTAAAACTATAATACTTTTAAGTTCAACATATAATACTTTTTACTTAAAACTCTAATATTTTTCAGTTCAAAATTTAATACTTTTTCAATTCAAATTTGTAATACTTTTTACTTAAAACTATAATACTTTTCAGTTAAAATGTAATACTTTTCAGTGGTAGATTTCAACGATATTTTTCCTTTTCCTCCTTTTTTTTTTCTTTTTTTCACCGTCTTTTCTTTGTACTTCTTCTTTTCCCTTCATTTGTGGCAAAACCAAAGTTTTAAGAGAATACAAAAAATATTCATATTGGAAACTTAAAATCTTCGTTAATAGTGTATCGCGCTCTCATGAGTCATTAGCTTTTTCTCTACAGTTGAATGTCATTTTTTTACTTCCTTTGTCAAATCCACGATCACATTTTGCTCATTGGGGCCCTCATCCACTCTCCATTGAATGATTACATTCACATATGTACGAAGGCCCGAGCTTCAGCACTATATTTAACATATAGTATCACATTTTTATTTATCAAAAGTATTACTTGCCTCAAAAGTATTATTTTTTTCTCAAAAAGTATTACCGCGTAAATTTTGGCGGTTTTGTTGACTTTGTGTTGACCATGGATCCGCTTTTGACCCACGGATCGTATGTTGATTGGATCCAAACCGACTTGTCTCACAGATAGAGATACGTGAGACGGTATCACAAGAGACATTCTCATATCTATATGAAGTTTTGGTAAATAAATGGCATGTCGAAAGAGCCTAATACCATTTTCGAGGTGCCCGTAGGAAGAACTACCGTCAATATTGGCCGGAAAACTTCAAAATATTTGAAGGAGAGAACAAGAAGATAGATAGAAAAAAAGAGAAGTGAAAGAGAAAGAGAGAAAAGCCAAATATCAAACCCAAATGCTAGAAGGGTATGAATGTCATTTACTTCATCAAAATGACAAAAAAACATTTGTTTAAAAAAGATGGATAATTCATAATTTTTAACTATAGAAGTGGTCAATTTTACATATTCCACACACACACACACACACACACATATATATATATATATATATATATATATATATATATATATATATATAGGGAGGTGATCCTGTGAGACCACCCTCCTAGGTTAGTTCATAGGACCAAATCTACACCATCCAAATAGTAAATTAATGGTCAAGATATATTACAATATATACAATATTTCATAAGTAAGTATACAACAGAAGGGATAAAATATGAATCCAGGAAATTAAATATATTAACCGCTTCCTAAAATTTAGGGACGTGATTTTGTACTGATCACGTTCCCATAATCAAGCGATTCACCTTTCTTTTCTCTCTCTTCCCATTCGGACCTGCAAATTTTTCAAATATGGCAACAAAATCGTGCAACAATTAATGAAAAGTATACCATTACACTAAACTAACTATACATTAAAACATTACTGAGTATACATAAATAATTAACTAAGTATACAATTACACTAAACTACATGTACATTAAAAAACATTTAACTAAGTATACAATCACATTGAACTAACTATACATTAAAATAATACTAAGTATACAGAAACATTTAACTAAGTATACAATCACATTGAACTAACTATACATTAAAACAATACTAAGTATACAGAAACATTTAACTAAGAATACAATTACACTGAATTACTTATATAACTAAGTATACAATTCCATTGAACTAAGTATACAAATCCACAGAACTAAGTATACAAATTCACTAAACTACTTACTAAACTACTTATATAACTAATAATACGATTCCACTGAACCAAATATACAAATCTACTGAACTAAATATACAATAAAACATGACTAAGTATACAAGTCCACTGAACTAAGTATACAATAAAACGATTGTTCACAAATATGGCGGAAAGAAGTATCAATTTTGAAAAAAACGCTTGAAGTTGATGATTTTTCCTCCTAAAAATCGGAACGAAAAGGTAAGATTATGTTTCCTTAAAAATAGCTAATAACCGTCCAATTAAAATAACTAATTAAATATAAAAGTACAATTATACCCTTATATGCCTAAATTAACTAAAATGATCGACACCATCCAAAATTTTAAATCAAGAGTCCATAAGTGTTCTTATGGACTAACCTAAAGAGATTGGTCTCATTTGAACCAATCCCTATATATATATATATATAACATTTCATAACTCATGAAATGAAATACTTAATTGTGGGTAATTGGCATTATGCACCCTTAATAGGGTCAGATGGCACTTTGTACCCAAAAATTATAAAAATAGTTGATTGCACCCTCAATTTGATATTTTCCTGGCAAAGTGCACCCTAATTAGTTTTATGGCCAAATTTTACTCGAAAAAGACTAATTTGGTGGAATTGGTTGATAACTCATATTTTCATTTATCTTGGCAAAGTGCACTCTAATGAATTTTTGGTCAAAATTTATTATAAT
This sequence comes from Rehmannia glutinosa, assembly GCA_016081115.2. NCBI lineage: Eukaryota > Viridiplantae > Streptophyta > Magnoliopsida > Lamiales > Orobanchaceae > Rehmannia > Rehmannia glutinosa. The sequence goes on along the minus strand of CM071937.1, from coordinate 38,043,095 downwards.
ACCAAACAAGATACTTTGAAAAATTATATTTGTATCCATATAAAAGTACAAAATATGAAGTAATAATTATCAAATAAATAGTATTTTTATGTACACAAGTTTGTCTATATGAAAAACTAAAAAAAAAATCATTTTATTAAATATTTTTCATTATTTCTATTATTTTCAATAAACTATATTTTTAATTACAAAGAATTTAAGAATTGGTTTATTTTTCTAAGTGAAACTCTATGTATTTTCATTTTGAATATGAGTTATAATTTAAATCAAAATTATTTGCAATGTTTTTGTCTTTCCTTTCTTTCTTTCTTATTTGTGAATTTTATTTGTTTGATTATTGATTATCTTTACATATTCTTTTCTTTCTAATACAAATAGAAAAGTTAACATTTTCTAATAATGTAAAAATCAAATTTATGGAAATAACTTAACTAATATAAAATTATCTTTTGTAGGAAAATAGAAAATAAAGAAGGGGAAATGTGGGGTATATAGCGTGGGGTATATAGGGACTGGACATTAGATGACCATTTTATCCACAAATTCCAACAACAAAAAAATTCTAGATTAAATTTTGGCCAAAAAACTCATTAGGTTGCACTTTACCAAGGATATACCAAATTAAAGATGCAATATGCCATTTTTGTAATAAAGTGCAAAGTGCCAAATGACCCTAATTTAAGGGTGCATGATGTCAATTACCCCCTACTTGTCATCCAAATCTAATAGACAATATAATGAACTGCATTTCCAGTATGTAAAAAAAGGTGTACAAAAACTGTGCTGATTATGATCTCATAACCTATCGCATAATTTTAGTTAATGTGTTTCGATAGCATCTCTAAGTCTCTAACAACATTATTTTGGGAGGCACGTTTTGTATATTATAAAAGCGATCAAGAACAAATAATTTATAGTTTAGCAATGGCATATGCAGGCAAGTTTGATCTGACTGGGAGTTTCAAATCTTCCCAGTCATCTTCATCATCCATCTTCGAGAAGTAACGGTCAACCATTTCGTCACTGATCAACTCGACCATGGAGGGCTCCCACTGTAAAATCAGACGGAAGAAGAAAAGAAAGTTTGAGCCGAAATTCAATACTTGGTTGTTTTCATTACAATTCATGACAAGTCTGTATCTAGAAGGATAAATTACAAAAACTACCCGAGTTTCAGCCTAATTATAAAAGATCCAGTTATCTTCAAAATCTCAAAAAAACCCTTAACGTATTACAACCACCTTCTTTGAGGTTTGTAAAATAGAAACAAATATGACGGGGTATTTGTAATTTGAAAGATGGTTTTTTTTGTAATTAGACTGACTCAAGGGTATTTTTTTGTAATTAGCCATATTTAGAAAGATAATACGAATGGTCGTGCACCTTTGGATTCCTATCCTTGTCCAACAGTATAGCTCTGCAACCCTGAATTAGGGATGGATTTCAGATGCTTATGAATGAGCAAATAGAGAACAAGTTTTGGCTTGGAATATTTGCTATTTGTACCTCGACAAAATCCTTGCTAATTTCTCCGCGCATCACATGACAAACCATTCTGAACTCTCGGACAAGGCATTTACCAATGCCTTGGAGCCTCCTTCTCTAATCTGGAGAGGATATGCGAAATATTGGACATTGGAATCTATATGTGAATATATATTTGTTTGACTAACATTACCTAATTAAGATTAACGAGGCAATTGAGGAGGATTCAAGTCAAGTTAAAGCCCCAAAGACATGAAAAATGAATTTTCAAAATAGAGAAAACTGCTTCTAACAAGCTCAATGGTGAAACAAACAATGCAGCCGATCCATACCGATCTAAGAGAGATTTTAAGGCTCATAGGGGATGCTTTCTTCAATGACTGAATTGTGGAAGAGATCCAATCATCGTTCTTCTCAGCAGCCTCCCTCTCCTAAAAATGCAAAAGCGAAAAAATCATCAGAAACTGTAAAAATGTAAAACTTGCGGGCAAGAAGCACCAGCCAAAACTGAAATAATCTCTTCAATCATTCTTACAAGGGTTGCTATAATCTCTTCAATCGATCTTCGGGAGAAACATTTATTAATGATATCCAATCTGCAGGTATAGTCACAGGAGAATAGAGGTGAAAAATTAGGTGCATGGCCAGATTACAAGCTCAAATGCAGAGCATACAAAGGAACATCCTATATAAATTAAAGATGAGACTAGCCAGCATGGTTGTCTAACATGTCTGATCAATGTGAAGAAAATAAATACATATGTACATAAGGGTCTATGGGATGCATGCTTATGTAAACAAGGGAACAAAAGCAACACGATGGAGCAGTGATACTTTTTTGTGGGGCATATAAACTCAGTAATTTATTCAAAAATTAAATGCATACAAGTGTACAAAGCAACAAGACAATCAAACACCCAGTTAATTATGAGGATCATTTGTAGATGTGAAAATACAAAAATAATATGTGAAAGCTAAATATCATTATTTCTAGCCAGTCACTGTATGGTAGAGATGAATATTATGGTTGCTGATATCGACTGTAAAAAGAATTAGAAAATCTCGCAGTTTAGGTAGTAAAACACTGGAGGAGAAACTTCAAGATGAAGTATGAACAAGTTTTATAATGTTAACAAGAATGAAATAATCTAATTGCCTAACAAATTTTTCCCAAATGAAAGGTGTTCCAAGTAACTGTTCGTAACGAGGTTGCTCTTCCTAAGACCAGTATAAAAGAACTCTATTGTGCTGGACTCAAGAATAATCTTACCTGTGGTAAGCGCTGTTCTTTTTCAAATTTGGTATTTGTGAGAATTCATCAATAATAGAAGAGATAACATCTGGAACACTGGAATCTGCTTTTACAAGTGCTTCTTCTAACATTGGCAATTTCTGTCCAACAATAGAAACATATTTTAAGATAATTAAATATGTTCAATGTTCTCTATCGCAAATATGTTTTCAACTAAATGTTAATGATAATTTTGGTCATTGGTCCATGGAGTAGCACCACAAAACACCAAAATATAGAGTAGATTCTTGGAGAACTTCAGAAACCCAGTTTAGTACTATATGCTACTGTTTAGAAAATCCCATAAAATAGTTGCTTTTGCATTTGCGAACCTCTCGAAAGCAAGAACTAAATCTGGTATGTGGTGCACACTGGAAGCTCTATACAGTATGATATTTTTCTCAAAAAATAAAAAAGTTCAATGAACCACAACCAGAATATTCAGCACTATTTTCTGTTGAAAAGAGAATTACATCTTGAAGAAAAGATTCGTCTCACACGAGTTGGAGAGGGTTATACCTCTGATTGAACAAAGTGAGTTGCCAAACCACATGCAAGCATTTCAGCACCATCCAACCTTGCACCTGTTAGTCCAACATATTCTCCTGCCGTAAAAAAGCAATTCAAAATAATGAGAAAAAGCATTGCACACAGATGGTCTTTTCAATTCCAAATAAGATCAACAACAGAAGCAAAATATGAGGTCATCAAGATCACAAAATAGAAGAGAAAATGTAAATATAGGCAAATAAATATTTTTCTTTCAATAAGGTACCATGATACAGTTGTACATACAGTAAGGTTAATCTGGAAACCAACTAATTGACATTTGAGATACAATATTACATTCATATCATCCATCAAATAGTTCCTTTTGCTGATTAGACATTGCATCAGCTCATAGAATCTAGAATATATGGCAATCTATCGGAAAGGTGCTACACATCTACCTTAGAGGATAGTATATGAAATACACAAGGATATAACAGAAATTACCGAAAAATCCAGGAAGTCTTGACAAAAAGTATGAAGCGCCTATATCTGGGAAAAGCCCCAGAGCCGTTTCAGGCATAGCAAAAAGCTGCAAGAAGGTTAGAATGCAGAGCCTATGAGAACACCAAAGTGCTTAATTAACTAGTAAATAAGTAGCTTTCGTAAGAAATAAGCAGCTTTCATAGGAATAACTTAGTGGCCATTGATATCAGACACAAATATGCATGCACCTATAGTTCAGATGCCTAAATCACAGTATTTACCAAATAATACACATCAAGATCTGATAAACACAAATCCTAATAAACATAACTTAGCCTTAGGTCATGTCATACGTAACCTACCAATGAACAAAGCACATATCATACAGAAGAAAGAAGTGGCAGTGCAAATGAAGTTAGCTCCATTCCATCCAGTTTGGGCTTAGTTTCAGCACAGACAACACCTTGGTTTACATGGAAAAATAGGTGGTCTTCCATTTATAATTTATTTGCCTATATTAGCTTGAAATAAGTGGAAGTGTGATTTCTCTTAATTTTCAGCGGCATTGTGAGTTCACAATGATGAACAAATTTATTCAGAACCCCCTGTTTTAGTTTGCATCATCTCTCTTACCAAATGAAGCTCTGGAAGAACAAATTTTTTAAGGACTTACATTGAAGTCCATATGGTTTAATTATGTCAGATTCCATCCTTAAGAATATTCAACCCAATCATCAAACATAAATCAAAGATGACAGCTAAAAGTCACAAGAACACTTAGTTTCATTAAGTCATCCATCATCCCATCATTTTAACTGAAAATAACCACTATGCTTCATCTATACATAGTGCTAATTAATGAAAAGGTCAATGGAAATGATTGGGCCTTTAAATGCAGTAATGTTACATCATGGAACACCAGCATTGTCAGACAATAATTTAGTCTTGCATAAACTTGTAAATTAACCTACTACGTAAGCCTATTTTCTGCAAGAAACGATGAAGGTCACACCTTCAAGAGTGGCATAGGCCAATCTCAGGTTATTGAGTTTTGCATTTGTTTCACTTCTCAGCAAAGATATTGTGCATGGTATAATTTTGATATCACTCCGAAAATATTTTGATATTTTCGCACCTACTTGATCTTATATCACACCCGAAACACTATGTCTTGTATACTATTTGTCTCCTCTTAGATCAACTTATTGGGTTACATAAAAGCAACCATACTGATTCCTCTCAAAGTTTGAAATTAAATTCTCGTGGATGTGGTGAGGTAAAATTTCTATCAGAATTATACAGTCCCAATTTAATGGAACAACTATTATATCAATTATTAATTTTGTTGGGTAATTTCAGTTCTATCTTTTCTGAACATTGGCTTCAAATTTGAATGGTTTAACTTAGTAAAATGCAGTTCTGTGTGCGTGTTCGGTTAAACAAAACTAAATTTTCTTTAAGTAGACTTCAATTTTGTTTAATTTCTGATATCACAATGAATGTAGCAATTATTTTGTCTCGTCCTACACACATGCAAAAATATAAGTATCTTTAGATGATACAATATGTATATACATGTATATATGTGTGATGCCAAAGATGGTCAAAGTGTATCAAGTAAAGATACAAATATCATATAGGAAAGAAAAAGATAAATACCGAATTCTCTGTAGCAATACGGAATCTACCATGTATAGAAGCACCTGCTCCTCCTCCCATCACAATTCCGTTAAGAAGTGAAACCTTTGAATGTAATTGCAAAAGAACAATAAGACTCACTCAATATTCCAATGATAACTGCAGCAACTAAGTCACCACAAAGATTTAACTACACACACACACATACACACACACATATATATATACTCTTTTTATTAGCACCTGGGGTTTGCTGTATGTAGCCATCACATAGTTCATGGTAAACTCCTTTCTAAAATAATTTGCACCTGACTTCCAATTACCTGATGCGCACAGAAAATATCAAGCATCTTCTATAACACAGAAATTTAACAAAAAGATGCTGATAGCATAATTCATGATGGCACAAACATATCACAAGTAAGCAAGTAGAAATAGTTCCGGACAAATGTCAGGTTGGTTTCTAATGAGAACATAACATGTTTTGGTTTATGACCGGTCAAATTCTGTGAACAGCAAATAGTCTTAAAAAAGGATTGGTATTTGAGAATAATTAAAGCATTTATAATAAACATGGATGAAACTTAAATAGTACAAATAAAATAAGGACCTATAGAAACAAAAGATTTGAAACCACATTCTCAAGAGACGGCACAAGTTTTGACCTTCTGACAATGAAACCAAGACATACATTTCATGACACTTATCACCAAAATATCATACTCATCAAAGCCTTAAATAATTCAAACCTAGTTTATCCATGTTCTCAAATTTCTATTTGTATCACCAACTTCTCCCTAAAAAATTGACCTTTCATGAGATCAACTTATATGCATAGAACTAAAATTTTGATCCTCATATATAAGCAACTCTATCCAAATGAAACCTACGGTCATAGTAGATTAGATTCAAGGATCCAATTAGTGATGTCTAACAATTAGGGACTTAAAAGCCACAGCATACCTTGATTAATGTCACGAACAACTGCCGCAACATCACCTCCAGCACAAAATGCTCTTCCTTTTCCCTATTGTTGAGGGCAGGAACATATATATATATATATATATATATATATATATATATATATATATAGAGAGAGAGAGAGAGAGAGAGAGAGAGAGAGAGAGAGAGAGAAGAGAGGGGGGTAAATAAAAATAACGCATAGGCAAGCTGACAACACTAGTCTGCAGACATGGGCACACAAAAGGCCCACATCTTCAAACACCAGTGATCATCTAGGAGACGCAGGGTATTTGAACTAAAATCTGATGGAAATATACCTTTAAAATTATCAATTTGACGGAAGAATCTTCTGCACAATTAAGAAGAAGCTCCAACAAACGAGACACCTAGAGTAAGAAGAAGAAAAATATGAGTACGGAATTTAACTCTGCTCAACCAGGATAGCAATTGATCTGCAATACTGGAAACAATTAGGTTGTATCTGCAAAATGATTTCTAGCTACAAATTATCATCAGGGGTGAGTCGAGTCCCTAATTACATAATATAATGAAAAAGAGAGACCTACATTCATTATAGTAGGATGTCGTAAAGAAGGCAGTTTCTAGATGGATATAAGTGTAGAAATCACAAACCACCAAGAAAGCACAGAAAAGAATACATTCCAACAACAACAACAAAAACCGACCAATTTCACATGGCAAACCCAGCAGCATTGTTCAAAATGCTACTAAGACTTGTTTTCATTGATTAATATGACAATTTATAACATCAATTCGATCACTAGAAAATTGCACATACACAAGTAGCTAAACCTATATAACAAGCGTTAAAACTTTTTCAATCTTTGTTCCTATTGTTCTAAAGCCAACATGCAGCATCACCTTCATTCACAAACCTCTAGCATTTTAATATCTCTAATCAAGTATCAGAGACAACCGGTCTTTAACTATGAAAAACAAAAATTCTCAACTTGTACAACAACAGTTATGTTTTCCAAATGTAAATTCTCAGCAATGTTACCGAGCAGCTGATGATTAACTCAATACATACCATTGCAGCCGAAAGTGCATTGAGCTGCTTAGGCCTGTTAAGTGTGAAAATTCTCACAGATGATTTCTCTTCCACCAAAACCTGCCCAAGTTCATCAGGTTTAACATAATTGGTGAAAATTCAAGTATCAAACCGAATTATGAAACAAACGCACAAAATATATCAACAAAAAATAGGAAAATTCCAGCAAAAGACAGCATTTTTAGTTGATCAGTACAACAAAAGGTCAAGAATTAAAGCTCGTTTATTTATCATATACGAAAACCAAAAACGCAGGTAATTATAGATAAACTTGAGCTGTAACAAGAGATTCCGAACAAGATTTTCACTTTATTTTGATTTGAATATAAACAAAAGTTTTTAACTAAAATCAAGACGGAAAAGGGTCCAAATTCGCACACCTGATCGGTTTCTCCATTTGTAGAAGACATTGTACTTCGCAAACCGCTTCGCTTAATGATTTTGGCTCTCCCAAGGAACTGTACAACTCGACGTGTACAAGGTATGAAGGTACAAGTGTTATGCATCTATCTTATGAACTTTGTTGTTATTACGGAAAAACATGTTGGGGATTTATCACGTGCGATATTATATTCGGGAATTAAACCAGAAAACTTACTTGAATTTCAGAAAAATAAAATGCATAAAGTACAGAAATTTAGACGGAGGCTAGAGTTCGACTCTATGTCTTTAAGACGAATTGCCCCGCTACGGTGCCCACGGTTGAATAACAAACGTTTCCCAAGATACAACGGTCTCCTCTTGCTGTAGTAGTACTCCAAACAACAAGAGACGGCGAACTTTGAATGTTTTGTACTCTCTTTTATCGAAAAATTTTGACAGAAATATGCTTATGAATGTATGCAAATTTGCTTATGCTCATAAATTTTCTGGAGAATAAGGGGAATATTTATAGATTACCAAAGGTCACTATTGAAACAACACAACTGTTTGAATAGACACGTCTATTTATTCAACAGACACGTCCATTGGTTTCAAACGAAACAACACAACTATTCAAATAAACCTATTCAATCTGAATAGTTTCGAATGAACAGTCACACCTTTTGGCAATAATTTCTCATTCACCCGGAAATATCTATTATATTTTCAACAATCCCCACATGAATGAGAAATTATGTGAACCAATGCAAATGCACATGTAAATGTAGATACTAAAGAGAGTACAATCGGAAAGTTATTGCATCAAGAGAGATAGCTTCTGGCTTTGAACCTTCCTTAGTGGAGTACTATCGGATTTACTTGGCTAATCAGTGAACATGATGTCTTGAACTGTTCATCCGTTAGTGTAAACCAAGACAACAACACCCACACAATAACCTCCCTAATATTTCTAGTTCTCATGGTTGTGTTCATTTTGGCCCTGAACAACCTTGAGTTTCATAAGTGTTTTAGAGAATTCAAGCCTCAAAATTCTCATAGAAGCGGCCCCACTTCACACTTACATAGGTGACCTCCTATTAAGAGTATTCTGTCATACCCCACTTGGTTTAACCAAGCTATAAGAATCATTAAAAGTTGAACTTAACCTTACTTACTTCTGCAGAAAGCACTTTTAATCATAGGAATGGGTAGAAATTTTATCCTAAGTGTTTAACTGGATCTTCATAACTTAGTTGTCCCATTGAACCAAGTTCTTGGGATCTCCAGTCATCATGGTTGGGCTACCATTATAAAGATTCATGCGTAATAGGCTTTAATCCCATTCCCTTTGACAATCGGTATTTGATCTCCACTTCAATCAAATTTGCGCGCGAGACTGAGATTAATATCTTTACAGATCAATATCTTTACATATTTGAGCATCTAATCCCCGAGCATGTGTAACCACTTCAAATTGACATAAGTGCCACCGGTGGACTTTCAAGCCCTTCAATATTAATGTGGCTTTATAACACCTTAAGCTCATATAGACTATTGTCAATATGTCATCTCTTTTTAGGAAGAGATTCGTTTGACTTTATCGTTTGTCAAACTCGTCATTATTTATACAATGATTTAATAGTTGTACATGTTCTCTTCAAGTTTGGTACAACAATCCATTTTGGGCCTATCTTGATAAGGTTAGCCTGTAAGGCCTTTTTCTACACATATCCTTCGTACTTCAATGTGTGCAGTGTTGCAACACTAATGAGTACACTAAAAGATGCACCTCATTAAGAGAAATCACAGGTAACCCCTTTTAGCTATCACTTAGCCCTGTCAGTGTCAATTGACTCATATCCTCTTTTCTAATTATACATCTCAAAGAAATACAAGGATACCTCTCAAAAAAACTTGTATTTGTATTGGGATAAATCTTTGTCAAGACTGAGGTAAATTTATATTACCAAACACCCCCACATTTGAGGCAAAACTCATCACCCTCACATTGTGCAATAAGATCAACTTTGAGAATTATCAATCTAAAAATTGTTATTTCTCACAAGGTCAATCGTGATTTGATCGCCACTGACAAACAATCCAATTGCCTAGGCAAAATTCCAAAGAATTTCCTAGAAGGGCTAATGGACTCAGTTGCATCTATTCACCAAATTTTTGGTAGAGTTAACTTGCCATGTGCTCCCTCGTAAGGGGACGCTTGATTATATGCCTCACACAAAGGTATTTAGATTTGCTCATGCCTTTACTGACATATTTTGCTATGTGTTATGACACCCAAGATGTCATAGCACTCAAGTTGGCACTTTGTGCCCTGCCTTTAGCTGATTGGCTATCGTAGTATCCCAACATGGAATCCCACACTTTCAAGTTCATTTCCACAATTCATTTGAAGTTTCATCCATTTTCTTTATTGGAATTTCATTAAGAATGACATTGGCCGAGAGAATTGCTTCTCCCAACAAATTCTGGGATAGTCCCGAACTTATCAACATAGCATTCATCATCTCTTTAAGAGCTTGATTCTTGTGTTCAACAATTCCATTTGATTGAGGTGAATATGGTTCAGTAGTTTGATGAATAATGCCAGATCTGAACAAAATTCATCAAATGGAATATCATATTCACCACCTCTATCACTTCAAATCATTTTTATTCTTTTGCTAAGTTGATTTTACACTTCATTCTTATAATGCTTAAAAGCATCCAAAGCCTCATCTTTGCTTCTAAGCAAATATACATAACATCACGTTGTGCATTCATCTATAAAGGAAATAAAATACTTTTTACCACATCTCGTTTGCACAAATTCAAATCATATATATCGTTGTGATTTAATTCTAAAAGAGATAACCTTTCCCCACATTAGATTCATTTCCTTTTCTCTTTTGAACTGGATTCAACCACATAGGCTTTAACAAGCCCAAACTCAACAACACCATGAGATAATATTTTATATTACATTTCTTAATCATCCCTACTGAGTGTTTCCGACTTTTCTCCATGAGAAACTTGAGCCGGTTGGCATTGGATATCACACATCTACGCAAACTATCATAATTCCATCCATTCTGGTTACGAAGACGGAAGATAAACAATCATTCACTTATTTGTTCAATCACTTCTTTGACAAAAATCACAATTTTTGTATGGTCATACAAAATATCATACAAGTACAAATATATTGCCAAAACAATATAAGATATAACTCATAGAAGTGAAAATAGAATCTGGAATCTTTAACAGAAATAAGTTCTCAGAATATTATCAATTTTCCGAAACACTATGCATATGAATCTGTATACAAAATCATGAAATTGGCTTGCCAAAATTGATCATGCACAATTTATATGAAAATTGTTAAAATATTTTCACAAGAGCACTGAAACATAAAATAATCAGTGGCTAATCCAGACAAATAAATGGCTGTTAATAAAATAAATCCAGAAGTTATCTAATATAGATTCAATCTGCAGATGAATATCATATAATCGGCCAACTCAAATTATCATTAAACAATCACATTCAGAAACACTTGGATAATAAAACAGAATCTATATTATTCTATATAAGATTCACAAAAACTAAGACATGGAATATTTAGTTTCCTATAAATAGAATACAAGTTTCAGTGAATCCAAATAGAAACTTGACTTACATAAATATGCATGCATGAATTAAAGGTACATAACCCAAGAGAGTGAATGTACAAAATATAAAACGTGCCACTACCGAAACTTTTCTGAACTGCTGTGTAAAGCTCTCAAATAGGAATACCTTTTATTATTTAGAAAACAAGCCTTACACCATTTTCAGAAGATCACAAAGTGGGACAACAATTTTTTAGAGTCCTCTGGTATACTATAATTAGTCCGATTAAGCACAGACTGAAATCTAGAAACTCACAAGTTGCCGAACAGACTAAAATTACTCAAATATAATATGCACGATAAAAGCAGAAGGAATTCATCTTAAATTGTTGGGATTTATCACGTGCGATATTATATTCGGAAATGAAACCAGAAAACTTACTTGGATTTCAGAAAAATGAAATGCATAAAGTACATAAATTTAGACGGAGGCTAGAGTTCGACTCTATGTCTTTAAGACAAATTCCCCCGCTACGGTGCCCACGGTTGAATAGCAAATGTCTCGTAATATAGAATATTTATATTTATAATTAGTATAGCATTCTTTAATACTTTACCCATATATTAACCCATCCTAATAAACACGCCAATGCCACCTTTCACTTTTAATTAACCACGTGTAACTTAATAGCTAGCATCTAATAGTCCGACAACTAACATAGGATGAGGGTTCCAAATTATGAAATTTTTCCTCACATATAAAATAAAATAAAATATGCAAACATCATTATATATGCAGTACCACATAACCAACATGTAATGCATGAACTATATTGACCAAGTGAGTTGTGTTAGGCTCGGGTATTACAATATAACTATCTCATCTTCATCTGGGTTGAGTGCTCTAACATCTGCTTCAACATAAGGACTTTTATGAATAGTTGGCTGATTCCTCTTGTCAGCTAACTCATCTATGTCTTCTCCATTATCATTGGGTTCATCAAAAACCACATGGATAGACTCTTCTGTGACCATAGTCATCTTGTTTAGCACTCTATAAGCTATACTCTCAGCTGAGTATCCCAAAACGATATATTAATCAACTTTAGCATCAAAAGCTTTTAGGTTGTCCTTGCCATTGTTGTGGATGAAACACTTACATCCAAAGATTCGAAAATATCCAACATTTAGCTTTCTCCCTGTCCAAATTTCATAGGGAGTTTTGCACAATTGCATGTTAATCATACACCTATTTTGAGTGTAGCAAGTAGTATTGATGGCTTCAGCCCAAAATCTCTTAGGTAAACCAGCTTCAGCTAACATGGTCCTCGCAGCTTCCTTGAGAGTTCTGTTCCTTCTTTCAGCTACTCCATTCTGCTATGTAGTTCTTGCAGCTGACAACTCATGAGCAATTCCATTCTCAATGCAATACTGAGTTATAATACCATTGACAAACTCAATTCCCCTGTCAGACCTTATCTTTATAATGGTTTGACTCTTTTCATTTTCCACTCTTGTCATCAGCTGAGGTAGTTTCTGTAAGGTTTCTTTCTTTTTACACTCAAAGATTGTTCATGTGTATCTTGAATAATCATCCACCACCACTAAGGTGTATTTTTTTCCACTGATACTAGCTGGTTCAATAGGACCAAATAAATCCATGTGCAATAAATGCAGCATCCTTGTTGAAGAAGGACTTGGCTTGTCCTTGAAAGATGACTTAATTTGCTTTCCCATCCTGGCGCGGCAAAAGACAAATTCTTTTTCTTCTTGTATATATCGATACTTCCACAAGATGACTCCTTGCAAGCTTGTTGATTGTCTTGAAATTGATTGACTCGACAACTTCTTGTGCCACAACCAACTTGATTCGTAAAAGTGCTTCTTTTAATTTTTGCTTAAATGCACTTGAGATGCCTTGATCATTTCGTTTAGATGGATAATTTGGGACATTTGTAATGTCTAATATGCATTGTTTGATGCTTGACATGTATTACTTGATGGCTCTTTAATTCTTGCTTGATGGCATTTGTAATGCCTTGATCTCTTCTTTGGCTAAATTATCTCAATTAGGTTGAACCCTTGAGAATTTACTTTGCTTAGGCCTATTATTTGTTGGATATATGTTGAAAATTGTTTTTGGTGATGATATAAAAAAACTTGGCTTAATTTCTTTTGCAAGGGCTATATACATTTTCTTCAAATTTTGACGCCCGCCAAGTGTTCGATAAAATATTTCAATGAAAGACTCATCACCTACATGATTCTCTTATTTTCAAATGTCTTATTGGGATCATGTCTTTTGGCTAACAAAATGAGCTTATGGATTTCTTATGATACATCTCTCCCATTTTTGGATTCTAAGCTTAATTCTTTCAATGGTTGATAAATCGTATTGTTGGCGCACTTTGATAAACTTGTATGATGTTTTTATCATCCTAACATTCTTTTTGATGATTCCAAAGGGGGAGAAACAGGAAATTGGCTCATTAGCTCAAAGAAGCTAATAAAAGCTTGTTATAAAAGCTATAAGCTATGACTCTTAAAAGCCATAAGTTGTGAATCATTTTTAGTCCAATTGTTGCTTGATGGACTTATATACTTGTCTAATGATGTTTTGTTGATAGGGGGAGCTTATAAGCTCTTGAACAATATGTAAAAACTAAGCTTTTAGCTTATGGTTAATTGCTTTTACATTACTCTTGATGTGCTTGTTGATAGGGGGAGCTTGTGCTTATTATTGAATATATTTACTCCCTTACTTGGTTGCTTATGTATTTTGGAAATTTTGGTTGCTTCCAAAACGATTAGATGTTTTTACCGGAAAATCGTTTTTAAAATTGTCCTCCTAATATTTCTAAAAATTGTTTTGGTTTGTAATCATCAAAAAGGGGGAGATTGTTTGATACATGTTTTTATCTTAATTTTGATGATTTTATTTTATTACCAAAACAATGTTTTTAAAGGTTGTCCAATTACTCCTAAATGATTTAAAATGGTTTTAATATTTTCCGTAGTATTTCCTCAAGTTTATTTTTGTTAATAATGGACAACACTTTTATTGATTTTATATCAATGAGTTTTTACTCAAAACAAGGTTCCTAAATGTTGTCTAAATACTCCCGATTGGTTTAAAATGTTTTTACTAAATTTTCGGAGTATTTCTTGAGTATTATTTTCGATAAAAATCGGACAACATTTATGTCTCGAGGTCAACGGGTCGCCATAGAGGGCAACCCGTACCTGAAGATGAATTTTGGAACAGAAAAATGAGACGGACTTGAAATAGACCAGGTCGACCCAGGTTGACAGGTGTCGGCCGTGGCGTCGGCCGTGCACTGGGAGTTCATTTTTGAAACAGAACACCCTGTCTTATTTTTTGGTCATGGTCGATCGTCTGAGCATGGGGTCGACCGGTCGGACCCCACGTCGACCGGTCGCCCTGTGTTATTTTGCTGTGTATTTTTCAAACATCTATTTCTGTGCGATCGGTCCCTCTATCTTTCGACAGCAAAATTCTGACCGTTTGACAGCAGACAAACTTTCCTTAAAACGTGGGATTGATTTCTAACAGCTATATTCTTGATTTTAATTGTATTTTTCTGTAGATTTTCAATCCCCAAGAGGAGCGTATGCTTGATCAATCATCTCCTATAAATAGAGGAAGTTTTGGAGCAACCAACACAACAATTGAGATACAACACAACAAGATACACTTCAAGCAAATATTTGTTCTTCATAGTTATTATTCTTGTTGTAATTTGCCTAGATTATCACTTTCACATCTTGAGGTCTAGGCTTTCATTTCTTGATTACACTTGCACTCAAATTGTATTATTCATTATTGAGTTGTAATCTTGATTTTTGGTCATCATTCAACACAAGATATCCTTGTGAGTGTTCTTGTGGTAAGAACACACTTGGGTGATCTAGGTGTTAGGTGTGAGAAGATTGTGGTAATCTTCTTGTCGAAGTGTTGAAGAATTTGATATTCTTCAAGGTTGAAGATTGTGGTAATCTTTACAAGGTGCCGTTGGAGATTGTGGTAATCTTCAAGAAGATATTGTGGTAATCTCAAAGGTGGTGTTGAAGAAGAGTGTGGTGCTCTTCAAGGTGTTGTTGTAAGTTGGTGTTGTATTAATTTTGGTAATTAATAAAATCTTTTTTTCTTTTTGAAATCCATCCCGGATATACTGGGGTGGTAGAGGATTAGGCCCTAGGTGGGTTGAACCTCTATAAATCGATGCGTGTTGTTTACATTCCGCGCCTTTATTATTGTCTTTGAGCATTCAGTTCGAAAAAGAGGGTAAAATCGAAAAGATGGAGATTATCTATTCACCCCCCCTCTAGTTTATCATAGCCGCTTAGACTTACACATACATGTTCTTCTGCCTTGATCCTTGAAGCACAATTTCATTTGATTCGACATCCTTGATTTGGAAAACTCCCATGTTGAATCCAACATTATATCCTTTGTCACAGAGTTGGTTGATGCTCAGCAGATTGAAGTTTAGACCTTCAACATATGCTACATCTGTGACCTTCAACATATTCTTTCTGATGGATCCATCTCCAAATATGACTTTTGCACCTTTGATTTCCTTTAATTTTGACAGATTTCTCTTGTAACCTATCATATGGCTGGAACAACCACTATCCATGTACCAGGTTCCTTGGCACTCAGTTGTTCCTTGAACCTGCAATTAAGGAAATTAGTTTTTAGGTACCCATACTTGCCTGGGTCCTGAGGAGTTAGTGTTATAAGGTGCTCTAACCAACCTATAGCCAGATGATATGATTTTAAGAGGTTGCCACCTGTCAGTTCCATAATCATAATGCACATTTGAAAATTGCATAGGGGCTTTAGGCTCATACAGCTGTCTCTTTTGTCTGTATGCTTGTGTGTGTTTTTGACATTTGCTTTCTTGTGGTAATAATGGAACTTATGTGCATATTAGGTGTTGTGCATGGTGCATAAGTGTGCTGATTATAGCTTTTTTGCTTTGGAAATGATCTATGATGAGATTGAGGTCTTTGCCGCTTAGGCTTCTATCCCATAGGTCTAGGCTGATATCTCATTTGGTTATTCCAATCAGTTTGGCTTGGGTAGTTTCTGTTGGGAAATTTATTTTTAGATTTTGATGAATGCCATGTAAAACTTAGACTAGAAAGTTGGCACCCCATTTTCTTTGTAATTTGCAATGTAATAGATATACATTCGAGCCGAGTTAAGTCGGCTATGCCTAAACATGC
The DNA here is from genome assembly GCA_016081115.2 of Rehmannia glutinosa. Classification (NCBI taxonomy): domain Eukaryota; kingdom Viridiplantae; phylum Streptophyta; class Magnoliopsida; order Lamiales; family Orobanchaceae; genus Rehmannia; species Rehmannia glutinosa. The sequence goes on along the minus strand of CM071937.1, from coordinate 38,026,447 downwards.
AAGAAGTCAATCAAGACTAGAATGAAGACTCATTGTGATACATCCCGAGTATGGCAAGGAAAGAAGACAGGAACTCGATCAAGAAGTATCGTTGAGATGCGGTTGTAAAATGTTAGTCAAGTCAACCTAAGATAGCCAAGTCTCAAGTTGAAGTGACGGATGAGTCATCCGATGATTGGAAGGCGACTCGAAGTCATCCGGGGAAGTTAAAGAAGAACGATCAAGTCAAGACATCGAAAAGGATCCGTTTGTAATTCAAGAAAGTTACTTAAACAAGTAATACTTCCATACTTTGCAATATTCTAAAGTGCTCGATCCCGAGCGTGCAAAAGAATAAACCAATGGGAAGCATCGCATTTTTGTGTCGAAACTCGAAAAGTGAAGATTCATTCAATACGAGGAAATGTCAATTTCAAGACTGCAACAAGACAAGCCAACGACCATAAGTGTCTTTTGAAAATTAGCCTATCTCTTCAACGGACATATTTTCAAAAGAACACTATAAAAGGCTGAGGAATCAATTTGAGAAAAAGTTACAGAGGTTACCTTGACTATGAACATTCAAGCTATCAATTGAGTTGCAACCTACAAAATATTCTCAAATCATTCAAGCTTAATCCTCAAGCCAAAACTACGAAGGAAATCAATCCAACACTTACCTGTGAAGGAAAGACGACTTCAATCAGTTGAAGAGGAAACATTTGAAGAATCAAAAGGGTCTACATTCCACAGAGGATTGTAGAAAGGTTTAAGGTCGAACCAGTCTCAAGTTATTGGAGGGCTTCGTGATCAAATCCAAGAAGCTTGACAAAGTGGTTTGTAGTAGCAAGACAAGCGCCTGTGAAAAAAGTTGAGTTGTACGAGAAGCGTTTGTGTGTGTGACCAAGGCATCTCGCATCGAGTCCCAAAGGATCAAGTCGGTTTGTGTGATCAAGACTTGCATCCTGGACGTTAACCACTTTGTACGATCAATACTTAGTGGATTCCTCCAGGAGTTGGAGAAGAGATGATTAGAATAATTACCCCATCTTGAACCTCTATAAAATTTATTGTGTCATTTAAATTTCAGACTTGATTTGCATATTATTTCATATCTGTGATAAATTTCCTATCCAATTAACTTTTAACAAAGTGCTAAAACCAAGTGTTAAAACAAACTTAAACCAAATTCAAGGGTGTTAAGTCTTTGAAAAACATATCACGGTTGAGTTAAGCTTTAGACTAAGCGGTGAGTTATTCTATCAACAACTCGGTCGAGTGCATTGAGTGGCTAACTCGTTGGTTAACTAACTTATTTGTCCATCAAGGACTTAGCTGTGAAGTATTAACTTTGAACTATCTTAAAAGGACTAAATCGAAAAGTTGGTAAGGTTTATTCAACCCCCCTTCTAAACCTTACTCTCACACCCCTTGGGACCTACAAGTGGTATCAGAGCGGTTGGTTCATTTGAGCCTTCCGCACTGGTTACTGAACTAGATCTCCAATCTTTCAAAGCTTGCTTTAGCACTTGATCTTTCAAAACTCTTTTATTTAGCAAAGTCACTATCATGGAAGCAAATTTGACACGCATCCCTATGTTCACAATTGAGGAATTTGATGATTGGAAAATTCGTATGCAGGCTCATCTATCAGCATTACACGATGAAATGTGGATAGTAATAGAAGATGGGCCACTACAAATTTTAAAAGTGAACACGGTTTGCAAAGGAGAGTGCTGCGTTTGAAGGAGAAGAGGATGTTGCTCCCGGACCAGCTATGGTTGAAAAACCAAGAGCTGAATGGACAAATGATGACAAAAAAAGTTACAACTTGGACAACGTGGCCAAGGACATTCTTTACAAAACTTTGGACAAAGCCATGTTCAACAAAGTCAAATCATGCAAGACGCAAAAGAAATCAGGATAAGCTAACTTTGATTTGTGAAGGCTCCGAGCAAATCAAGGAAAATAAGCTATCTGTTCTTTGTACAAAAATTTGAAAACTTTAAGATGCTTGCGGGGAGAAACCTTGGATCGGTGGATGCTAGATTTTGAAATTACCAATGAATCGTCAAAGACTTAGGAAAGAATATACATAGAAAGAGATGTGTATGAAGATTCTAAGAAGTCTCCCAAGCGAGTGGGAAATGAAAGTCATGGCTCGAGACATTCCATGGACCTATCAAAAACATCCAACCATAAGTTATTCTCGGATCTCAAAGCCTATGAATTTGGTGAGAAGAAAAGATCAGAAGAGATTTGTGCCCAAAACAAATTTGCTCTAATAGTCAAGGATGGGAAGAGAGTCAAGTCAAAGAAGTCATTGACCAAGAAGAGATTGCCCTGATGGTTAAAAGGTTAAACAAGTTCTTCAACAAGAATTACAAAAGAGGCAAAGTTGAATCTTCCAGAAGACACTCAGCTCCCTCCAAGTTAAGGGAAGATAGGCCACCCAAGAGAGCGAGCATCAAAAGATCGAATACCAAAGAATCGACAATCCAAGAATGGAAAGAGCTGATCAAAAAGTTGAGAGTCTATCTTTGGGCTGCATGCAACCCGGTCACTATGCCATTGATTGCCCATATCTGTAGTGAACAAATACATGAATGAAGAGGAAAGAAAAGTCTTCAGAGAAAGAAGACAAGAAAAGAAAAAGGTAATGTTAGCTGCAGAGACTGTTGAGACAGCCAAGTCAAAAGACACAGCAGACTCGGAGAGTAGTGAACCTGACTACTCAAGTGACTCGAAGAAGAAGCCTTGATATGTTTAATGGCCAAAGAACAAGACCAACCTGACCAAGAAGATGAGGTACACTCTAACTCATCTCACTCAGACACTAGTGATAGTGATTGTGACTTACACACTTCATCACCCACTAATATTTATGATTCATTAGGCAAAATGATGAAAGACTTTGAGCACATTAAATCCTCGCACACACTGCTAAATGAGGAAAACAACTGCTCAAAAGCAAAACTCACGGTGACTAAGGAGCCGAGTACTCTAAGTCACATAGCCGATGAGAATAAAGAAATAAAAATTTGAAAATGCTAAGTTAATAAGCAGAGAGATAGCTGCTATAAAAAGGAGGGAAAATGACCTCAAAAATGTGATTGCCTCATTTACCAAGGCATCTAAATCCTTGGATGATCTTATTATGAGCCAAAGAGAATGTGGAGATAAGACAGGCTTATGATTTAATTCCTCTATGCTAAGTCAAGCTCCCAAAGTGATTTTGGAAAAAGGATCTTCAAGCAATGAAACATCTCAAAAATCCAAAACTCCAAATGGTGCACACACATTCATTCCAAAGCACAATCACAACCAAAGCGGCCTTGGTTATAAAGGAAAAGGAAAACAACAGATTGAGTATCTTTGAGAGGACAAGTGAGAAGAAATCGGCCGAGTTCCTCAAAGAAATTCCAAACAGAAAGTACTCTGTAAAGAAGAAACAAAGCTACCAAAACCCCGAGAAATTCTATAAAAGGAACACATATGATGGGAATGGTAGAAATTACCAAGCAAGTGATTGGTACAATGTGGAAAATCGGCAAAGATCTATGGAATACATGCCAGATGGCAAAGGCCTAGAACTCAAAGAAAGGCCATTCCAAAGGCAAAAGAGCTATCTTGACATACATATGAACCCAAGCACTACACACAGAGGTATCACAACTACCCAAGAAAGACAATTGCTAAAACACACACACATGCATACAAACAAAAGAGACAGCTGTATGAACCTAAAACCCCCAAGCAATTTGCCAAAGTAAATTATGATTATGGCACAGATAGATGGCAACCTCTTAGAGTCAAATCATTTGGCTATAGGTTGGTTGGATCATCTTATTGCCAAGGAACCTGGTACATAGATAGTGGCTGTTCCAGACACATGATAGGAAACAAGAAAAATCTATCAATATTCAAGGAGGTTAGAGGTGCAAAAGTTATATTTGGAGGAATGAAGCTCCGGGGAGAAATAAGAGGCATTGGATCCATCAAAAAATGGATTAGAAATCACAGATGTTGCATATGTTGAAGGACTCAACTTCAATTTGCTAAGTATCAGTCAACTCTGTGACAAGGGCTACAATGTTGGATTCCACATGGGTGTATGTCAAATCAAGGACACTGAATCTAATGAAGTAGTGCTACAAGGATGCAGACAAAAGAACATGTACATGGTGAATTGGTCAACTGCAACACCAAACACTTGTCTACTAGCAACGAGCACAACCGAATCAAGTTGGCTGTGGCACAAGAAGCCGAGTCACCGAATTTCAAAACTAATTAACAAACTTGCAAGAAGTAATCTTGTAGAAGGACTTACAGACTCAGTATACAAGAAGGAGAGTGTATGTGATGCATGCCAGATGGGAAAGCAGATCAAATCACCATTCAAAGAAAAGACATGTCCATCTTCAAAAAGAATATTGCACCTGTTACATATGGATCTATTTGGTCCAGTTGAACCAGCTAGCATAAGCGGAAAGAAATACACCTTGGTGGTAGTAGATGATTACTCAAGATATACATGGACAATTTTCATGTGTAAGAAGAAGAAAGAAACCTTGCGAGAAGCTACCAATCGATGAAGAGAATCAAAATGAGAAGAGTCAAACCATTCTCAAGATTAGATCGTGAGAGGAGGAACCGAGTTTGTCAATGGAATAATAACTCAGTATTGTATTGAAAATGGTATTACTCAGGAACTATCTGCAGCAAGGACTCCATAGCAGAATGGAGTTGCAGAAAGAAGGAACAAAACTCTCAAAGAAGCAGCAAGGACCATGTTAGCTAAAGCAGGAAATTCGCTAAAAGATTTTGTTTGTCAAGCAATAAAACATGACATCTATACTCAAAATAGATGCATGATAAAGCAGACGGTGACAAAGACTCCCTATGAGATTTGGATAGGGAGAAAGCCAAATGTTGCATATTTTAAAATATTTGGATGCAAATGCTTCATCCACAATAATGGCAAAGACAATTTAAAGGCTTTTGATGCTAAAGTTGATGAAGGTATCTTCTTAGGAAACTCAGCTGAAAGTAAAGCCTATAAAGTGCTCAACAAGAGGACAATGGTTACAGAAGAGTCCATCCATGTGGTGTTTGATGAACCCAAGGTAAATGAAGAAGACATTGAAGAGTTAGCTGACAAGCTGAATCAGCCAACCATGCAAAAGAGTCCCTATGTTGAAGCTGAAGCTGGAGCAATTAACCATGATGAAGAAGAGATATTTGAATCTCAAAGGCAATTTGGACAATTTGCGACTAAGTGATAATGAGAGAGAGCTGCTCAAGATAACACAGTGCAAGACGATGAATCCAGCTAATTTACTCCAACCTGATGTGAGATGACTGAGAGACCATCCACCAGACCTAATCATTGGAGATGTAAGAGAAGGTGTAAAAACCAGATCCAGAGCTCAACAAGAAGCTATGTTCACTTGTTTTATCTCACAAATAGAGCCAAAAGATGTGTCACAAGCATTGGATGACACACATTGGATTCAAGCCATGCAAGAAGAGTGAATCGGTTTGAAAGAAACAAAGTGTAGGAATTGGTTCAAAGACCTACCCATCAAAATGTTATTGGCACAAAATGGGTGTTCAGAAACAAGATGAATGAGGAAGGTTGTGTGGTAAGAAACAAGGTAAGATTGGTAGCCAAAGGGTATTGCCAAGAAGAAGGAATAGATTTTGATGAAACTTTTGCCCCTGTTGCAAGATTAGAAGCAATAAGGATGTTTCTTGCCTATGCTGCACACAAGAACTTCATTGTATATCAAATGGATGTAAAAAGTGCATTCTTGAATGGATTATTGGAAGAAGAAGTATATGTTGAACAACCCGGAGGATTTGAGCAAAAGACTCTTGGAGATAAAGTGTACAAGCTCAAGAAAGCTCTATATGGATTGAAACAGGCACCAAGAGCATGATATGATACATTATCTCAATTCCTGACTGAGAACGGATTCACAAAAGGCAAAGTAGATAGAACACTCTTGAGAATTCAAGATGGGAAGAGTATCTTTTTTGTTCAAATTTATGTGGATGACATCATTTTTGGATCCACAAACAAAAATTTTGTGTGATAAATTCTCAAACCTAATGCAAACAAATTTGAAATGAGCATGATGGGAGAGTGACATTCTTCCTAGGACTCCAAGTAAAACAGTGAAGGATGGAACCTTCATAAGTCAGGACAAAGTACACGAAGAGAATTAATGAAGAAATTTGGTATGAAAGAGAAGTCTACGTAAAAATACCAATGAATACATCGATCAAAATGGATATGGATGCGGATGGCAAGCACGTGGATCAAACAAGATCTGAGCACTCATTGGATCACTGCTCTATCTCACGGCAAGTAGGCGGACATCACCTTTCTTTGTAGGTGTATGTACAAGATTTCAATCTCTTAAGGGAAGCCAAGAAGTTGGCTTATGGTATCAAAGGAAGGTGGATCCAAGCTAATTGGTTATTGATTACGATTATCTTTGGATGTAGAGTTGACATAAAGAGTACTTGGTACATGTCAAATGCTTGGAAATAGGTTAATTTCTGGTTCAACGAAGCAAAATTCAATAGCCACATCCACGGTGACGGAGAATACATAGGCTGCGGGCATTTGTTGTGCCCAAGTCTTATGGATGAGACAACAAGCGAGAGATTATGATGTTGAAGAGAAAAAGATTCCAATTATGTGTGAAAACACAAGTGCTATTGCAATCACTCAAAATCTGTGTTACACTCAAGAACAAAGCACATTGATGTCGATACCATTTCACAAGAGACCACGTTGAAAAGAAGGACATCACCTTGGAATACATCTCAAGCGATAAGCGGTTAGGTGATATACTCACAAAACCATTATGTGAATCAAGATTTGAAGAACTCAAGCATGAATTAGGGTTAATTGAGATGAGTTGACACTCAGAAGACTCAAAGAAAAGAGATGGAACATGAAAAGATGGAAAAAGAGCGGAGCTCTTGAAACGACTAAGTGAATCACCAGTATCGGAAAGTCACCAACGAGTTGGTGACGGTGAGTCACGATGTGAATGGAGAGAAGAAGAGTTGAATCAGCTAAGAAGCAAGCTGAGTCACTTATGAGCAAAGTGACAAAAACGCAATCGTTTCTGCTAAGCGGGAATGTTTTTAAGAATGACGTCAGCATAATTATGACGTGTACAGTCAAAAGCTGCATACCAAGCTTATGATTGGATATAAATGCTGCTGCATTAAATGCGAGAAATTAAATGCTAATCGATGTGCAACATCTGAGCCGTAGATCTTGATCAAATTTCAAAAACCATCCGCACGTCCTTTCATAACCCATATATATACCATTTCGTCTGACTTTCTCTCACTTTACCAAAACTGTTCATCTCTCTCAAAAGCAAAGAAAGAAGTTTTTCTCTCGAAACCTTACAAACCTTCAAAGCTTATTTTCAAAGTTTAGTTTGGTAAATCTTCAAGAAATGGCATCTACTTACGATTTTGTCAAGATGGGAAAACAAATCCACACGGGGTCTACTATGGATTTGAAGGTCTAATCAAACAAGGGTCGACGAAACCCTTGTGAAGAAAAAAGCGAGAGAAGTTGGAAAAATGCTGGATGAAACCTTTTCTCACGATGGAGTTTCGGATGACCTACGTGGAAGAGGTCGCGCGATTATATGTGAACGCTGAAGTTCACGACGAGGCATCAAATCCTATGTTCACGGGAAGGAAGTCAAAATCACGCCAAGGATTTGCGAAGCCTTTGCTGCTCTTGGTGAAGGAGTGCGAGAGATCTGAAGCGGATGTAAATAAAGTCATTTGCATGGAAGGAAGTAGCCAAACCGAATGTCTTCGCAAAGGTTGTCTACGGTGATAAGAAGGAAGTTGAAGGAGGATTACCACAAGCTATTGGATATTGTTGCCAAATGCATAGATTTCAAGTTTGGAAGCTTTAATCGGTATCCCAAAACCAAGTTGATCGTGATGGGCTGCGGTCATGGAGGAGAAGAAGGTGAAGCTGAATGCGAGTTTGTATACAGACTGCGCGAATATTGGGAATAAATCCTTCAAGGAGGATGGTTCGTTTGGAGGATCTTTGGGATATGGCCTGGTGATTGGCCGGATGATGGAAGTGCGGGGAGTCCCTCTTCGACATGGAAAGGCATTCCATGTAAACAAGAAAATGTTCTAATCGAACCTTTCCTGAGAAGAAGAGCGAAGCGCCAAGAGGGCGATCGAATGAGGGGAATCAATGGCCCCTAAAGAAACATTTGCCTCCTCATCTCCCAGGAAGAAATTTGCCTGCACCGCAAGAAGATCTGTTGCCCCTGTAGCAAAGAAAAAGAATCACTTTGCCGTGCATGCCGAGTCACTTTGCCCCTGCGGCCGCGATGGAGAAGGAATCCCAAATGCCTTCTCCGATTATTAAGAAAATGAGGGTGATAAGCGAGAAAGGACTCCTCGAGAAAAAGACAATAGCACCGCCCCGCCGCCCAGGACTCGGAGAAGCGCATCCGAACTAGAAATTCCTCGGTAAGGACCAAAAGGAGAAGACTCTTCAAGCGATCGTGAGCTTGAGAAAATAGTTTAGTCGCCACTCGGTGGAGCAGATCGCGGAGACAAGCTGGAGAAGTAGAGTCTCACGAAATTATTGGTGAAATAGCCAAGTTTCTTTGAAGCCGATCAACAAAGGCAAATCAAGACACAAGTGTAGTCGGCAATTTGAGGCGCAAGGCGCAAGGTAGGTGACAAAGTCAACTCACTGTCGTCGACGGGTCGTATCGACTGCGACATATACGCCGAGGATGTTGAGCGGCAAAAGTCGCTACCTTCAATCCTTGAGAACGAGGGACAACAAGGAGATAATGATGAAGAAGATGATGACGTGATGATCCTATCCCCACCATATCCAGACATCCAAAATCGTCTGCGAGAATGGAGGAAGTGGAAGTTGAGTCGATCAAGGGAACAATTCCAAAGACCGGAGTTTATTGAAGAAGAAGAATAAGCTGTTGAATTTCCTCGGTTTGACCACGTGGTCAAGCCTTTGGATGAAGAAAATTGCAAAGATATCTGCGAGATCTTCAAAGACAAGAGAAGGAGAGATCGGCGGAGGAAGTCAAGCTCGTGAGAAAGCCAATATCGCCCTCTAAATGGAACCACCGATCATACTCATCCACACCTTGATATGCTTTCGAGAGAGCGATGAGGATCGGACCTATTTGTTGCTCTTGAAGAATTGGAGATGCGGCAAGCCATGCGGGAATCCAGGATCTACACGAGCAACGGTGATGGAAGGCCCGGGGATCTTCCAAATCACGGTGGAGATTGATCCTATGGGAGTGGTGCAGCGAATTGCAACCGTTGTTGCTACTACCACTTCCCCAGCTCACTCGGATGAAGGCGTTAAGGGAAATGGCGATGGCGGGAAATTGGGGACCCGGTCGAGTTGTAGGTCCCAAGGGGTGTGAGTGTAAGGTTTAGAAGGGGGGTTGAATAAACCTTACCAACTTTTCAATTTAGTCCTTTTAAAATGTTCAGAGTTAATACTTCACAGCTGAGTCCTTGATGGACAACTAAGTTAGTTAATCCAGAGTTAGTCACTCAATGACTCAGACTCGGTGAGTTTGTTGATAGAATAACTCAATTGTTTTGACTAAAGACTTTCATTGTGATATGTTTTATTGGAAGACTTAACACCCTTGAATTTGGTTAAGTTTGTTTTAATACTTGGTTTTAGCACTTAGTTAATTATCAATTGGATAGCAAATATGTCGTGAGATATGAAAGTAATATGCGAGAAATTAAAAGTCTTTGAAATGTAAATGACACAATAAGGTTTTATAGAGGTTCGAAGATGGGGTAATTCTTCTACTCCTCTCTTCTCCAACTCCTGGAGGAATCCACTAAGTATTGATCAATATACGAGTGGTTATTGTCTGATACAAGTCTTGATCACACACGGTGACTTGATCCTTTGGGACTCGATCCCGGAGATGCCTTGGTCACACTGGCGGCTTCTCGTTCGACTAAACTTCTTCACACGGCGGTGCCTTGCTTGCTACTACAACCCACTTGCTCAAGCTCCTTGGATTTGATCACGAAGCCCTCCAAAAACTTGAGACTGGTTCAACCTTGAACCTTCCTACAATCCTCTGTGTAATGTAGACCCCTTGATTTTTCAAATGTTTCCTCTTCAACTGATAGAAGTTGTCTTTCCTTCACAGGTGAGTGTTGGATTGATTTCCTTCGTAATGTAGGCTTGAGGATTGATCTTGAATGACTTGAGAATATTTTTGGTTAGAGTTCAAATGTTAGCTTGAATGTTCGTGGTTCAGGTTGTCAAGGTAACCTTTTCTCAAATAAACTCCTCAGCCTTTTATAGTGTTCTTTTGAAAATTTGCCCGTTGAAGAGATAGGCTTATTTTCAAAAGACACTCGTGGTCGTTGGCTTGTCTTGTTGCAGTCCTTGGAATTTACGTTTCCTCGTATGAACGATTCTTCAGCTTTTCAGAGTTCTGACACGGTGCAGTGCTTCCCATTGGTTTATTCCTTTTGCATGCTTCTGGGACTGAGCACTTCAAGAAAGGTATTATGGAGGTATTACTTGTTTAAGTAATTCTCTTGATTTCTGTGCAACGGATCTCTTTCACTTATCTCGACTTGATTTTGCATTTTCTTAATTTCCCAGGTGACTTGAGTCGACTTCCAATCATTAGATGACTCTTCTGTCACTTCAACTTGAAGCATGGCTATCTTGAGTTGAGTTGACTGATACTTCACTCAGCTGCATCTTAGCTGCTCCTTCAGTCAAGTTCCTGTCTTCTCTTCTTTGCCACACTCAACTGCCTCACAGCGGAGTTTTCCTTCTAGTCTCCGGTTGTCTTCTTGCATGTTCGGGCATAATCGACTTAACTCATTTCGATTAACCCCCTATCCATTACAATGCAATTTACAACAAAAATGGGGTGCCAACTTTCTATTCTAAGTTTTACATGGCATTCATCAAAATCTAAAAATAATTTCCCAACAATTTCCCCCTTTTTGATGATGCCAAAACTTAAAACATTCATACAATAAAGTAACAAAGAAAGATACGCACGGACAATGCGAGAATCACAGAATGTATGCGTAGAATCAATCTTTTATTGATCATAACATTCTTGTTCTTTACATATTTGTTTACAAGGTGTATCGAGCTTAAATGGAACTTAAAGTAACTATGTTGTTCTACATCTACACAAGTATAGAAATTATACGATTTTATTCGATGTACGGAAGACTTACATAAAATGTATTTACATTGTAAAATACATGAAGGGGTGGATGATAACACTTCATCTCCTTATTTGCCTCCTTCTTTTTTATCTTCTTGACTCTGTCATCTTGACCTTTTTCTTTTCTTCTCATCTTGGTGCCTTCTTTTTCTCATACGCCTTAAAGGGAAGCTTCATCTCTTCTCGTCTTTCTTGTCTTTCCTCCCATAGCTGAGTTTGTCTTTTATTTTCCTCTTCAATTCTCTTCACATACTCAAGATAGTTCTTAGCCACTTGCGGGTTGGCTACTTCGTCAAATCCAGCCCAATAGATCCCTCCTTTCTTGCCGGATCTATGTACTCAATGTTTTTGGGCGAGATCTAGTGCGAAGCCTCTTCCTCCCACCACCGCCCCTCGCCTCAGGCGTGTATTATCTTGGGGCCTTATTTTTCCCAATTTGAGTGACTAGAAGTGACCAGCAGAGTTGCCCGATGGTCTGCTGCTGTCGGCTTCTTCACATAGTTTGAGACCTTTTTCCCGATCTACAAGTCCCAGGCTTGAGCCATGGACATATTTGCGAAGTAACCTTCATATGCGAGCATCTTGAATTCATCAACAAGTCTTAGCTCGGTTCTGCATCCGAAATGGCATAAGTGTCTCTGTCGTTGGAATGCCTCCATGTTGTTTGAGAATGTTCATAACTCGGCATCTATCTTTCCTTCCACTTCCTTCATACCCTGCTTCCAATTGTCTTTCTCTTTTCATCCATAGGTCTTTGCAGAGTGTTGGAGTGGCGAGTCATGGGAGTTCTTGATAATATCATTTGTGACAAGACCTTGTTGGGGGTTTTAGCAATCATCAAGGTCAAATCTTTCGAGCCTTCCCCCTCAATGATTTTCCTTTCTTTCTCTTATTACTTCTTTTTGTCTTTCCCTTCACAAGTGCGTCATCCTTCTCGACTTCGAGGATCCCTTGGCGCTTTTAGGTATTCCTCTTCCCCTTTTTGGCATCATCAAAGGAGAGATGAACCCCTGGAAACAAGCTAGCAAACATGAAGTCTAGTCTGTTGATAGCTGAGTTCTGCTTCGAATCTGCTGCGGAGTATGCTGCGCAGAATTCAGAGCAAGTGGCGTTGGATTCAAATTGTTACCAACTTCATCTCGGCCATGAGAAGGCTGAACTTTCGATCCATGTTCTCCTCTACGCGCATGAGCTCTTTCTTATTATATTCGCAGACATCTTTATCTCTGTGGTGTGAGATTCATGCATTTGTTCGATGTGATCTTGCATTTTTATCTTTGCATCAGCATTTTCGACCCGGACTAGCAACTTGTTGAACAATGTCTGAAGTATCGAGCTTGTTCCACGCGCATTGTCTGCTTCTTTGTTGCCACCATTCTCGGATCGACTATTATGCCTCGGATCGGCGATAAGGTTGGCGTCTGTTATCGACCTCATGTCGGTGAGGCCGGTGCCTCTCCATCTTTTCAATCTCGGCAAATAGGGCTTTGAAAACTTCCCGAACCTCGGTTTTCACTTCTATCTCGGTGGCGGCCAAGCAACGTCAAAGTCATAGTCCTTTGGAACAATGGTATCGTGGGAATAACGAGGATCGGAGTTTATGGAAGCGCTCTCGATCTCTAGGCGATTCTTCGGGAGGTCGGTACCTCCAGGAGAGAAGGGATATGATTCTACAAAAAGGATCATCACGGGCAAGCTGGAATCTGCTCAATGACAATTGGTGCTCGTGAAGTCCCCGAGGAGTCGAACTGCTGCGGCTTGGGGGAGCTGCGCGATGGACTCTGTTTGTTGTGGTCTGTTGTGAAGTCGACCCGACTTCTGGCGAGCCTCGGTTATGCGAGCGACTTCTTGATCTCGTTGGTTTTTCCACCTAAGTTGGTGGTCCTCGGCCTTATCGAGCGTCATCGAGCGATGATGAGATTTCCATGGGTGGCTCATCATCAAAGTTGAATGTTTGGCGAGTAGTCTTGAGGTCGGACTTACTCGTGGTTGGAACATCCTGGTGAGTCTTTTGGATCGGGAATAGGGGATGACTCGGCTTCATCTTCACCTTCGGATCTAGAAAGCGTTACATCGGGATTATCTTGGGAATCGTGAAGGACACTTATCTCCTTTTCGATGGATCAATGATAGTAGGAGGGATGTTACGTGCTTGATCTCTTTACCCCGGGAAGTCTCAACCTCCGTTGTCCTTCATTACTTTCTACGATCTCAAGCTGCGGTGAGGCGTTGGACATCCTCTTCGACATTGTCAAATTTGTCTTGGGGTCTTACGAGGTGGCATCCTTTGGAGTCTCAACTCCATGGATTGCACTTTCATTGCCCAGTGTTAACTCGGGCAATTCCTTCCCGTGCCTCATTTGCATTGCATCGCACCGCGTCATTGGCTGCGGAAGCGATTGGCGCCTTGGTGAGGCGTCTTAAGCATGCGAGCCTCTTGATGACAACTTGTTGTGTATCCGATGAGTTGTTCCTTCTCCACTTCGCCTCCGAGATTCATTGTGGAGTCAATTGCGAGTATCCTCCGACCTTCTGCCCGGTTGAGTTGAGGAGTTTCCCCAGGCGGCTCACCGGTGAGTGACTTAGAATGGGTTCACTTGTCTCGGACTCATTTGTTCTCTTTGAGTATTCGGGTAGTTGGGGCGGGTGGTAAGACACCTTCATTAGGGGTTGGCTCGTGGGGTCCCCACAATCCCGGTTCATTGCGGATCCCTTATCACCTTCTTTACGAGTGGTGAGGAAGTGGTTGCGGCGACAACAATGGCAATATCTTTGCACCACTCCCATAGGATCAATCTCGGTGTGATGTGGAGGACTCCCTGGTCCTTCCATCATCCTTTGCTCATGTAGGATTCGGATTCTTGCATTGCTTGCTGCATTTGCAACTCTTACGTAGGCGGCGCGGGTTGAGATCCTCTTCCTTTGTCGATAGGGCCAAGGTGAGATGTGTATGATCGGTGGTTCGATAAAAAGGACAAATCTTGGCCTTTTCACGAGCCTCGACTTCCTCGCCGATCTCTCCTTCTCCTTGTCCTTGAAGATACGCAAGATATACGTGCGATTTTCTTCATCCCGTGTCTTGGACCACATTGGTCAATCCGAGAGAAAGTTCAATAGTTCCTCTTCTTCTTCAATAAATTCGGGTCTTTGGGCTGTTCCTGGATCGACTCGACTTCCATTTCCTCCATTCTCGAGACAATTTTGAATGTTTGGGTATGGTGGGGATAGGATCATCACATCATCATCATTGTCATCGTATTCCTGCTGTCCCTCTTGCTCAGGGATTGAGGGTAGCAAACTTTCTTTGCTCGATATTCTCAGTAGCCTCTGTTATAGGCGGAGACACAACCATTTCAATAGGTAATTCGGTTGTCTAAGCCATTTCTTGTTTCCTCTTTATTCTTTCTACAATTTGGGTCTTGATTGCCTCTGCTGATCGGCCTCAACATACTTGGCCATTTCATCAATAACTTCCAGGAGACTCTACTTCTCCAGCGAGTCTCGGGTATTTTTTCGGTGAGTAGCGGACTCGGCGGTCTTCTCAAGCTCGGAGAGCTTGGAAAGTCTTCTTCTTCTTTTTGTTTTCACCGAGAGGAACATACGGTTCCACTTCCTCAGTTCGTTGAAGGTAAGAGCCTTTGATTGTCTTAGAGGCAGCTGCCCTTCTTGTTGTGGCGATCCTCTTCTTCTTGATCACTAGAGAATGGATTAATGGTTCCTTCTCCTGCGACGCGAGGGGGGAGATACGGCTGCGGGGCGGGTGACTCAGCTGCAGGGGCAGGTGCAGATTTCTTTTTCTTTGCTGCAGGGGCAACAATCTTCTTAGCAGCAGTCTTCTTGGGAGGAGGGGAGACAAGCTGTATCTTCAGGGTCAGCTGATTCCCCCTCACTCGTATCAGCTCTCTTTGCGTAAGCTCTCTTTTGTGCGCCAGAGAGGTTTGATCGAAACATCCTCTTGTTTACATGGAACGCCTTTCCATGTCGAAGAGGGACTCCTTTTACTTCCATCATTCGGCCAATCACCAGGCCGTATCCCAGGGAACCTCAAAAGCGTACCATCCTCTTGAAGGATTTACTCCCAACATTCTGGCAGAGTCTGCTGTATACAAACTCATTGACTCACCTTCTTTTCTTCAATGATCGCAACCATTACGATCAATTTAGCTTTGGACAACTGGTCAAAGCTGCTAAATTTGATGTCTATGCATTTGGCAACAATGTCCAACAATTTGTGGTAGTCCTCTTTGGTGACTTCTTGTTAGTCAGTATAGACCACTTTCTCAAAGCCACATGGGAGACTTGGCTCTTCCTTCCAAGCGGCGGCCGGTCAATATCGGCCTCATAAATCTCGGCACTCCTTCCCGCAAGCAACAAGCGATGTTCGCGGATCATGGCGGTGATGGTGAACTCTTTTCCGTGAAGCAGAGGAATTGATGCCCTTATCATGAACTTGGCGTTCACGTAGGTGTGTGACCTCTTCCACGTAGGTCATTGGGAACTCCATCGTAAAAAATGGTTTTAATCCATTTTTCCGGCTTCTCGGCAATTTTCTTCACGAGAGTCTTTGTCGGATCCTGTTTAAGCATGCGTCGAAATCCACAGTAGACCCAGTGTGGATTTGCTTTCCTAAGCTTGACAAAATCATGAGTAGGTGCCATTTATAGATGTTTTTCGAACGAAACTTAGAAAATGATCTTGAGGGTTTGTAGGGTTTTGAGAGAGAAGTTTCTTTCTTTTGCCTTGAGAGAGATGAATAGTTTTGGTAAAGTGAAAAAAAAAATGGATGAAATGGTTTAAGTATGGGTCGGGAAAGGATGTGCGGGTGGTTTATGAAATTTGATCAAAATCAGCGGTTGGATCTTGCACGCCAATTTACATTTAATCTCTCGTATTTAATGCGGGCAACATTTATATCAATCATAAGCTTTGTGTGCGACTTTTGGTAGCCACGTCATAATTATCTTTGACGTCATTCTTAAAAACATTCCGCTTAGTAAAAACAGCGCATTTTTGTCACTTTGCTCATAAATGACTAAGCTTATTCCTTAGTGATTTAACTCTTCTCTCTTTGCACATAAATACTCATTTGTCACTAACTCGATCTGGTGATTCTCGATCTGGTGATTTACTTATTTGATTTAAGAGTTCAACTATTTTTCATCTTTTCGTATTCCATCTTTTTTCTTTGAGTCTTCTGAATGTCAACTCAGCTCAATTAACCCCAATTCATGTTTGAGTTCTTCAAATCTTGATTCACATAATGGTTTTGTGAATATGTCAACTAATTGCTTATCAGTTGAGATATATTCCAAGGTGATGTCCTTCTTTTCAACATGATCTCTTATGAAGTGATATCTGACATCAATATGCTTTGTTCTTGAATGCAACACAGGATTTTGAGTGATTGCAATTGCACTTGTGTTATCACACATAATTGGAATTTCCTTTTCTTCAACCTCATAGTCTCTCATTCTTTGTCTCATCCATAAGACTTGGGACAATTTTGCCCATGACTATGTATCTGCCTTGGTTTGTGGAGGTAGCTATTGAATTTTGCTTCTTGCTAAACCAGGAAATTAGCCTTTATTTCCAAGCATTTGACATGTGCCTGAGGTACTTTTCTGTCAACTCTACATCCAGCATAGTCAGAGTTTGAATAACCAATTAGCTTGAATCCACCTTCCTTTGGATACCATAAGCCAACTTCTTGGCTTCCTTTCAAATACCTCAAGATTCTCTTGGCTGCGGTCATGTGGCTTTCTTTTGGAAGCGATTGAAATCTTGCACATACACCTACAACAAAGGTGATGTACGCTGCTTGATGTGAGATAGAGCAATGATCAATAAGTGCTCGTATCTTGTTTGATCTGAGCTTGCCATCGCATCCATATCCATTTTGGTGATGTATTCATTGGTATTTCTGAGAAGACTTCTCTTCCATACCAAATTTCTTCATTAAATCTCGGTGTATTTTTCGACTTATGAAGGTTCCATCCTTTTTGTTTTACTTGGAGTCAAGGAAGAATGTCGACTCTCCCATCATGCTCATTTGAATTTGCTTTGCATGAGTTTTGAGAATTTGTCACCTGACTCTTTGTTTGTGGATCCAAAGATGATGTCATCCACATATATTTGAATAAGCGTATACTCTTCCCATCTTGAATTAAGAAGAGTGTTCTATCCACTTTACCTTTTGTGAATCCGTTCACGATTAGAAATTGTGATAATGTATCATACCATGCTCACGGGTGCTGTTTCAATCCATATAAAGCTTTCTTGAGTTTGTATACCTTATCTCCAAGAGTCTTCTGCTCAAATCCTGGAGGTTGTTCAACATATACTTCTTCTTCCAATAATCCATTCAAGAATGCACTTTTTACATCCATTTGATATACAATGAAGTTCTTGTGTGCAGCATAGGCAAGAAACATCCTTATTGCTTCTAATCTTGCAACAGGGGCAAAAGTTTCATCAAAATCTATTCCTTCTTCTTGGCAATACCCTTTGGCTACCAATCTTACCTTGTTTCTTACCACACAACCTTCCTCATTAATCTTGTTTCTGAACACCCATTTTGTGCCAATAACATTTTGATGGGTAGGTCTTTGAACCAATTCCCACACTTTGTTACTTTCAAACTGATTCAGCTCTTCTTGCATGGCTTGAATTCAATGTGTGTCATCTAATGCTTGTGACACATCTTTTGGCTCTATTTGTGAGATGAAGCAAGTGAACATTTGTAACGCCCCATTTTTTTTTAAGTGCATTTTTTAGCGTTACTAAATTTTTGAGAAAATACGTGTAATGATTTTTTTTTAAATAGATAAATGAAAAGTTTAGCGGAAGCGATAGTGAGAATACTTTAAGTCTTAAGAAATAATTATAAAGTATTTGCCATAAATAAAAATCCACTCCAAACACTTTGAAATAAATTAAAAGAAAATAGTACACCACAATTGTTCGAAATTTGAAACGAGTTCATAGTTCTTGAAATTTAAATAATTAAAAGTGAAATCATCGGCTATTCCCCACATCTGCGTGTCCGTCCACATAATCGAAAAGAGTTTGAATTTAGGGGTGAGTAATCACATACTCGTAGGGATAAAGATTGTCAAGCTAAATCACGAAAAGTGCACAATTACATAAATTAACACATAACCTTTCCGTTGGCATAAGCCGAGTAACACATAACTTTTCCGTAGGTGAATGCCATATTTTCCTTTCGTACGATGCAAATATTTTCCTTTTCACAAATGCCATATTTTCCTTTCGTGCACAGGCCAAAAATTTTCCTTTCGTGGCACAAATGCCATATTTTCCTTTCGTGGCACATAGCCAAAAATTTTTCTTTCCGTAGGCATGAATGCCATATTTTCCTTTCCGTGTACGAGGCCAAAAATTTTCCTTTCCGTGTACGAATGCCATGTGTGCACGAGGCCAAAAATTTCTTTTCAATTGCATAAACATACATAACATACATTGTAATGAAAAACATGTCATTTATAAAAAATTAATCATATCATGTAGCATAATTAAAAGCATATAATTCACATAATTATGCATATCATTTAAACATTTAAAATGCGTAATTCACATAATTGAACAATTTAGGCATTTAACAAGGACAATGAATTATACACATAAAATGTGATAAGAATCCCTACCTCAATCAGCAAACTAAAGTAGATGCACAAAATAGCTCGAAAGTAGAAGTCCTAATTGTACGGTTCTTCGTCGCCTACAATATAAATTTAACATGATTTAGGCCTAGAGATTAAATAGTAACTTCTAATTAAAATAACTATACTTATAAAATAACCCGGGGCTAAATTAAAAGAAATCAAAAGTTAATTTAAGTTTTTGTACTGAATTAAAAACTTGTAGGGTAAAATTTGAAAATTATAGAAAGCTTAATTAAATTATAGGGGTTAACTTGAAAATATTAAAATTTTAAATAAAAATTTGGACTGTATTGAAACTGTTTGGGACTAAATTAAAAATAATCCAGAAACTTTGATTTGGGAATAGGACTTAATTGGAAGTTCAATGGGTTAAATAAATAAACATAAAAATTGCAAATGAATCCAATTCTTTATCAAATTCTCAAAATTAAGCCCAACCCCAAACCCCAACTTTGACCTCTGTTTTTTTTTTTTTTTTTTTTTTTCAAATTTAACACACTCACACATACACACTAATTCACACACACAACACACGCACACCACACGCACACACATACAACACACACAGACACTCACGCACACATATTCACCATCACGGACACACACACAAATTTTAATCATATGCACACAAAAACTCACACACTCTTTGAACACACCTATATATATATATATATATATAAAATCTAACACACCTCACACACATATATCACACTCAAACACACACTCAAAGACACACACATGATAAATATTTTATTATTATTATTATTATTATTTTTAGAGTTTGAATATGCTTAAATTCTAGTTAAGGCCAAATCTACCAATAGCATGAACATGTTTTAAAATTAAAGAGGGATTAACAAGATTTACCTCAAATTATTGGGTGTGAGAATTTTTTTTTGCGAGACTCTATAAATTGCAGGGAGATACAAATTGTAGAAGTTCATATTTTTTTCTTGTATGCGGTAGGAGTTTAAGAGGATTGCTATTATTAGTAGTAGTAGCTTTAAACATGAAGTAGTGTTTAAAAGTGGGGATGATGGCATAAAGTAGGGATGGGAAAAGAAATGGGGTGGTGGCAAAAAAATAGGGGTTATGCACCACCCCATCTAACTATATATATATATATATTAACATATAAAAATAAATCAATTAATAAAAAAGGTAATTTAGAAAAAGAATTTATATAAAAAAATGGGTGTTACATCCTACCCCTCTTACAAAAGAATTTCGTCCTCGAAATTTCAAGCTTACCCATTTGATGGAATAACTCGGGATACTTGACTCGAATCTCGCCTTCATGCTCCCATGTCGCTTCCTTTTGACCGTGTCTAGTCCATTGAATCTTGACGGAGTGATGTCTCTATTTCTCAACTTGTGTATCTTCCTATCAAGGATAGTCGCCTGGTTTTTCCTCGTAAGTCATATCTCGGTTGACTTCCGATTGCTTCATGATGATTGACTACGTGGCTTGGATCGTGGACATCTTCCTCAACATAGACACATGAAATACGTTATGAAGCTCGCTAGTTAAAGCGTAACGCCAATCTGTAAGCTACATCCCCAACTCGCTCCAATATTTCAAATGGTCGATGAACCTAGACCTCAATTTTCCTTTTTGCCAAATCTTACTATTCCTTTAATTGGTGCAACCTTTAAGAAAACTTTCTCTCTGTTTCAAAGCGTAAGTCTTTCCTTCTCGATCTGCATAAGATTTCTGCTTAGGTCTTTGGCTATTTTTATTCTATCTCTAACTTTCTCAATAACCTTGACCATCCGCTTTCGACTAGCTCGGGACCTAACACTTTCTTCTCGCCAACTTCGTCCCAATAGATAGGAGATCTACACTTTCTACCGTATAGGGCTTCATAAGGGGCCATTCAATAGTCGCACTGGTAGTCTGTTATTGTAAGAGAATTCCAGGAAGAGGCAAGTATTTCTCCCAATTATCATCAAAATCCAAAATGCAACCCCTCGAGTAAATCTTCTAAGATTTGAATGGTTCTTCAGTTGTTCGTCGGTCCCCGAGGGTGAAAAGCCGTCTTTGAAATTGAGTTTCGTCCCCATCACTTTTTGTAAACCACCCCAAAATTTTGATGTAAATCTCGGATCCCTATCTGGAACTATAGAAACCGGTACCCCATGTAATCTTACAATTTCCTTGATGTAAAGATGTGCTAATTGTTCTAGATTGTGTGTCATCTTGATTGGCAGAAAATGCGCTGACTTGGTTAAATGATCTACTACAACCCAAATAGCTTGATTTCCACGGTTTGATCTTGGTAATCCTACTACAAAATCCATGTTCACGTGTTCCCATTTCCACTCTGGAATCGAAGTGGTCTTAATAATCCAGAAGGTCGTTGGTGCTCGGCTTTCACTTTCTCGACACGTCAAACATTTCTCTACAAATTTTCCGATGCTTCATTTCATATTTCTCCACCGAGAAAACTCTTTTGAGATCTTTATACATCTTTGTTCACTCGGGTGCTTGTTGTGTAAGGTGTACAATGTGCCTCTACCAATATTTTTCTTCTTAATTAAGTCGTCCTTGGTACACATATTCTCCCTTCATACACGAGTGCACCATAAATCGCTATTTCAAAACCTTTAACTTCCCAGGCTAAAGTTTTCTTCCTCATTTTGTACAAAAATTCATCCTTCATTTGTGCTTTCTTGATGTCACACCATAACGTTGGTTGGACCACCAATATCGCTAGTATCGCTCTCGATCCTTTCTGGTGGAGTTATAATTTCAATTTTCATTTTGGCAAATTCCTTAATAAGTTTCTCTTGTTCTGTGAACATACTTGCCATTGTTCCTCTGTTCATCCTACTAAGTGCATCTGCTACGACGTTGGCTTTACCCGGATGATAATGGATCGTACAATCGTAATCTTTCACAAGTTCCAACCATCTTCTCTGTCTCATGTTCAATTCTTTTTTGTGTGAAGAAATACTTCAAACTCGGTGATCCGTATAAATCTCGCATTTTCCCCGTATAAATAATGACGCCATATCTTTAAGGCATGCACGATCTTTGCCAACTCTAAGTCGTGCGTAGGGTAATTGAGTTCATGGCGTTTTAGTTGCCTTGAAGCATAAGCAACCACTTTACCATTCTCGCATCAAAACGCACACCTAACCCTTGTTTTGAGGCATCATCAGTAGATTACAAAAGCATCGTAGTATTTGGGATTATCAAAGCGGTGCCGAGATTAGGCGTCGTTTGAGTTCTTGAAAGCTTTGTTCGCACTTTTGGTCCAAACAAACTTCTCACCCTTTCTTGTGAGTCGAGTCATCGGACTGCTATTTTCGAAAATCCTTCGATAAACCTTACGTAATATCTGCAAGGCCTAAGAAACTACGTACTTCATTGGCATTTGTAGGAGCCAACCATTTTTCCACGACTTCAACTTTTGATGGATGAACTTCAATACCTTTCGTTGTAACTACATGTCCCAAAAAGACTACTCGATCGAGCCAAAACTCGCACTTCTTGAATTTTGCGTATAATTTCTCTTGACGAAGAGTCTCAACAACACTCTGCAAGGTGCTTCTCATGTTGTTCTTTATCCTTTAAGTACACCAATATGTCATCTATGAATACAATCACAACCGATCCAAGTACGGATGAAAAACCCGATTCATCAAATCCATAAATCTTCTTTGGACATTACTAAGTCCAAAAGGCATCACTTTGTGAACTCATAGTGCCCATATCGGGTCCTAAAAGCCGTCTTGTGTATATCTACTTCCTTAACCTTTAGTTGATGATATCCGGACCTCGGATCAATCTTAGAAAATACACTTGCCCCATTCAATTGATCAAAAAGATCCTCAATCCTTGGCAAAGGATATTTGTTCTTTATGGTGAGCTTATTCAACTCCTGTAGTCTATACACATTCTCATCGTCCCATCTTTCTTCTTTACAAATAAAGCGGCGCCCCCAAGGCGACACGCTAGGTCGGATGAAGCCAATATCCAAAAGTTCTTGTAGCTGAACTTTTAGTTCTGAAAGCTCCTTGGGTGCCATTCTATATAATGCTTTCGATACGGGCGACTCACGGAATCAAATCAATTGTAAACTCTACTTGTCGATTTGGAGGTACTCCGGCAAATCTTACGGAAAGACGTCAAAGATACTCACGCGTACAATTGGGACTTCCATGAGGATTTTCTCGGAACCGGAGTGGCCATCACATTCACGAGATAACCCACGACAATTTCCTTTCTTCAACATCTTGATAGTCTTCATTTTTGATATCATTGGGCATACCACTTACTCTCGCTCCGAAAAATATGAATTCATCTCCGTTTATGGGTCGCAAAATTATTTCTCTCTCGTGACATTTTATGTTAGTCTTATACTTATTCAGCCAGTCCATCCCTAAAATTATATCAAAATCCTTCATCCCAATCACATGCAAATTCGCTTCTAAAACCTTCCCGTCAAAATCCAACTCCACATTGTTAATCACTAAATTAGTGTTTATTGTTTTTAGGATGGGAGGCTTATTTCTAGCATGTCACTAATAATATAGCTCTTGAGTTGAGTCTTAGCATGGAAATCAACGAGAAATAAAGGAATGTGTAGCACCGATGTATCAAATAGCATAAGAGCAGGTGTATCAGAAACCTGTAACATACTTGTTAGAGTTCCCGGGCTCTGTTGAGCTTAACTGCGTCATAGCATAAACGCGTGCTGTCCGGCGGGTGCCTTCCCCTTCTTGTCGGTGTAGGTGGTGCAAAATGTAGCATTGTGACTGTTGATGGCACCGAAAACACACTCATTTACCTAAAAGGCACTCCCCAAAATGATTCTTTCCACATGATGCACATGTTGGTTTCTCTTTTAGAGCCACCAGGAATAGCATTTGCCCGATTCCGATCTGTTTACCACGATTGCCGGCCCCTGTTCTGAGTCGGCCCATTCCATTTTCTTTTCCTCTGAAACATCGCCGGTCTTCCGAGTGATTTGTCAATTTCGGACAAGAAGCCACTTCTTGAGCTCGTGAGAGGAGTTCTTCATAAGTCGTTGTCCCCAAACAAGCCAATACACTTTGCCAATCTCGGGTCAAAGTCCTCTGCGAAACCTTCTTGCCCTCTTTTTAAATGCTGTGTCCACCAAATGTGTGGCGAACCTTGCTATTTGGTTGAATTTACGTTCATATTCGATTTGTCATGCCACCTTGCTTCAATTCCAAAATTGATCTCCTTTCGGTCTCTGACGATTGAGGAAAATATTGTTGCATGACTTCCCGTTTGAAATCGGTCCAGGTCATGTCATTGAGTTGTTCTTGTGTCCGTGAAGCGCAAAATGCCTCCCACCGGTGATCGGCGTCCTCTGTGAATTGGAAAGTGGCACATGAAATTTGTTGTGCCTCTGTCTTAGGTAGACAGTGAAAATTCTCTCCATCGCACGTAGCCACTCTTCGACATAAAAAAGGCCCATCACTCCCATTGAATGTCCGTGGACGAAACCTCCGAAATTGTTCGAATATGGGCGTTCTCATTTCCACCAACTTGGTGGCCTGGTGTAGGTGGTGGGGTGTTTGTTGGGGTAATTTTTGCGGCGGGTTTATGAGATTAGCCAATAGGGCATTACCAGGCATCCCCCTGGCCTTGGTTTGAGTTAAGTGACGAGTTCGAATTGTCTCTACGTTGCGGCATTATCTACAAGTAAAAATAAAATATCTAAGTTTTAAACTCTTGTGATGATGATACTACATGTGTCACTTTTTTTTTTTTTTTTTTTTTACGGGCCAATCAAGTCATAAATTAATCTTATAAGTCGTTCAACTCTATATTATCTTATAAGAGAAATAAACGTTGTGCTTCTATGGTTCATTATAAATCACTATTTTACGTTGTTCTTTACGCCTAACATGACATGCAAAAATTTTAAATCATGTAACGAATGATGTGAGCACATTTAAGTTCTAACAAGTCACATAAAAGTTCATATAAACTTTCATAATTCACATAGCATATCATATTTTCCCAATTTCTAATGATATGAAAATTTAAATAAATACTTACCTGGTTGGACGGAGCGCGATGGAGAGGGATAGCCATTTTTTTTTAAAAAAATAAAAATAAAAATTGCAAGTCTACAGGAAAGTAGACACGCTCACGATACCATCATTTGTAACGCCCCATTTTTTTTTTTTAAGTGCATTTTTAGCGTTACTAAATTTTTGAGAAAATACGTGTAATGATTTTTTTAAATAGATAAATGAAAAGTTTAGTGAAAGCGATAGTGAGAATACTTTAAGTCTTAAGAAATAATTATAAAGTATTTTCCATAAATAAAAATCCACTCCAAACACTTTGAAATAAATTAAAAGAAAATAGTACACCACAATTGTTCGAAATTTGAAACGAGTTCATAGTTCTTGAAATTTAAATAATTAAAAGTGAAATCATCGGCTATTCCCCACATCTGCGCGTCCGTCCACATAATGCGAAAGAGTTTGAATTTAGGGGTGAGTAATCACATACTCGTAGGGATAAAGATTGTCCAAGCTAAATACGAAAAATGCACAATTACATAAATTAACACATAACCTTTCCGTTGGCATAAGCCGAGTAACACATAACTTTTCCGTAAAGGCACGAATGCCATATTTTTCTTTCCCGTGTACGAGGCCAAAAATTTTCCTTTCCGTGGCACAAATGCCATATTTTCCTTTCGTGGCACATGGCCAAAAATTTTCCTTTCCCGTGGCATGAATGCCATATTTTCCTTTCTGTACGCACGACCAAAAATTTTCCTTTCCGTAGGCACGAATGCCATATTTTCCTTTCCGTGGCACAAGGCCAAAAATTTTCCTTTCGTGTACGAATGCCATATTTTCCTTTCGTGACGAGGCCAAAATTTCTTTTCAATTGTATAAACATACATAACATACATTGTAATGAAAAACATGTCATTTATAAAAAATTAATCATATCATGTAGCACAATTAAAAGCATATAATTCACATAATTATGCATATCATTTAAACATTTAAAATGCGTAATTCACATAATTGAACAATTTAGGCATTTAACAAGGACAATGAATTATACACATAAAATGTGATAAGAATCCCTACCTCAATCAACAAACTAAAGTAGATGCACAAAATAGCTCGAAAGTAGAAGTCCTAATTGTACGGTTCTTCGTAAGCCTACAATATAAATTTAACATGATTTAGGCCAGAGATTAAATAGTAACTTCTAATTAAAATAACTATACTTATAAAATAACCGGGGCTAATTAAAAGAAATCGAAGTTAATTTAAGTTTTGTCTTGAATTAAAAACTTATAGAGTAAAATTTGAAAATTATAGAAAGCTTAATTAAATTATAGGGGTTAACTTGAAAATATTAAAATTTTAAATAAAAATTTGACTGTATTGAAAGCTGTTTGGGACTAAATTAAAAATAACCCAGAAACTTTGATTTGGGAATAGGACTTAATTGGAAGTTCAATGGGTTAAATAAATAAACATAAAAATTGCAAATGAATCCGATTCTTTATCAAATTCTCAAAATTAAGCCCAACCCCAAACCCCAACTTTGACCTTTTTTTTTTTTTTTTCAAATTTAACACACTCACACATACACACTAATTCACACACACACCACACGCACACCACACGCACACACATACAAACACACGAGACACTCACGCACACATATTCACCATCACAGACACACACACAAATTTTAATCATATGCACACAAAAACTCACACACTATTGAACACACCTATATATATATATATATAAAATCTAACACACCTCACACACATATATCACACTCAAACACACACTCGGAACACACGCACAAAGATAAATATTTTATTATTATTATTATTTTTTAGAGTTTGAATATGCTTAAATTCTAGTTAAGGCCAAATCTACCAATAGCATGAACATGTTTTAAAATTAAAGAGGGATTAACAAGATTTACCTCAAATTATTGGGTGTGAGAAATTTTTTTTTGCAGAGACTATAAATTGCACGGGAGATACAAATTGTAGAAGTTCGTATTTTTTTCTTGTATGCAGTAGGAGTTTAAGAGTATTGCTATTATTAGTAGTAGTAGCTTTAAACATGAAGTAGTGTTTAAAAGTGGGGATGATGGCATAAAGTAGGGATGGGAAAAGAAATGGGGTGGTGGCAAAAAAATAGGGGTTGTCCGCCACCCCATCTAATACTTATATATATTAACATATAAAAATAAATCAATTAATAAAAAAGGTAATTTAGAAAAAGAATTTATATAAAAAAAACGGGTGTTACAACATTGGTTCTTGTTGAGTTCTGGATCTAGTTTTCACACCTTCTCTTACATCTCCAATGATTAGTTCCGTGGATGGTCTCTCGGCCATCTTATATCGAGTTGGAGTAAATTAGCCGGATTGATCGTCTTGCATTTGTGTTATTTTGATCAGCTCTCTCATCATCATCACTTAGCAGATTTTCCATTGTCTTTGAGACTTCGGCTATCTATTCTTCATCTTGACTTATAACCCAGAACTTCAACATAGGGACTCTTTTCGCATGGTTGGTTGATTCACTTATCGGTGACTCTTCAATGTTTTCTCCATTTACATTTGGTTCATCAAACCCCACATGAATGGATTCTTCGTAACCATTGTCCTCTTGTTGAGCACTCAGAGGCTTTGCTTTCGGTGAGTATCCTAAGAAGATACCTTCGTCGACTTTAGCATCAAAAGCCTTTAAATTATCTTTGCCATTGTTATGGATGAAGCATTTGCATCCAAATATTCTAAAGTATGCAACATTTGGCTTTCTCCTGGCCCAAATCTCATAGGGAGTCTTTGTCATTTGTCTTTTATCATGCATCTATTTTAAGTATAGCATATTGTGTTTATTGCTTCACCCCAAAATCTTTTAGCGCCTGCACTAACATAGTCTTCTTTGTTTCTTTGAGAGTTCTATTCCTTCTTTCTCGCAACTCCATTTTTTGTGGAGTCTTTCTTCAGATAATAATTCATGACCAATACCATTTTCAATACAATATTTGAGTTATTATACCATTGACAAACTCGGTTCCTCTGTCGATCTTATTTTGATAATGGTTTGACTCTTCTCATTTTGTATTCTCTTCATCAATCGAGGTAGTTTCTCAGAGTTTCTTTCTTCTTACACATGAATATTGTCCATGTATATCTTGATGAGTCATCTACTACCACCAAGGTGTATTTCTTCCCACTTATGTTGGTTGGTTCAACTGGACCAAATAGATCCATATGTGGTGCAATATTCTTGTTGAAGATGGACATGTCTTTTCTTTGAATGATGATTTGATCTGTTTTCCCATCTGTCATGCATCACATATACTTTCCTTCTTGTATTTCGAGTCCGGAAGTCCGCCACAAGATTACTTCTTGGAAGTTTGTTAATAGTTTTGAAATTCAGGTGACTTAGCTTCTTATGCCACAACCAAC
Source organism: Rehmannia glutinosa (assembly GCA_016081115.2). Lineage (NCBI taxonomy): Eukaryota > Viridiplantae > Streptophyta > Magnoliopsida > Lamiales > Orobanchaceae > Rehmannia > Rehmannia glutinosa. The sequence goes on along the minus strand of CM071937.1, from coordinate 37,998,037 downwards.
TTGATTCATTTTGTGCTCTTTGCTAGCAGACAAGTGCTTGGTGTTGATTGACCAATCTACCACATATATGTTCTTTTTGCGCATCCTTGCAACACTATTTCATTAGTTTCAGCATCCTTGATTTGGCATACACCCATATTGAATCCAACATTGTAGCCTTTGTCACACGAGTTGACTTATGCTTAGCAAGTTGAAGTTGAGGCCTTCAACATATGCAACATCCGTAATTTCTAATCCATTTTTCTTGATGGATCCAATGCCTCTTATTTCTCCTGGAGCTTCATTCCTCCAAATATGACTTTTGGACCTCTAACATCCTTGAATTTTGATAAATTTTTCTTGTTTCTGTCATGTGTCCGGAAGCACCACTATCCACGTACCAGGTTCCTTGGCAATCACCGCTCCTTGAACCGCAATCAAGGAAATTAGGTTTTAGGTACCCATACTTATGCAGGTCTGAGGGGTTAGTATTGTAAGATGATCCAACCAACCTATAGCCAAATGATTTGACTCTAAGGGGTTGCCATCTATCAATGCTATAATCATAATTAATTTTGGCAAATTGCTTGGGGTTCTAGGTTCATACAATTTTGTCTCTTTTGTCCGTATGCTGTCATGTGTTTTAGCAGATTTGCCTTCTTTGGGTAGTTGTGATATCTCCGAGTGTAGTGCTTAGGTGCATATGTGTCTTGATGATAGCTCTTGTGCCTTTGGAATGGCCTTTCTTGAGTTCTAGGCCTTTGCCACTTGAGCTTATATTCCATAGGTCTTTCCGATAGTTCACATTATTCCAATCACTTGGCTTAGGTATTTTCTACCATTCCCATCATATGTGTTTCTTTTATAGAATTTTTGGGGCTTTTGGTAGCTCTGTTTCTTCTTTACTGAGTATCTCTGTTTGGAATTTCTTTGAGGAACTCTCATTTGGATTTCTTCTCATTTGTCATCTCAAGTATACTCAATCGGGTCATTTTGTTTTCCTTTTCCTTTATAACCAAGGCCAGTTTGCTTGTGATTGTGCTTTGGGATAAATGTGTGTGCATCATTTGGGGTTTGGATTTTAGAGATACTTCATTGCTTGAAGATCCCTTTTCCAAAATCACTTTTGGAACTTGACATAGCATAGATGAATTAAATCTAAGCTTTGTCTTGTCTCCACATTCTCTTTGACTCATAATAAGATCATCCAATGATTTAGATGCCTTAGTAAATGAGGCAATCACATTTTGAGGTCATTCTCCCTCTTTTTTCTATAGCGACTATCTCTGCTATTAACTTAGCATTTTCCTTTAGACTTTTATTCTCATCGACTATTTGACTAGAGTGCTCGGCTCCTTAGTCAATTTGTGAGTTTTAGCTCTTAAGTAGGCTGTTTTCCTCATTTAGTAGTGTGTGAGGATTTAATGTGTTCAAAATATTTCATCATTTTGCCTAATGAATCATAAAGATCGGTGGGTGATGAAGTGTGTGCGTCACAATCACTATCACTAATATCCGAGTGTGATGAGTTAGAGTGTACCTCATCTTCTTGGTCGGGTTGGTTTTGTTCTTTAGCCATTAGACAAATCAAGGCTTCTTCTTCGTGAGTCACTTGAGTAGTCACTTCACTACTCTCCGAGTCTGCTTGTGTCTTTTGACTTGACTATATCGTGATCTGCAGCCAACATTGCCTTTCTCTTTTCCTGTCTTCTTTCTCTGAAGACTTTTCTTTCCTCTTCATTCATGTATTTGTTGACTACAGGATACGGGCATTCAATGGCATAATGACCAGGTTGCCTGCAGTTCCAGCATAGATTTTCAACTTTTTGATAAGTTCTTTCCATACTTGGATTGTCAGCTCTTTGATATTCAACTTTTTGATGCTCTGCTCTCTTGGGTGTTCTTTCTTCCCTTGACTTGGAGGGAGCTGAGTGTCTTCTGGAGGATTCACCTTTGCTTCTTTTGTAATTCTTATTGAAGAACTTGTTAAACCTTTTAACCATCAGTGCGGTCTCCTCTTTGTCAATGACTTCTTTGACCTCAGCACTTTTGCCATCTTTAACAATTAGAGCAGCTGTTTTGGGCACAGCTGTTTCCTCTTGGTCTTTTCTTCTCAGCTCAAATTCATAGGCTTTGAGATATGAGAATAGCTCATGGTTGGATGTCTTTGATAGGTCCATGGAATGTCTCATGGCCATGACTTTCATATCCCACTCAGTTGGGAGACTTCTTAGAATCTTCAACACATTTCCTTCTGTGTATATTCCTTTCCAAGTGCAGACGGTTCATTGGTAATTTCTGTGAACCGAGCATCCAGCTTATCCAAGGTTTCTCCTGCAAGCATCTTAAAGTTTTCAAATTTTTGTACAACCACAGATAGTTTATTTCCTTTGATTTGCTCTGATCCTTCGCAAATCAAGGTTAGCTTGTCCCAGATTTCTTTTGCCATTTTGCATGATTTGACTTTGTTGAACATGGCTTTGTCGAAAGTTTTGTAAAGAATGTCCTTGACCACATTGTCCAAGTTATATCTTTTCCCATCATCATTTGTCCATTCAGGTCTTGGTTTTTCAACCATTGCTGGTCTGGGAGCAGCATCTTCTTCTCCTTCAGCTGCAGCTCTCCTTGCAGCTGTGTTCACTTTTAAGATTTGGAGTGGCCCATCTTCTATCACTATCCACATCTCATCGTGTAATCTTTGATAGGTGAGCTCCTGCATATAAATTTTCCAATCATCAAATTCTTCAATTGTGAACATAGGGATGCGTGTCAAATTTGCTTCCATGATAATAACTTTCTTGAATAAAAGAGTTTTGAAAGATTGAGTACTAAAACAAGCTTTGAAAAATTTGGAGAGCTAGTTGATAACCGGTGCGGAAGGCTCAATGAACCAACCGCTCGATACCACTTGTAGGTCCCAAGGGTGTGAGTGTAAGGTTTAGAAGGGGGGTTGAATAAACCTTACCAACTTTTTGATTTAGTCCTTTTAAAATGTTGAGTTAATACTTCACAGTGAGTCCTTGATGGACAGCTAAGTTAGTTAATCAACAGAGTTAGTCACTCAACGGACTCATTTGAGTATTTTATAGAATAACTCAATTTGTTTTGACTAAAGACTTAACTCGATTGTGATATGTTTTCAATGAAGACTTAACACCCGTGAATTTGGTTAAGTTTATTTTAATACTTTGTTTTAGCACTTAGTTAATTATCAATTGGATAGCAAATATGTCGTGAGATATGAAAGTAATATGCGAGAAATTAAAGTGTTGAAATGTAAATGACACAATAAGGTTTTATAGAGGTTGAAGATGGGGTAATTCTTCTACTCCTCTCTTCTCCAACTCCTGGAGGAATCCACTAAGTATTGATCAATATAAAGAGTGGTTAACGGTCCGATACAAGTCTTGATCACACAACCGACTTGATCCTTTGGGACTCGATCCGAGATGCCTTGGTCACACTGGTGGCTTCTCGTTCGACTCGAACTTCTTCTTCACACACGGCGCTGCCTTGCTACTACTGACCCACTTGCTCAAGCTCCTTGGATTTGATCACGAAGCCCTCCAAAAACTTGAGACCGGTTCGACCTTGAACCTTCCTACAATCCTCCGTGGAATGTAGACCCCTTGATTTTTCAAATGTTTCCTCTCCAACCGATAGAAGTTGTCTTTCCTTCACAGTGAGTGTTGGATTGATTTCCTTCGTAATGTAGGTTTGAGGATTGATCTTGAATGACTTGAGAATATTTTTGGTTAGAGTTCAAATGTTAGCTTGAATGTTCGTAGTTCAGGTTGTCAAGGTAACCTTTTCTCAAATAAACTCCTCAGCCTTTTATAGTGTTCTTTTGAAAATTTACCCGTTGAAGAGATAGGCTTATTTTCAAAAGACACTTGTGGTCGTTGGCTTGTCTTGTTGCGATCCTTGGAATTTACGTTTCCTCGTATGAACGATTCTTGACTTTTCGAGTTCGACACGGTGCTTCCCATTGATTTATTCCTTTTGCATGTTCCTCGGGACCGAGCACTTCAAGAAAGGTAGTATGGAGGTATTACTTGTTTACGTAATTCTCTTGATTTTCAGGCAATGAGATCTCTTTCGATTATCTCGACTTGCTTTGCATTTTCTTAATTTCCCAGGTAACTTCGAGTCGACTTCCAATCATTGGATGACTCTTGTCACTTCAACTTGAAGCATGGCTATCTTGAGTTGACTTGATCGATACTTCACTCACCAGATCTCGATTTGCTCCTTGATCGAGTTCTGTCTTCTCTTCTTTGCCACACTCACCGCCTCACAAATGAGTCTTCCTTCTAGTCTCCGGTTGTCTTCTTGCATGTTCGGGCATACCGACTTAACTCGGCTGATTTCGACCCCTATCCATTACAATGCAATTTACAACAAAAATGGGGTGCCAACTTTCTATTCTAAGTTTTACATGGCATTCATCAAAATCTAAAAATAATTTCCCAACACGAGCCAACCCCTAATGAAGGTGTCTTACCACCTGTCCCAATGGTGAATACTCAAAGGGAACAATAGGGAGTCCGGAGACGAGTGACCCCAATCAAGTCACTCGCCTAGTGTGCCGGTGCCGAGGGGGAAACTCCCTCCACTGCAGCCTAGGTCGGAGACTCTTGCGATCACTCTGTTTGGGAAGAAGAAGGCCCCGAAGACAATATACGCCTGAGCGAGAGAAAGAAGCAGTGGTGGAGTTTTAAAATTTTAAAATTTTCAAATTTTTGAACAACAACAGTTAATTTATTTTCTTTGATTTGATTGGACCCTTCACAAATCAAGGTAAGTTTTTCCCAAATCTCTTTGGTAGTTTTACAAGATTAAACATAACCTTATCAAGAGTTTTATAAAGTATATCATTGGCAACATTGTCAAGGTTGTATCTCTTTCGATCATCATTTGTCCACTCAAAGTGTGGTTTTTCCACAAGCAGGTCTGGGCTCTGCAGGTGCAAAAACATCTTCTCCTTTAGCAGGAGCTACCCTTCTTACAGAAGTATTGACCTTTAAGATTTGTAGTGGCTCATCCTCAATCACTAGCCATATCTCATCATGTAGAGCAGATAGATGAGCCTGCATACAAATTTTCCAATCATCAAATTCTTCCATAGTGAACATTGGAATGCGAGTTAGATTTGATTCCATGATAATAACTTTGCTTTTGAAATAGAACTCAAACGTTGATTCTTTGAAAAATAATGAGATCTAAGTCAGTAACCAGTGCGTGATTGGCATGTATTTTGCATGTATTTTGGGCTTAATCTTGGCTAGAATGTGTTGATATGCATGCATTATATGAGTAAATAGGGCTTTATTCATGTTTTGTGGAAAATGATTACGCTTTGCTCGTTTTGTAGGAATTTATTGATAATTGTAGCATTTTGGCACCAATTCGGAGCACTGCAATAAAGAATCGCCAATACTTGATATGAAGGACGAAGTTTGGAGTCGAATCGAGAAGAAGTCAGACGAACCGAGCGAAAAAAGAAAGAAAATAGCCAAGTACTAGTTGCTACAAGCGAGCATGGGCACGACATGCTACCCCAAAGACATGACCCATGCTCAACCCAAACTCAAGGCTCAATGTTCAACTACAAAGACGGGCTGGTCATGCCATCAAAGACAACCCATGCTCCCTTCGGAGGTTTGCACAATTCTGCGGTACCCAAGACGGCCGGGCATGCCCTAGCGCACGGCACGTGCGCTCTCTGGGAAAAGCAGTCGACTCGTTGTGAACTAGGTTTAAAACAAACAAAGTACAAATAGATACGGGCGGCCACAAACAGGGGATACACTGATTTTTGCCCTAGAAAGCGAGAGAAAAGAGTAATTTTCCACCAGAGAATTGGGGAGATCGATCAAGACCGCAACCACACCTTTGAGGATTGAAGATAGATCGAGAGATCGTCACCGTCCCCGAGTTCACTCACTCCGTAGTATCGTTATTTTCAATTAGTTGGACATGAACATTAATAATTTGTCTATGGAGTATTTCTTTTCTATGTCCGGCTAAACACTTTGTGATGCCCAGGTTTGATGATTAATTGCAATTGAAGTTAATGTTTTCCAACTCTATTCAAGTACTTTGCTTTAATTCTTGTTTTATCAAAACGCTTTGGGTTTAACTTGTCTGATGTATTGATTCATAATTCTAACCGATGATTTTCAATACTAGATCTATGAGTACTTGACATGAATATCTTGCATGATTGAGAAGTCTGTGAATATTCGTGAGGCTTTATAATCTTTTGAACTTTTGGGAGTTGGATATCTCATGTTGAGTAGAGATGCTAGCATAGATATTCCAATCAACGCTTTTACATACATCTCGAGAGAGGGTAAATTACTTTTGTGATCGGTCTATAGGGAAGAATACGTTTAACTTTGGTTTGATTAATCGATAAAAAAGTGTATATTAACTGAAACCATAACCCAAGAATCCATTCATTCATACTTGATCTTTTAATCCACTATTTGCTTTGTTTCTTTTAGGATAATTTCTGCTTTATTGTTAATAAAACCAATCCATCTCAAATTCGATAGTCTAGATAAAAATAAGGCTATTACAATCCAGTAATTAGTACAATAATTTATTAGTCCATGTGGATTCGACCTTGCTAACCCTATTCTATAAACTGCACCGTACAAGCTAAAAAATAAGGCGAACAAGTTTTTGGCGCCGTTGCCGGGGACAAATTAAATTTTTAGTACTAATATTGGAACTAAGACGATAGTCCACACCGACCACGCAACGATCAAATATCTATTCGACAAGAAGGATGCCAAACCAATGCGATTCGGTAGATCCTTTTGTTGCACGAGTTCGATGTGGAAATTCGAGATAGAAAGGGTTGCGAGAATGTGGTGGCAAATCATTTGTCTAGGTTGGAGTATAAGAAAGAGGAGAAGGAAGGCACGGAGACAATTAAGGAGGAGTTCCCGATTTGCAACTTCTATTGTTACAAGCCAAATTCCCATGGTATGCGATTTTGTTAACTATCAAAAGAAGAAGTTTCTCCATGATGTCAAGTTCTACATGTGGGACGACCCCTTGCTCTTTAAGAGGTGCGCAGACACTATCATCCGACGCTATGTGCCTCAAGAAGAGTGGGAGGGAGTTCTACAATAGTGCCATTCTTCACTTTCGAGAGGACACTTTGGTCCGACACGTGCGGTGGCAAAGGTATTGCAAAGTAGTTTATCTTTGGCCTATGTTATCTAATGATTGCTATCGATATGTGCGGCGATGTGATAAGTGCCCGGATGGGGAACATCTCGAGGCGACATGAGATGCCCATAACTAATGTGACTTTATGGCCCCCTTTCCATCTTCTTCGGGTTATCGGTACATTCTACTTGCGGTGGAGTATGTATCTCGATGGGTTGAGGCAATTAAGACAAACCAATGATGAGCGAGTAGTGCTCAAATTCCTAAAGAAAAATATATTCACTCGGTTTGGAACCCCGAGAGCTTTGATTAGCGACGGGGTCACACTTTGTGAATAAATTGATGAACACTTTACTTGTGAAATATGGGGTCAAGTACAATGTGGCATTAGCATACCATCCGCAAGCAAGCGGGCAAGCAGAGGTAGCCAATCATGAGATTAAGCAAATCTTGGAGAAGATAAAGTGAATATAAATCGCAAGGATTGAGCTATGAAGTTAAATGATGCGTTGTGGGCATATCGATCGCATACAAGACACCATTGGGCACATCATCATGTCGATTAGTATTTGGGAAATCGTGTCACTTGCCAGTAGAATTGGAGAATAAGGCTTTTGGGCTGTGAAGAAGTTAAATTTTGACTTCCAAGCGGCGGGTGAGAAGAGGCTCTTACAATTAAATGAGATGGAGGAGTTCAGGATGAAGCTTATGAAAATTCCTGGATCTACAAGGAGCGAACCAAAATATGGCACGATCGAATGATAAAGAAAGAGAGTTTTTAGGGTGAATAAGGCCTTTTGTTTAACTCATGTCTTAAACTCTTTTCGGGAAAACTTAAGTCTAGATGGTCATTTGTTTGTGATAAAGAAGGTGTTAAATCCTCCGGGAATAGTGGAGTTGTTGAGCCGAGATGGGGAGACGTTCATGGTAAATGGCCGGAGGATAAAGCATTACCTTAATAGAGATCAAAAGGAAGAGGTGACACGCCTCACTTTGCTAGAGCCATGATCGAGTAAACGGGCTTCAAGCTATAGGCGTTAAATTTAGCGCTTGTTGGAGGCAACCCAACGGTTTCTTGTTTCCATGTTTTCTTGGTTTGTTTTCCTTTTCTAAGTTAGGATTTATTTGCTTTCATAGGTTAGTATTTTCTTGCTTTCCCTAACAAAAAAAAATCAAAATAAAAAAATTGAAAAAAATTGAAAAATACGAGTTAAATTGCGGTACCAAAGACGGGGGGCGTGCGCGTTGCGCACGCCCCGTGCGGGTACCAACCTTTGAGAATAAAAGTTGCGGCACCCGCCACGGGCGGCCGTGCGGTGCCCGGAGTTTTGGCTTGAACGTTCGACCCCCAAGACGGGCCGCCGTGCTCAGAGCACGCGCCCATGCTCCGTCTGTTGGGACAGGACTTAAGACGGGCATGGGGCATATTTTTTCACAAAACCCCCCTCCCTCCTCGAGAACCACCAAGATCGAAACCCTCTCGATTTGTTTCGCAAATTTCACCTAGATTATCACCACAAATCACTTCCCACACTACTCTCACAAGATTTACACTTTTGAAATTGCTTTGAAGAGAGGATTTGAGTAGAAAAGCACTTAGGGTTTCAAACTTCAACTCTTTTCGAATTATCGGGATTTAAGGTATGAATTGCACTTTTTATTTCGAATTTCTTGAGGATTATGGATTAGAGTTACTATATGGTGCATGTTTGATGATTTTGCCATGAATTAGATTGATTTTTTTCTATTGGCCATTTTATGGAACACCCCTGTGGGTGGTTGAATTAGGATGTTTTTGGTTGATTGCTTGATGAATTATACATGAGCTCGATTGTTTAGGGTATTAGTGACTAGGATTCTCTGCAATTACATTGTTGTTTGGGCTTGAAAGCTTAATTGTGAATTAAATTGTTGAGATGAGACACTATGTCTTACGTTGATTGTTGTATGTAATTCATCGTTATTTTTACTTGGCACGCGTCTGATTCTCACAATTGTTTTGCCAGGTACTCATTCGAACAAATGATGAACCACGAAGGCCCGACCTAACCGAGGTAGACGAGGATGGGGGGGCCGCCGCCGCACGTGTGCCACCACACCCAGACAGCCCCAAGGCTTACGGGCTTACTTTGACAGAGAACGATGAACTGGATAGGTGGAACCGGCTGATCACTCATCCTTTCACGCCCACACGCTATGCCGACGATGATTGTACCCGAGCTCTCGGGATACATGAGAGGTTTGGCACATGTTTGAACGAGTGGGATGGACCGCCTTCATGCAAGGGTGGTGGCCAACATATAAGACACTCGCTCGAGTTCCTGAGCACCGTAGAGGTTACTGAGACGCTAGTAAGAAATGAGCCTCAGAAAATCCAGTTTAGATTGGGCAACGTATGGAGGCACGTCACTATCGCCGAACTTAACCAGATTTTTGGGGTACCATCAGACGCCACGTACCGGACCGCTACAAATTATAGCTCGCATGAATTCTGGCGATTGTTGATCGAAACCCGTAAACCGACCGATGCAATATGCGGCATGCACATCAAGGCCTCGTCACTCCCAACCTTGAGATTCCGCTACATCCAAAAAGTGACGGCCCATTTAGTGTACGCTTGGCACAACAACGGGGGTATGCAAGCTCGGGAGCTATACCTACTTTGGTGTATGCTCACCTGCACCCCTTATAATATGGAGGCTTACTTTGTGGAACACGCCGTTTACATTTCTCAGCAGGAGGCGGGGATAATATTAATTTGGGGAATGATAACCCCTATTGCTCAATATTTTGGGGTTGATATGCACCGAATGGAGCCGATAGAGGGCAGTCGAAGCATCAACATGAATGCCCTCCGCACCATGAAGATCATAACTGAAGAGGAGAACATCCTCTGTTTTCAACAAAAAGTCGGGTCTACTTTCCCCTCCCTAACCCGCATGACTAGCTAATCTGTGGTGGACAATCAAAAATCGCTGGCTCTCGAACTCGAGGCACATATCGGGGTCATGGACGGCCTGACTGCATGAAAAAGGAGGAGGGTAACAGGGTTACTCGATGAAGAGGATTTGGTGATGGAGGCTAGGGAGTACGATCGGCAAGAAAGGGGTTTCGAGCAGGGCTTCTCACAGGGGCAGCCCGACATTCCAAAGAGCTCCCACCAAAGTGAGGAGCGTGGGGGACAAGATGAGATAGACTCTATGCTCTTGAGGAGAGCATGCGACAAAGATAGGTCGACTCCGGCATCACCGGGATGAGTTCCGTGCTTTCCGAGCAGAGCAGGAGCAAAGGTACCAAGCCCAGGAGCTGAGGTACCAGGCCCAGGAGCAGCGGGAGTTGGAGATATTGCAGATGATGCATCAAATTCAAATGTGGCATATCTCCCAGGGCCACTTTCCGCCGCCACCCCCACAGTAATCCGGTTCTATCCACACTTTTCTTTGAAATTCTACCTTCTCTTCTATGCGCTATAATTTCTTTCAAGTTTGGGGGGGAGAGGTAGTAATTTTGTTGAAGGGTGTGGCGTATTTGCATTCATGTGGTTGCATTTAGAGCATGTAGTATGCATTGCATTAGATGTTTTTGATTTTTTTAGCACGTTTATTGCTTTAGCACATTTATTGCTTTCTTAGTTGTTTAGGGAATGAGTTGACCGCTATTGTCTGTTTGTTGATCTTGAGAGCATGTGTTGAACAATTTATGTTGTTTTGAATTGGGTGTTGAGCGTGAGTGACCGGGTTGAGAATAATTAATATGGAGCATGTGATTATTGGGATCATGGTTAATACACTTTGAATTATGCACTTACAAGCCTGTGAGCTTTTTGAGCCTTTTTTCTTGCTTTCATATTATGCGTCTTGTTTGTTGATTGAGTATGTCATTCATGTTGAGTTGAATTCTAGAACTTTCTCTGGTATCTCCGTCAAAGTCACATGTTGTATGCATTCATGAAAATGATTTAAGGCCATTTTTGTTAAGCCTTTCAAGCCTTTTTGCCTACCTTATGATATTTGATTTCCCTAGTTAGCCAATTTGAGCCTATTGCCTGATTTTTGATAGCCACATTTCAAACCTTAAAACTTAACTTGATATATCTATTACCCTAAGCTTGAGCGTATAACATTGAGTAAAGGGATTGAATAAAGGGTTGAATGAAAGGGTATCGAGAAGTTAGAAAATAGTGTGTATGTTGGGTGATTGGGAATAAAAGAAGAAAAGGAGAAAAAGGAGGATACTCACAAAAGAAAAAAAAGTGAGTCGGCCGTAAGTGATATATAGGTGGAAATTGTGATGTAAGGCGAAGGAGAATGAATTGTATGAAAAAGAAAGAAGAAATAGATATGTGATAGGAAAAGGTGATTGGGGGTGCATAGTTGATTTGAATAAGAATAAATGTTTGAGAAAAACAATGCGCTTACCAATCTATATGCTTGAGTTTGAGTCACTTTATCCATATTTTCCTACCTTAACCAAAGATCCTTCATTACAACCATAAGCAAAGTCCTTTCTGATTTGTGAATTGCATAGAATCGAGTGGCGGAGATGTGAGACGATTTGCAAGCATATGGTAATTCTTCAACATTGATATGACTTGAGCGAATACACGTCCCTTATTATCCTAGTGACTAGACTATACACTTTATCACTTCCAGTTCTCATGGTTGTGTTCATTTTGGCCCTGAACAACCTTGAGTTTCATAAGTGTTTTAGAGAATTCAAGCCTCAAAATTCTCATAGAAGCGGCCCTACTTCACACTTACATAGGTGACCTCCTATTAAGAGTATTCTGCCATACCCCACTTGGTTTAACCAAGCTATATGAATCATTAAAAGTTGAACTTAACCTTCCTTACTTCTGCATAAAGCACTTTTAATCGTAGGAATGGGTAGGAATTTTATCCTAAGTGCTTAACTGAATCTTCATAACTTAGTTGTCCAATTGAACCAAGTTCTTGGGATCTCCGGTCATCATGATTGGGTTACCATTATAAAGATCCATGCGTAATAGGCTTTAATCCCATTCCCTTTGACAATCGGTATTTGATCTCCACTTCAATCAAATTTTCGCAAGGAAGAGATTAATATCTTTGAGATCAATATCTTTACATATTTGAGCATATAATCCCCGAGCATGTGTAACCCCTTCAAATTGACATAAGTGCCACCGGTGGACTTTCAAGCCCTTCAATGTTAATGTGGCTTTATAACACCTTAATCTCATATAGACTATGGTCAATATGTCATCTCTTTTTAGGAAGAGATTCGTTTGACTTTATCGTTTGTCAAACTTGTCATTATTTATACAATGATTTAATAGTTGTACATGTTCCCTTCAAGTTTGGTACAACAATCCATTTTGGGCCTATCTTGATAAGGTTAGCCTGTAAGGCCTTTCTACACATATCCTTCGTACTTCAATGTGTGCAGTGTTGCAACACTAATGAGTACACTAAAAGATGCACCTCGTTAAGAGAAATCACAGGTAACCCCTTTTACCTATCACTTAGCCCTGTCAATGTCAATTGACTCATATCCTCTTTTCTAATGATACATCTCAAAGAAATACAAGAATAGCTCTCAAAGAAACTTGTATTTCTTTGACTCCGCAGTTATTGGGATCAATCTTTGTCAAGACGAGGTAAATTTATATTACCAAAAACCCACATTTGAGGCAAAACTCATCACCCTCACATTGTGCAATAAGATCAACTTTGAGAATTATCAATCTAAAAATTGTTATTTCTCACAAGGTCAACCGTGATTGGATCGCCAATTGACAAACAATCCAATTGCCTAGGCAAAATTCCAAAGAATTTCTAGAAGGGCTAAAGGACTCGATTGCATACATTCACCAAATTTTGGGTAGAGTTAACTTGTCATGTGCTCCCTCGTAAAGGACGCTTGATTATATGCCTCACACAAAGGTATTTAGATTTGCTCATGCCTTTACTGACATATTTTGCTATGTGTTATGACAACCAAGATGTCATAGCACTCAAGTTGGCACTTTGTGCCCTGCGTTTAGCTGATTGGCTATCGCAGTATCCCAACATGGAATCCCACACTTTCAAGTGTTTATAGCTAGGCTTATTTCCTTTCCACAATTCATTTGGAGTTTCATCCATTTTCTTTATTGGAATTTCGTTAAGAATGACATTGGCCGAGAGAATTGCTTCTCCCCACAAATTCAAGGATAGTCTCGAACTTTTCAACATAGCATTCATCATTTCTTTAAGAGTTTGATTCTTGTGTTCAACAATTCCATTTGATTGAGGTGAATATGGTTCAGTAGTTTGATGATTAATACCATATTCTGAACAAAATTCATCAAATGGAATATCATATTCTCCACCTCTATCACTTCGAATCATTTTTATTCTTTTGCTAAGTTGATTTTACACTTCATTCTTATAATGCTTAAAAGCATCCAAAGCCTCATCTTTGCTTCTCAGCAAATATACATAACATCACGTTGTGCATTCATCTATAAAGGTAATAAAATACTTTTTACCACATCTCGTTTGCAAAAATTCAAATCATATATATCGCTGTGATTTAATTCTAAAAGAGATAACCTTTCCCCACATTAAAATCATTTCATTTTCTCTTTTGAATTGGATTCAACCACGTAGGCTTTAACAAGCCCAAACTCAACAACACCGTGAGATAATATTTTATATTACATTTCTTAATCATCCCTACTGAGTGTTTCCGACTTTTCTCCATGAGAAACTTGAGCCGGTTGGCATTGGATATCACACATCTACGCAAACTATTATAATTCCATCCATTCTCGTTACGAAGACGGAAGATAAACAATCATTCACTTCTTTGTTCAATCACTTCTTTGACAAAAATCAGAATTTTTGTATGGTCAGACAAAATATCATACAAGTACAAATATATTGCAAAAACAATATAAGATATAACTCATAGAAGTGAAAAGAGAATCTGGAATCTTTAACAGAAATAAGTTCTCCAGAATATTATCAATTTTCCGAAACACTATGCATATGAATCTGTATACAAAATCATGAAATTGGCTTGCCAAAATTGATCATGCACAATTTATATGAAAATTGTTAAAATATTTTCACATGAGCACTGAAACATAAAATAATCAGTGGCTAATCCAGACAAATAAATGGCTGTTAATAAAATAAATCCAGAAGTTATCTAATATAGATTCAATCTGCACATGAATATCATATAATCGCCAACTCAGATTATCATTAAACAATCACATTCAGAAACACTTGGATAATAAAACAGAATCTATATTATTCTAAATAAGATTCACAAAAACTAAGACATGGAATATTTAGTTTCCTATAAATAGAATACAAGTTTCAGTGAATCCAAACAGAAACTTGACTTACATAAATATGCATGCATGAATTAAAGGTACATAACCCAAGAGAGTGAATGTACAAAATATAAAACGTGCCACTACCGAAACTTTTCTGAACTGCTGTGTAAAGCTATCAAATAGGAATACCTTTTATTATTTAGAAAACAAGCCTTACACCAATTTTGAGGAAGATCACAAAGTGGGACAACAATTTTTAGAGTCCTCGGTATATGTAATTAGTCCGATTAAGCACATCGAAATCTAGAAACTCACAAGTTGCGAACAGGACTAAAATTACTCTAATATAATATGCACGATAAAAGCGAGGAAGGAATTCATCTTAAATTGTTGGGGATTTAACCCATGCGATATTATATTCGGAAATGAAACCAGGAAACTTACTTGGATTTGAGAAAAGGAAATGCATAAATTACGAGAAATTTAGACGGAGGCAAGAGTTCGACTCTATGTCTTTTTAAGACGAATTCCCCGCTACGGTGCCCACGGTTGAATAGCAAACGTCTTGTAATATAGAATATTTATATTTAAAATTAGAATATCATTCTTTATTACTTTACCTATATATTAACCCATCCTAATAAATACGTCAATGCCACCTTTCACTTTTAATTAACCACGTGTAACTTAATATCTAGCATCTAATAGTCCGACAACTAACATAGGATTAGGGTTCCAAATTATGAAATTTTTCCTCACATATAAAATAAAACAAAATATGCAAACATCATTATACATGCAAAGTACCACATAACCAACATGTAATGCATGAACTATATTGACCAAGTGAGTTGTGTTAGGCTCGGGTATTACAATTTAGCTATCTCATCTTTATCCGGGTTGAGTGCTCTAACATCCGCTTCAACATAAGGACTTTTATGAAAAGTTGGTGATTCCTCTTGTCGCCTAACTCATTTATGTCTTCTCCATTAACATTGGGTTCATCAAAACCACATGGATAGACTCTTCGTGACCATAGTCCTCTTGTTCAACACTCTATAAGCTATACTCTCAACCGAGTATCCCAAAACGATACATTCATCAACTTTAGCATCAAAAGCTTTTAGTTTGTGCTTGCCATTGTTGTGGATGAAGCACTTGCATCCAAATATTCGAAAATATCCAACATTTAGCTTCCTCCCTATCCAAATTTCATAGGGAGTTTTGCACAATTGCATGTTAATCATACACCTATTCTGAGTGTAGCAAGCAGTATTGATGGCTTCAGCCCAAAATCTCTTAGGCAAACCAGCTTCAGCTAACATGGTCCTCGCAGCTTCCTTGAGAGTTATGTTCCTTCTTTCAGCTACTCCATTCTGCTATGTAGTTCTTGCAGCTGACAACTCATGAGCAATTCCATTCTCAATGCAATACTGAGTTATAATACCATTGACAAACTCAATTCCCCTGTCAGACCTTATCTTTATAATGGTTTGACTCTTTTCATTTTCCACTCTTGTCATCAGCTGAGGTAGTTTCTGTAAGGTTTCTTTCTTTTTACACTCAAAGATTGTTCATGTGTATCTTGAATAATCATCCACCACCACTAAGGTGTATTTTTTTCCACTGATACTAGCTGGTTCAATAGGACCAAATAAATCCATGTGCAATAAATGCAGCATCCTTGTTGAAGAAGGACTTGGCTTGTCCTTGAAAGATGACTTAATTTGCTTTCCCATCTGGCGTGCAGCACAAATTCTTTTCTTCTTGTATACTGATACTTCCACAAGATGACTCCTTGCAAGCTTGTTGATTGTCTTGAAATTGATTGACTAAACTTCTTGTGCCACAACCAACTTGATTCGATTGAACTCTTTGCTAGCAGACATGTGCTTGGTGTAGTAGTTGACCAATCCACTATATACATGTTCTTCCGCCTTGATCCTTGAAGCACAATTTCATTTGATTCGACATCCTTGATTTGGAAAACTCCCATGTTGAATCCAACATTGCATCCTTTGTCACGAGTTGGTTTATGCTCGGCCAGATTGAAGTTTAGACCTTCAACATATGCTACATTTGTGATCTCTAATGCATTCTTTCGGTGGATCCATTTCCTCCGATTTGCTTTGGAGCTTCATTTCCTCCAAATATGACTTTTGCACCTTTGATTTCCTTTAATTTTTGACATTTCTCTTGTAACTTTGTCATATGTCCGGAACAACCACTATCCATGTACCAGGTTC
This sequence comes from Rehmannia glutinosa, assembly GCA_016081115.2. NCBI lineage: Eukaryota > Viridiplantae > Streptophyta > Magnoliopsida > Lamiales > Orobanchaceae > Rehmannia > Rehmannia glutinosa. Next base: position 37,981,318 of record CM071937.1, on the reverse strand, counting down.
CTTGGCACTCAATTGTTCCTTGAACCGCAATTAAGGAAATTAGTTTTAGGTACCCATACTTGCCTGGGTCCCGAGGAGTTAGTGTTATAAGGTGCTCTAACCAACCTATAGCCAGGATGATTTGATTTTAAGAGGTTGCCACCTGTCGGTTCCATAATCATAATGCACATTTGAAAATTGCATAGGGCTTTGGCTCATACATCTGTCTCTTTTGTCCGTATGCTTGTGTGTGTTTTTGACATATGCTTTCTTGAGGTAATAGTGGAACTTATGTGCATATTAGGTGTTGTGAATGGTGCATAAGTGTGTTGATTATAGCTTTTTCCTTTGGGAATGACCTATGATGAGATTGAGGTCTTTGCCACTTAGGCTTCTATCCCATAGGTCTCAGCCGATATCTCATTTGGTTATTCCAATCAGCTTGGCTTGGGTAGTTTCTACCATTCCCATTATGTGATTCTTTTTGAAATCTCTAGGGCTTTTGGTAGCTCTTTTTGATTTTCTGAGTATTTCTGTTTGGAGTTTCTTTGATGGACCTTTCTAAATTTAGTTTGGTATCTGTCAAGATACTCAATCGGCTTCTTGCCTTTTTCCTTGTATTCAAGGCTAGCATGGTTGTGATTATGTTTTTGAGTGGGTGTAGGTGCAACGTATGATGCTTTAGATTTTGGACTCCTTCATTGCTTGAGGATCCTTTCTCCATAACCACTCTTGGGACTTGGGCATGTACAAAAGAATTAAATCTAATGCCTATCTTAACTCCACTTTCTTTTTGAATCATTATAAGCTCATCCAATGATTTGGATGTCTTAGTGAATGATGCAATCACATTCTTAAAATCTTTTTTCCTCTTTTCTCGTAGCCGCTAAGTCCGCTTGGATCTTAGCAATTTGACTTTCGACTTTGTGTTCTTATCGCTATGTGACTTAGAGTACTTAACTCCTTAGTCAGCTGTGAGTTTTAGCATTTAAGCTGGTTGTTTTCCTTATTTAGAAGTGTGTGTGAGGATTTCATGTACTCAAGATCTTTCATCATATTGCCCATAGAGTCCTAAAGATATGTGGGTGATGAAGTGTTTGTGTCATCACATTTGTCACTATCACTTGAATTAGAATGAGATGAGTTAGAGTGTACCTCATCTTCTTGATCTTTGGAGTCTTGTTCTTTGGCCATGAGGCATATCAAAGCCTCTTTCTCTGTATCACTGGAGTACTCAGCTTCACTATTGTCTGACTCTGCTGGTTCCTTGCTCTTGTATGTTTCAAGAGTCTCATGACCAACATGGCTTTCTTTTTCTTGTCTTCTTTTTCTGAAGACTTTAAAAGTTTCATACACATCTCAAGGCCATAACTTCATTTCCCACTCACCGGGAGAGACCTTATGATTTTCATACACATTTCTTGTGTATATTCGTTCTCTAGAGTGAAAGCTCATTGGTGATCTCTCGTAAACGGCATCCCGGTGATCCGGACTTTCACCTACAATCATTTTAAAATTTTAAAATTTTTGAACAAAGAACAATTAATTTATTTTCTTTGATTTTATTGGACCCTTCACAAATCAAGGTAAGTTTTTCCCAAATCTCTTTGGTAGTTTTACAAGATTTAACTTTATTAAACATAACCTTATCAAGAGTTTTATAAAGTATATCATTGGCAACATTGTCAAGGTTGTATCTCTTTCGATCATCGTTTGTCCACTCACGGTGTGGTTTTGCCACAAGCAGTGCAGCTCTGCGGTGCATCATCTTCTCTCGTAGCAGGTGAGCTACCCTTCTTACTGAAGTATTGACCTTTAAGATTTGTAGTGGCTCATCCTCAATCACTAGCCACATCTCATCATGTAGTGCTAATAGATGAGCACTCGCATACAAATTTTTCAATCATCAAATTCTTCCACAATGAACATTGGAATGCGAGTTAGATTTGATTCCATGATAATAACTTTGCTTTTGAAATAGAAACTTTAAAAACTCAAGTGTTGATTCTTTGAAAAATAATGAGATCTAAGTCAAGAACCAGTGCGTGATTGGCTAGAATGTGTTGATATGCATGCATTATACGAGTAAATAGGGCTTTATTCTGTTTTGTGGAAAAGGATTACGCTTTGCTCGTTTTGTAGGAATTTATTGATAATTGTAGCATTTTGGCAACAATTCGGAGCATTGCAATAAAGAATCGCCAATACTAGATGTGATGGACGAAATTTGGAGTCGAATCGAGAAGAAGTCGGATGAATCGGGCAAAAAAAGGAAGAAAATGGCCAAGTACTAGTTGCTACGGTGAGCACGGGCGGGAGTGCTACCCAAAGACAACCCGTGCTCAACCCAAACTCAAGGCTCAAGGTTCGACTACAAAGACAGCTGGTCGTGCCATATAGCACGACCATGTCAGATGGCACGACCAGCCCGTCTTTGGTAGTCGAACATTCCGTGCTCCTTAAGAGGTTTGGACAATTCTGCAAAGACAAAGACGGGCCGGACGTGCCGCCTCGTGGGAAAAATAGAGTCGACTCGTTGTGAACTAGGTTTCAACCCAAATGAAGTACAAATAGAGATGGGGCGGCCCACAAATAGGGATACGCTGATTTTTGCCTAGAAAGCGGAGAGAAAAGAGCAATTTTCCACCGGAGAGGTGGGGAGATTGATCAAGATCGCAACCATACCTTCGAGGATTGAAGATAGACCGAGAGATCGTCATCATCCTCGAGTTCACTCACTCCGTAGTATCGTTATTTTCAATTAGTTGGACATGAACATTAATAATTTGTCTATGGATTATTTCTTTCTATGTCCGGCTAAACACTTTGTGATTCCCAGGTTTGGGAGTATGTTAATGGATACTTTTATTTGATGATTAATTGCAATTGAAGTTAATGTTTTCCAACCCTATTCAAGTACTTTGCTTTAATTCTTGTTTTATCAAAACGCGTTTGGTTTAACTTATCGATGTATTGATTCATAATTCTAACCGATGAGTTTCAATACTAGATCTATGAGTACGTGACATGAATATCTTGCATGATTGAGAAGTCTGTGAATATTCGTGAGGTTTTATAATCTTTTGAACTTTTGGGAGTTGGATATCTCATGTTGAGTAGAGATGCTAGCATAGATATTCCAATCAACATTTTTACATACATCTCGAGAGAGAGGGTAAATTACTTTTGTGATCGGTCTATAGGGAAAAATATGTTTAACTTTGGTTTGATTAATCGATAACAAAAGGGGATATTAATCGAAACCATAACCCATGAATCCATTCATTCGCATTTTGATCTTTTAATCCACTCTTTGCTTTATTTCTTTTAGGATAATTTCGCTTTAGTGTTAATAAAACCAATCCATCTCAAATTCGATAGTCTAGATAAAAAATAAGGCTATTACAAGTAATTAGTACAATAATTTATTAGTCCTGTGGATTCGCCTTGCTAACCCTATTCTATAAATCGCACCGTACACTTGCGGTGAAGCTAAAAGATAAGGCGAATAGTGCGGAAGGCTCAATGAACCAACCGCTCGATACCACTTGTAGGTCCCAAGGGGTGACGTGTAAGGTTTAGGAGGGGTTGAATAAACCTTACCAACTTTTCGATTTTTGTCCTTTTAAAATATATTCGGTGTTAACACAAATCGGCTAAGTCCTTGAGGGACAACTAGGTTGTCTTACACAACAACGTTACCCACTCAATAGACTCGATTTTGTTTATAGTATAACTTAGTTGTTTTCAACTAATACTTAGAATCACGATTGATTTGGTTTTTGTCGTGGAAGACTTTTCACCCTTAAAGTTTTAAGCACATTTTGCAACACTTGTTTTAGCAATGGTTGTTATCAACAGACTTAAGCAAGTTTAACTTTACAACAAATATAAAGTAATGCAAGAGATAAAGTATCTTTGAAAAGTAAATAGACACAAGCATTTTATAGTGGTTCGAGGATGGGGTAATTCCTCTAGTCCACTCTTCTCCAACTCCTATAGAAATTCACTAAGTAACTTAATCTTGGTTACAAAGCAATTATTAGTCCGAGATGACTTTGATCACACAACATGCTCCGGGACTCGAACTTCTTTACAAGACAGTTGTCCTATTACTTCACCCTCCTTCAAACCTTGGACTTGATCACTTAGCCCTCCAACGGGTTCAAAGCACCGGTTCAAACGGAACCTCACTACTCCTCCTTCAACCTTCTTGAAAACAATTTTTCTCTTCAAGCGATGAAGTAATCTTTCCTTCACTTCGATTTGTGTTGGATTGAATTCCTTGAAGTTAGACTTGAGGATTTCTTTGAAAAGCTTGAGAGAGGTTTACGGGTTATTTGCTTGATTGCTTGTGTGCTTGTATTAAACTCGGTAACATTCTCTCACTTACTTCCTCAAATTTTTTTATAGTGCATATTCGAAAATATGTCCGTTGAAGAGATAGACACATTTTCAAATCACACTCGTAGGTTGTTGGCTTGTTTTGTCTTGCGGCATTGATATAGATCGTACCATGAATTAATTGCTCGTATCCTTTCCTTAATCTCTGCAGGTTTTGGTACATCTCATTGGTTCCTTACTTTTTGTATTCTTTCAAAAAATAACTTTATTGATGGCGGTCGACACATGCCTATTTCGGCAAAACCTTGACTTGTCTTAGCAACGGGTCTTTTTCGCTTTTTTCAAGTCTTTTTCTGTTGCATACCCCTTTGAAATTCGATTCAAATCATTTTGAATGACTTAGGCTGACCCTGATTCGAGACAACTTTTTCGTCACTGAGTGAGTCTTCTCTTCACTTCACACAATTGACATACATTTGGGTCTTCACTTCAATCTTTAATCGAGTCTTGTAATCTTCAACTTAGTTGACTTCAACTCAGCTTATAAAACTCTATTTATTACAAGTTGAATTACATATAAAATGGGGTACCACTTTTATTCCAGGATACTCTATATCAATTATCTCTTCCATAATTCCATGATATACGATCTCTTCTCCACTAAGAGCAACTCTGAATTATTTGTTTATCGATTATGCGCCCAATTCGATGTGTGGAAACAATAATCATTCACGAAATAAATTGGACAACTCTGCACAAGGTTTAATGGACCCCAGGATAAGTCATGCAAAAACTGATCTTGAATGTCATGTACAGGGTTGTGCACCTAATAACAATACATAAGATCATATAACATTAACAATAATATTCAAATAAATGAATATAACTATATTATATTTAAACGAGAAACTTACATATTCCTGAACCACTTTACAAAGTTTAATTCTATTTGTTTATTGACTTCAGTGCTATTGAGGTTAGAGTAACTTGCATTCAAAGACGTCATGTATATGCTGAAATAATTGAGATGGACATCAAACATACATATGTAGATCAAAGCTTAACGAGAAAGAGATGAAACATAACGATTGTAACTTACTTATAAAATGGTTCAACTTTGGGGTAATTTAAGAGAACATATAGAGAAACTATATTCATTTCTTGGTCATTGAGATAACGTCTCTTAGATGCCCCCTGGTCGGCTAGGATAGTTAAATATCGATAACCCTGGATACTCAAACGACTCTCCACCATCATCATTTTGAGGAACTCTTTCGCTTCCTGGTTTGGACGTGAGACTCAAAATAATATGAAAATAACGTAGATATCTCTTCAAACATGTAAGCCTCGCAAATAAAACCCTCCACACGAGCTTTATTCTTAACTTTATTTTTAAGATTATGTAAAAACCTAAGAAAAAAATACATGTAGATAGAAATTGTTACTAAGTGTATGTGAATAGTGACAAAGAAATCATTCTAATATAAAAATATTACCTCTCAAATGGATACATCCACCGAAATTGTACAGAGTCCACCAACTTTAGCTTCATACACCAAGTGTATAAGTAAATGTTCCATGACATCATAGAAAGCCGGAGGGAATATCATTTCTAACTTACAAAAGATGATAGGAATATTCTTATCTATCATGTCATGTCTACTTTTTCTAACAGGACAACATAAATCTTGAAAAAAGTAGCCCAACTCGGTTAAAGTTTCCCAAATAGGAGTAGGCAAACAACTAAATGCAATAGGGTCAATCTCTCCATAAAAACATGACAAATCGTGACTCTTCATATGTTGCAAAGTGCAAGATCTCAAATCAACATATGACCCAAGTTGGATGATATCCATCCGGAAGCTTCAAGCCTTTCACCCACTCACATATTCCTCTCTTTTGATTCATATTTAAAGCGCATTGTGCTTCTCGGCTTCACCATCTTCCCATTGCCATTGTTTTCCAACTCTAATGTTGGACGATTACAATACAAGAAAGATCCATCCTTACCTTTAACATTGTCTTTGGTCTTGTCTTTGACATCCATGATTGTGTTGAAAATATTTTGAAAGATATTGCTCTAGTGTGCATGACATTTATATTGTGTGGATTCAACAAATCACACCAATATGGCAAATCCCAAAAGATGATGCCCTTGGTCCAATGATGGTTATCCCCATACCAGGTGTTGGAAAAGCGCCTCCTAAATCAGTTCTTTTAGGAATATGTCTTACCCTTTCAAATAATTCAACTCCGAATATTGTCAGGTGGAACACGTAATTCAATTTTACCTTTTAAAATGTTCTTCCTATTCTTTTGAAATGGATGATCCATTGCTAAGAATTCCCAATGACAATCAAAGTGACATGTCTTTCTCTCATTTTTCGGATAGAATACATTAGAACCTTCCATGCAGATAGGACAACCCAATCTACCGGTTGTTGACCAACGGACAACATGTCATAAGTAGGGAAATCATTGATAGTCCAACACAAAGTGCAACATTTAAACAAAAATTACGCCTTTTATAGATGTCATATGTTTGAACTCCTTCATACCATAGCATATTTTCAAATCATCAATCAAAGGTTGTAGATACACATTAATATTACTTTTGGGATTATCGGGACCGAGAAATGATTATTGCTAAGAACATATATTCTCTCTTTATACACATGCTAGGAGGAAGATTATATGGGGTCAAGATCACAGCCAACAAGAATACACTTTGGAATCACAAGTGAATGTACTAAACTCATCGGGACAGTCCCAATCTCACATTTCTTGGTTCTCGATTAAAATGCTTATATAGGGTGCTTTTGATTAAAATGATTTCACGCTTCACCATCCGATGGGTGTGATAACATTCTGTCTCACGCCGATTCTCATGATGCCAGGTCATGTGTTTTGCAATTACATCGAGGCATACAATCTTTGTAATTGGGGGATTATAGGTAAATACCACATCTATTTCTTCGAGATTTCTCTCTTTTGGTTATTTATTGACACATTTTCTTTAAAACGAGATTCTCCACAAAATTTACAAGCATTATTTCTTGCATCATCCCCATAATACAACATACAACTACCTAGACAATGGTCGATTTTCTCATATCCACATCTAAGTTGAGGCATTACTTTTTTAGTTTAGTAAAAATTATCAGGCATTTGATTACTATAGGGTAATACATCCTTTATCAATGTGATTATTTCATTAATACACCTCTCGGAATATTGTAATCGACTTTATACTCAAAATTCTTATTGCAATTGATAGACAGAGTGAACCTCACATCCATCCCACAAGGAGATTGTGCAACACATAACAAATCATAAAACTTTGCATAGCTAGGATTGGGTTCCTGGTTCAGGATCATTGTAGAAACTAGGGCCTCCGGCATCAATAACCATTCGTTCATATGTATTCAACTCATCAAATAATGGATCAACTTCACCACTTCTATCAAATATGGGTGGTGGGGTTTCCCCATGGTTATCCCAAAAGTAATAATTTGGTTGAAAACATTTCCTACACAAATGTTGTCTTATCTCATTCGACTCATGAAATCACAAGCACTTACACATTCTCCTCTCCATGGTGTGATTCAGTAAAAATTGTAGATGCGCAAGACTTATTTTCAAGTGCACAAGGATAAGAAACAAAAATATCACATGAAGTTTGATAAGACCAACTTTAAGAGGTGCAACATAACCAAGCTTCTTTGCAAAAGCGTCAGGCTTCGTGACAAAAAAATATCAAACTCAAAAAAAAAAAATGAGTGCTTAGCTATAAAAATCTTGACTCCAGATCAATATAGGCATAAACTGTAAGAAGGTTATACCTGGAACTCAAACGCCGTGGTTACAATATTAAGTGAAAAGCTCACAAGATGCTTGAGAGGTATCACAGTATACTGCAATCACCAAGAAGAGAATTTTAACATGCATATAAAACTTGGCATATTAATTGACTTTCATTTACAAACAGTGAGGTACTAAATTTGTACTTCATCAATGATAAATAAAACCACAAAGTACTTTGTATTATTAAAACACATCCCTAGCTTGATTTATTCACATATGCATTGACCAATGTCTCAATTCACCCTTTATAAGATGGGCACCAAGGAAAGGACCATCATCCATACTTTTATGGAAAAACCAAACCAAAATAAGCAGACATAACTAATTAAGTAGTAAGTGAATAATTAATAATGTTATTATATGTACCCTGGGCTTTAACTGGAAGGCAAGAGTAGGAGGTCTAAAAATAACATTCTTGAGCTTCACAGATGAAGCAGTACTGGCTGCAATTAGAGGCTTTTTCTTCGCTGAGAAGTTTTTATTCCTTATACAGAGACAATAATTTGTGTATGCAGCGCCAGGAAACATGCAGATACGATTTCAAATTAAAGTGTAAGGCTGAATAAATTATTCACATATTTATGCATGCAGTCAATAACATGGAAAATGTAATTCCAAAGCAATTTCACAAGTGATCATGAAGAATTAACTCGGCTATAGAACTATATAACTCTATATAGTTTGATCGGAAATCCAAAATTTGAAGATAACATAAGCATACAGATAGTTTTTATTTTTTATATAAATTGTCAGTTCCTTTTGATCTACTAAAATTTTCTTTAACATAACATTAAACAAGCTCTGATTATACACAGTACAGATCTTATTTCAGCCCTAAAATAAATATGGTACAACAGTCACAGAATAAACTCAATATATCACATGTTAATAAGCCAGTACACAAATCCACCAGCCAACTCGAGTAATCATCGAAGAACCAAACAACTTAGAGAGCGTAACCTAGAATGAAAAAGAAATCTAACAGAGAATATAGAGGGAGGGAGAAGATAGAAATAGAGCGGACAATAGGAATCTCGAGCTGGTGGGGGCAGGGGCGACAGGAATATCGAGCGATACGGTGGAGTCACGGGCAGCGAGGGCAGAGTCACGGGCGGCGGAAGGGATTTAGGGATTTTTGCCCAAATGAGAAACGGTTTTAATAAAAGAAATGGCCATTTTTCATTTTAGGAACTTTCTGCAAAATTATATTTTACTTATACGTAAAAAAAGCGTGACTTTCAGAAATTGTTTGCAAAATAGAGTTGAGATGGATAGAAGCAGAAGTTGTTTGCAAAATCATTTTTTTTGGGAGAGAGTCGAGTCTCTGTTTTTTGTTTGTCTGTCAACGTGTTTATAAACTTAGAAAAAGGGTTTTAATTTTTTAACTAAAGTTGCTATTGAACCTAAAGTTGTTGCTTTCTAACTTGCTATTGAAGTAGTTGCTATTGGACCTAATTTTATTAAAACAATATTCCGGTTATTCGGTTCGGTTTGGTTAACCGAAAACTTTAGAGGAAAACCAAAATGAATAACCGAAATTATAAAAAGTAAAAACTAAACCAAAATTTTCGCTCATTCGGTTCAAACCGATTTTTTCGGTTTTGATTCGTTCAACCGGTTAAAGAAATTGTGCACAGGCCTATTATTCCAACGATTTTGTTTACCATTAGAATTAGTGTTGCAAATTTTCCAATGATTTATTGTGATATTGGAATTTCATTTGGAATTTAATATTCCAACGAAAATTCCAACCGTTTATTTCAATAGTCTTGTCTACTATTGGAATTTATGTTGGAATTTTTCCAATGGTATGTTAAAGATTGGAATCTCCATTGAAATTGTAAAATATTCAATAGTATTTCCAAAGGTTTATTCCAATTGTTTTGTTTACAATTGGAATTACTATTGAAATTTTTTCACGGTTTATTTTGGGGTTGGAATTTCCGTTGGAATTTTAATTTCAACAGACATTCCAATAGTTTATTCCAATGGTTTTGTATACCATTGGAATTACTATTGGAATTTTCCAATGATGTGTTGCGATGTTGGAATTTTTGTTGGAATTTCTAAAATTCCAATAGTTTTTTATTTCGTTGGAATTAGTCCGTTGGAATTTGATTGTTTTCTTGTAGTGTATAATACAACTAATTATATTTAACATTGACTATCATTATTAATATTATTAGTAGATATGATTAGTTGTATCGTAGCTCTAATATAACAAAATCATTATTCTCATCAAATTATACTTCAACACAATCTTATATAAATATGGGGTTTAATATCTGACACACCCTCAAGTGTTATATTAGTCCATCTATTTAGTTTATCACATATTATACATCACTCAGCTAAACACGTAGATATCTAAATTTATCACATGTTCTCTAGTGACTTCTTTGCTTCTAATGTTGCCATGTATAACCTAATATATCTAATAGTTTGACACATAATTCCTCTTATTCAATGTACAATTACTACTTAAACTTAGAATCCAACAACTACTGCTAAGTTAAGCTTTACAACCACTTATTCTTAAGATAAACAATAAAATAAATTATGCAGATGGAAATATAAATTTAATAAGCATATAAACACGTAATGTATAAACTATATAGACCAAGTATGTAGTAAAAAGCTCTGAATAATATTACAAAGTCAAAGGATAATTTAGCGGACCGTTAACCAAAGAATTATTTCGAGAGTTAGTTGCAAATTGATCAAAAGAAATGAGACTTAAGCCTCTAGAAAAATAAGTTGATACAGTGGAAATCTAACCTAGTTGACTGGAGATCCCAAGATCTAGATTCAAAGGGACAACCTAATTATAAAAAGACTCTAGGATCAATGTAGGGGAACTTTCTCTTGTCCATTTCTTAATAGTGATGCCCTTGGAGAACAAGATAAGTATTTGGCTTTTAATAATTCTTGTGTGTGTCGAACTGGGTAGTGCGGGTTACTATTAGAAAAGAATCACCTATGTGAAAGAGAAATGAGGCCGCTTCGAAGAGATTTGTGTGAGGCTGAATTCTTATAACCTCTTGCATAACCAGGCGTATGTTAAAGGCCATGAATGAACATAACAATGAGAACTAAAATATGTTAGGAAGAATCATGCGTGAGGTATATCATCTTTTACATAAAAAGCAGAACAATAGAAAGAAATCGCGTTTACTTATCAACTAGTGAAGTAAATATAAGTTTACAAGAGAATGTTCAGAGGATAACTCCTACCTATCCTATGCAGGGTTTCAATTGTTGGACTTTATCACCAAATCTTGTATCTTCGAAATATCCATTTATGTGAGGGATTGCTGGAAAATTGAATGAAAATTATGTTATTTGACAATTTTTTTCTTGGACCTATTTCTTCAATAATGAAGAAAATATTTAACTCTAGTGATGCTTAATTTCGTAACACCTAAAATTTTCAAGTTACGGAGCAGTGGGAGAGTGAAAACACTTGAAACTCCCTAGTCATAGAGGAGTGAGAGAGTGAATGTTCTAAATCATGGGGCAGTGGGAGTAAATGTGGGTTGATCTTGTTGGGGATTTATCACGTGCGATATTATATTCGGGAAATCAAATCGAAAACTTACTTGAAATTCCGGAAAATGAAATTAAAATTGTGAAAATGAAATGCTAGACCGAGGCTAGAGTTCGACTCTATGTTTTTAAGACGAATTACCCCGCTACGGTGCCCACGGTTGAATAGCAAACGTCTCCCAAGATACAACGGTCTCCTCTTGCTATAGTAGCACTTCAAACAACAAGAGACGGCGAACTTCGAATGTTTTGTACTCTCTCTTTTACGTGAAAAATTTTGACAGAATGTATGCTTGTGTTTGTATGCAAAATGCTAATGCTAATGTTCATCAATAATCTGCAGATTCTTGGGATATAAATAGATTACCAAAAGTCACAAGTGAAACAACACAATTGTTCAAATGGACACATTCATTTATACGAACATACACGTCCATTGGTTTCAAACGAAACAACACAACTATTCGAAAAAACCTTTTCAATCCGAATAGTATGAACAATCACACCTTTTGGCAAAAATTTCTCATTCACTCGGAAATATCTATAATATTTCCAACAATCCCCACATGAATGAGAAATTACGTGAATCAATGCAAATGCACATGTGAATGTAGACACAAAAGAGAGTACAGGATGGAAAGTTATTGCATCGGGAGAGGTAGCTCACGGCTTTGAACCTTCCCTAGTGGAGTAATATCGGATTTACTTGGCTAATCAGTGAACATGATGTCTTGAACTGTTCAGCCGTTGGTGTAAACCAAGACAACAACACCCACACAATAACCTTCCTAACATTTCCAGTTCTCATGGTTGTGTTCATTTTGGCCCTGAACAACCTTGGGTTTCATAAGTGTTTTAGAGAATTCAAGCCTCAAAATTCTCATAGAAGCGGCCCCACTTCACACTTACATAGGTGACCTCCTATTAGAGTATTCTGCCATACCTTACTTGTTTAACCAAGCTATAGGAATCATTAAAAGTTGTACTTAACCTTACATACTTCTCATGAAAAGCACTTTTGATCATAGGAATGGGTAGGAATGTATCCTAAGTGCTTAATCGAATCTTCATAACTTAGTTGTCCCATTGAACCAAGTTATTGGGATCTCCAGTCATCATGGTTGGGTTACCATTACAAAAATTCATGCGTAATACGCTTCAATCCCATTCCCTTTGATAATCGGTATTTGATCTCCACTTCAATCAAATTTGCGCGCAAGATTGAGATCAATATCTTTACATATTTGAGCATATAATCCCCGAGCATGTGTAACCACTTCAAATCGGCATAAGTGCCACCGGTGGACTTTCAATCCCTTCAATGTCAATGTGGCTTTATAACACCTTAAGCTCATATAGACTATTATCAATATGTCATCTCTTTTTAGGTAGAGATTCATTTTACTTTATCGTTTGTCAAACTTATCATTATCTATACAATGATTTAATAGTTGTACATCTTCCTTTCAAGTTCGGTACAACAATCCATTTCGGGCCTACCTTGATAAGGTTTAGCCTTTAAGGCCTTTTTCTACACCTTTCCTTTGTACCTCAATGTGTGCACTGTTGCAACATTAAAGAGTACACAAAAAGATACACCTCTTTAAGAGAAATCACAGGTGACCCCTTTTAGCTATCAATCAGCCCTGTCAATATCAATTAACTCATGTCCTCTTTTCTAAGGATACATCTCAAAGAAATACAAGGATACCTCTCAAAGAAACTTGTATTTCTTTGGCTTCGCAGTTATTGGGGTCAATCTTTGTCAAGACTGAGGCAAATTTATATTTACCAAATACCCTCACATTTGAGGCAAAACTCATCACCCTCACATTGTGCAACAAGGACAACTTTGAGAATTATCAATCTAATAATTGTTATTTCTCAAAAGTTCAATTGTGATTATATCGCCAACTGACAAACAATCCAATTGCCTAGGCAAAATTCCAAAGAATTTCCCGGAAGGGCTAAAGGACTCAGTTGCATCTATTCACCAAATTTTGGGTAGAGTTAACTTGCCATGTGCTCCCTCGTAAGGGGACGCTTGATCATATGCCTCACCCAAGGGCATTTAGATTTGCTCATGCATTCTTCACATGTTTATGGCACTCAAAATGTCATAGAATTAAAGTTATCATGACACTCAAAGTATTATAACACCCAAGCTGTCATGACACCAAACTGCCACAACACTCAAGTTTACATTTTGTGCCCTGCCTATAGCTGATGGCTATCGCAGTATCCCAACATGGAATCTCACATTTATATTGTGAATCCAATTTAACATTTGGTAATAATTTCATATTCACCAATTTTGTTATGGCATCCATGTTAACGTGTCAAGTCTATAAAAGTAATAAAATACTTTTTACCGGATCATGTTTGCACAACATTCAAATCACATATATCTTTGTGAATTAATTTTAAAAGGTAACCTATTCCCACATTAGAATCATTTCCTTTTCTTTTGAACTGGATCCAACCACGTAGGCTTTAACAAGACCAAACTCAACATTTGTGAGATAATTTAGATATATATATATATATATTAGGATTTGAACTCAAGTCCATGATAAACATAAAAAGCATCACAACCATTGTGCCAAGTCACTCATTCACTTTGGTTCAATCACTTCTTATCGAGAGATACAAATATCGAGTGAAAGAAGTTAATAAATGTTTGATAAATGGTTTTATCATGATTTTGATGATTTTGATTTTACACCAAAACAATGTTTTTAAAGGTTGTCCAAATACTCCTAAATGATTTAAAATGTTTTTAATATTTTTGGAGTATTTCCTCAAGTTTATTTTCGATACAAAATTGGACAATTCATTTAATGTTTTTAAGCCAATGGGTTTTTACATTGAAACTATGTTGTCCTAATGCTCCCAATTGATCTAAAATGTTTCTACTATTTTTCTGAGTATTTATTGGAATTTATATCGGACAACACTTTGTGTGTAAATGTTTTATTTCTTCAAAACTATTTCTAATGTTGTCCTAAATACTCCCGATCAGTTTAAAATGTTTTTACGAATTTTTCGGAGTATTTCTTGAGGTTTATTTTTGATAAAAATCGGACAACTTGTCATTGAGGAGGTCGACCGGTCGACCGCGAGCGGCACGGTGCACTGGGAACAAGTTTCGTGAAATAGAAACTTGAGAACTCTCAAAATTGATCGAAGTGTCAACCGGTCGCACATAGGCTCGACCGGTCGAGGTGCCCTTCGACCGGTCGCCCTGTGTTAATTTGATGCTATATGTTTCAAACTTCTATTTCTGTGCGACCGGTCGCCCTATGCTTTGACAGCAAAATTCTAACCGTTGTGCAGCAGACAGCTTTTCCCTAAATTGTGGGATTGATTTCTAACAGCTATAATCTTGATTTTAATTGCAATTTTTTGTAGAAATCAGATTCCAAGAGGAGCCTATCAAGTATCAATCATCTCCTATAAATAGAGGAAGAATTGAAGCAACACAACAAGAGAGAAAACTACAACACAACAAGATACACTCAAGAATACACTTGTTCTTACATTGTCTTATTTCTTGTTGTAATTTGCCTAGCTATTCACTTTCACATTCTTGAGGTCTAGGCTATTCTTGATTACACTTGCACTCTATTGTATTATCAATTATTGAGTTGTAATCTTGAATTTGTGGTCGTCATTCAAACACAAGATATCCTTGTGAGTGTTCTTGTGGTAAGAACACACTTGGGTGAACTAGGTGTTAGGTGTAAGAAGATTGTGGTAATCTTCTTGTTGAGGTGTTGAAGAGTGTGGTGCTCTTCAAGGGTGAAGATTGTGGTAATCTTCACAAGGTGCCGTTTGGAGATTGTGGTAATCTTCAAGTGAGATTGTGGTAATCTCAAAGGTGGTGTTGAAGAAGAGTGTGGTGCTCTTCAAGGTGTTGGTGTAAGATTTTGTTGTAATAATTTTGGTAATTATTAATAAAATCTTTTTCTTTTTGAAATCCATCCCGGAGATACTGGGGTGGTAGAGGATTAGGCCCTAGGTGGGTTGAACCTCTTTAAATCGACGTGTGTTGTTTACATTCCGCACCTTTATTATTGTATTTGAGCATTTGGTTCAAAAAGAGGGCGAAATCGAAAAGATGGAGATAATCTATTCACCCCCTCTAGATTATCGTAGCCGCTTGACTTACAAGTGGTATCGAGCCAAACTCTTTGGCAAGCTCGTTTCACATCGCGAGTGAAGAGAAACGATCGTCGGCTCTGAACGAAGCTTATCTTTAAGCACCTCCACCACCAAGCCACCTCGGTTTGATTCCAAAAAGTTTACATTTTGGAAAGAAAGAATGGAATGCTATTTACAAGGTTGCGGGTTCGACATTTGGAACACCGTTATTAATGGAGAATCCATTCCGACAAAGAACACACCACACACCTCCAAAAGCTACAAAGAGCTCAATGATGAAGAGAAGAAAATCATCTCCTTAAACGGTAAAGCTCTAAATATTTTGTATTGTTCATTTACTAATTCGGAATATGAACATATTGTAGGAATTCCATCGGCACATGAAGTATGGCAAAAATTAGAAGCCATCTATGGAGTATTTGCAAAAGAAAGGAGTCAAACAAAAGCATCTACTTCTCAAGATCATACAAGCTCATATCTAAGGAATAAGCCTCCTACAACTTCCAATTATGAAGAAGTTGAATATTGTTTTATGGGCATCAATGAAGAAAATGAGGTATGTCTTAAACCCTCTACTTCCTATGATATTGTCATTCAAAATGATTATAGTGATTTACAAAATGATTATGATGAACTACAAGATGAATTCCAAAACTTACTTGTTAAATACAAAAATTTGAAAAAGGAATTCATTGTTTTGAAAAATGATAAGGATAGTTTATTTACCTCCTATGAATCACTATCATGTGCTCACACCACCACTCTTGACAAGGTTAGAAACCTTGAGAAAGAAAATAGTACTCTTGTTGAGGATATAAATTGCTTGAAAAATGATTTATCTAAATCCAACTTGAGTACCGATAGAATAACCAATATTGTTGATTGTTGTGATAATTCGAAACTAGAACTTGATCATAAGCCTAAGGGTGTCAATCACATGAAAAAGAATCAAGTCTCTAAGACGTTGATCATTATGCTCCTAGAATTATTACATGCTTTTATTGCGGTAAAAAAAGGGTCATACGGTAAATACTTGTCGGGCTAGAAATAGCTCTAATTATTGTTGGAGACCTAAAAGTCTCAAGACTAATCCCAAAGGACCCAAACACATGAGGGTACCACAAAACAATGTCATATTAGGTACCCGACGAAATAATGATCGAAGAAAATTTATACCGCCAAGAAGACATCAAATGACCGTTTCATTTGATCAAAGAAGTAAGAAACTATTCTCAACAAAGCCAATTTCCAAGAAGAGAGTATAATCAAAAATGGGAAGAACACAATCCTTGAAATGGCAAAGACATCATCAACAAGATGATTTTCAAAGAAGAAGAGACTTTCAACAATGGGAAAGCAACAAACCTTGGAAATGGAGCAATCAAAGAAGTCATCATCAACAAAGTGACTTCTCAAGGGGAAGATATCATCAACAATGGGAACGGCACAACCCATGGAAATGGCGTAATTGGTAAACCGTATCTCCCCATTTAAAATATGCATTTTATCTAGTTAGTATGCATGTTTTTATTTGTGCCTATATTGCAAATGAGTTTTCAAGTATTTATTTTGTTAATTAAGGTCTTCAATATATATTTGTGCTTTTAAAATTGTTTTTGAAAAAGAAGACCTCATATGATGTTTTTAAAACTCTTGTGCATTTTTGTAGACTAGAGTGTGTTATCATCTCCTATGGATTTTTTTTTGGCATGAGCTTACTTGTGATATCTCTTAGCCTACACTTCTATCATTATGATTTGTGCTAGATTTGTTTTAAGAATTGTGTAGGATTTACAAATGGCCATTTACGTCATTATTTGTCAAGAAAGGCATAAATTATCGAGGTATGTTTACTTGTGTTATTCTTACTCTTATAGACTCGATATATGTATTGCCATGTGCCTATGTACTTGTTTTTCATAGTGTTTCATACAAATGCCATTAAGAGGACTTTTAGATTTTTTGAAAGGCACTATTTGATATTTGATTGCACATATTTGCTTTGTAAACTTTTGTTCAAATATTTTTTTTTAGGTCTCAATTATATGCTATCGGATTCTCAAATTTCAAAAGAGGCCTTTTATAGCTTTCTTAAGCTTATATGAACTTGCATGATTTATTAGATTCTTGATGATATTCTAAATGCATAGTATGTGTTTCTTGGTCTATGTATAGTGTCTATTTCTACTATGCAAGATATTTTGTGATTGAGGCATGTTTTTACACTTGGGCTATTTTTTCTTGCTTATATTAGCGATGCCGTTAATGAGTTTGTTAAGTTGTGTAGATGAGAAATGAAGTACTCCAAATATTAGTTACCTCAAAATATTTGGATGTAAATGTTCTATTATGAACACCTTAGATCAATTGGATGCCCTATGATGAAGAAGACAAAAAGGGTATTAGGAACAAACTCGATGACCAAGGCAACATTGGTCGAACTAAGGCGAGGTTAGTAGCTCGAAGGTATTTTCAAGAAGAAGGTAATTGATTTTGATGTAACATTTGCACTCATAGCACATTTAGTAGCTATTTGCATTTTACTTGCCCATTCTTGTTCTAAGAAAATTTCAAACTTTACCAAATGGATGTTAAATCCAATTTTCTCAATGGTTTTATTCAAGAAGAAGTCTATGTAAAACAACCTCCGGGTTTAAAATTTTTCTAGGCCAAATGATTGTTTTTAAGGCCTTGTATGGTTTAAAACAAGTACCCCGTGTATGGTATGATAGACTTAGCTATTTTTGCTAAATGATTTTACAAAAGGTAAAGTTGATACTACTCTCTTTGTTTGTGAAAAAGGGCAAGGTTGTTTAAACTTGTGCATATTTATGAGAATATTTTTGGTGCTACTAATGAATATTTGTGCAAGATATTTTTCTAAGTTGATACTAGGTGAACTCGAGATGAGCATGATGAGGGAGCTCAATTTATCGCTTGGACTTCAAATTATTCAATGCCAAGAAGATGGTTATATTTCAAAAGAACTCTTGAAGGAGTTAGGCATTGAAGAAAGAAAAACTATCTCAACCTCTATGGCTAAAGATTGACAAAGGTTGAGAAAGGCATGTCGGTTGACAAACAAATTCGAGGTATGTTTTCTTGTATTATTCCTATAGACTCGACATTCCATATGCCTTATGTCTATATGCTCGACTTCAAAAAACTATCCCAACGAATCTCATTAAAGTGCCATTAAAAGAAATTTTCAAATATTTGAAAGGCACTTCTTCTTATGACTTGTTGTATCCAAAGCTTTAAAACGTTCTTATTTTTTCGGGATAACAAGTTCGGTATCTAATATACGGTTATTCGTATTAAAAATTTGGTTCGTCATAATCGAACTAAATATATTGAGATTCGACATATTTTTAAGGGATTGTGATTTTTAACAAAAACTTGAGATGTGTTTAATCCGTCTCAAGGATAACTCGCGAACTTTTTGATCGTTAACCGCCGAGTATTTTACCTCATTTTGAGCTTGATCATGACATAATGTATATTGAATGAGGTCTATGTTTGCATTTTGCACGTTTTTAAAACTTAGGGGAAAAATTGGATTTTTGGTTGAAAATTCGGATTTTGGAAAAAGCGAGAGACATGGGTGAAAGGGTTGAGGGCAACCGGTCGCCCTCTACCTCGACCGGTCGCCCTCAACCTCGACCGGTCGCCTCTAGGCTATAATTTGGATTAAAATGGTTCTGTCTTGACATTCGTCTCTTTGACACATTTTGGCCATTTTTCGTCCCCTTTGCAAATTTCACACACAATTCACTTCAAATGAGTTTTGATGCATGAATTATATATTTTGGGGATTATCTAGCTCGACTATCATCATCATTGCTCGTCTTTACCGATTGAATGGTAAGAATTTCACTATCTTTAGCTCAATTGGGTTGAACCCTTGAGTTTGTGGCTTATATGTATTTTTCTTGATGTGATTCATATATGTTTGTGATGAGCTTATTGATTGTTGATGATTGACATTTGTTAAATTGTATTTGGTGATGAAAAACTTGGCTTGATTTCATTTACAAGGGCTATATATAACTTTTTCTATTTTTGACGCCCGCCAAGTGTTCGATAAAACGTTTCAATGAAAATTCATCACCTACATGACTCTCTCGATTTCAAAAGTCTCATATATTTATAGAGATCATGTTTTTGCAAATCAAATGATTTTTCATAAGCTTCTACAAGTCGTATGATTCGACTCTTCTATTTGGTTTAAAAGCTTCAATGTTCAAATGGCTCGATACATCGGTTTACTTGCGCACTTTGATAAGAATATATGATGTATTTATCGTCTTGACATTCTTTTGATGATTCCAAAGGGGAGAAACAGGTTATAAGCTCATTAGCTCATAAAAGCTAAGATAAGCTTAACGAAAAGAAGCTATAAGTTATGGCTTCATAAAGCCATAAGTTGTGGATCATATTTAGTCCACTTGGTGCATTATGGTTATGTATGATTCATGGTCCATTGGTTGTAGTATGGACTTATATATGTTTTTTAATGATGTCTCTTTGACAGGGGAGCTTTTAAGCTCAATATTGAAAAGCTAATATTTTAGCTTATGTTTAAGTTGCTTCTATATAAACTCTTGTTGTGCATGTTGATAGGGGAGCATTTGCTATATGTGTTTGAATATCTCTACTCCCATCCTTGTGTTTTTATTGCATGGAATGTTGTCACTCACAACGGATAGTTCTTTTTGGTAAAATTGTTTTGTTTTCAAAATCGCCTCTTAAAATTGTTTTGTTTTCAAAATCGCCTCTTAAAATTGTTTTGTTTTCAAAATCGCCTCTTAAAATTGTTTTGCTTTCAAAATCGACCTCGTTAAAATTGTTTTGGTTTGTAATCATCAAAAAGGGGAGATTGTTTGATAAATGGTTTTATCATGATTTTGATGATTTTGATTTTACACCAAAACAATGTTTTTAAGGTTGTCCAAATACTCCTAAATGATTTAAAATGTTTTTAATATTTTTGGAGTATTTCCTCAAGTTTATTTTCGATACAAAATTGGACAATTCATTTAATGTTTTTAAGCCAATGGGTTTTACATTGAAACTATGTTGTCCTAATGCTCCCAATTGATCTAAAATGTTTCTACTATTTTTCGGAGTATTTATTGGAATTTATATCGGACAACACTTTGTGTGTAAATGTTTTATTTCTTCAAAACTATTTCTAATGTTGTCCTAAATACTCCCGATCAGTTTAAAATGTTTTTACGAATTTTTCGGAGTATTTCTTGAGGTTTATTTTTGATAAAAATCGGACAACTTGTCATTGAGGAGGTCGCCGGCCGACCGGCGAGCGACCGGTACACTGGGAACAAGTTTCGTGAAACGAAACTTGAGAACTCTCAAAATTGATCGGTCTGTGCAACCGTCGCACATAGGCTCGACCGGTCGAGGTGCCCTTCGACCGGTCGCCTGTGTTAATTTGATGCTATATGTTTCAAACTTCTATTTCGTGCGACCATCGTCGCCCTATGCTTTGATGACAAAGAAAAATTCTAACCGTTGTGCGCAAAGATGACTTTTCCTAAATTGTGGGATTGATTTCTAACAGCTATAATCTTGATTTTAATTGCAATTTTTTTGTAGAAATCGATTCCAAGAGGAGTCTATCAAGTATCAATCATCTCCTATAAATAGAGGAAGAATTGAAGCAACACAACAAGAGAGAAAACTACAACACAACAAGATACACTCAAGAATACACTTGTTCTTACATTGTCTTATTTCTTGTTGTAATTTGCCTAGCTATTCACTTTCACATTCTTGAGGTCTAGGCTATTCTTGATTACACTTGCACTCTATTGTATTATCAATTATTGAGTTGTAATCTTGAATTTGTGGTCGTCATTCAAACACAAGATATCCTTGTGAGTGTTCTTGTGGTAAGAACACACTTGGGTGAACTAGGTGTTAGGTGTAAGAAGATTGTGGTAATCTTCTTGTTGAGGTGTTGAAGAGTGTGGTGCTCTTCTTGGGTGAAGATTGTGGTAATCTTCACAAGGTGGCCGTTTGGAGATTGTGGTAATCTTCAAGTGAGATTGTGGTAATCTCAAAGGTGGTGTTGAAGAAGAGTGTGGTGCTCTTCAAGGTGTTGGTGTAAGATTTTGTTGTAATAATTTTGGTAATTATTAATAAAATCTTTTTCTTTTGAAATCCATCCAGAGATATCTTGGGGTGGTAGAGGATTAGGCCCTAGGTGGGTTGAACCTCTTTAAATCGGCGTGTGTTGTTTTTACATTCCGCACCTTTATTATTGTATTTGAGCATTTGGTTCGAAAAAGAGGCGAAATCGAAAAGATGGAGATAATCTATTCATTCCTCTACAGATTATCGTAGCGCTTGGACTTACAATAAACATTATTCAAAAGTTCTGAACCAAATTAATAACAACAATATTATGATCCTCAAGAATCAATATATAATCATAAGAAACAGAACAATATAATGATTAAATAAAACTTTGTTTCATTAATTAGCCATTCAGCCAACTTGCATTTTTTTTAAAAACAAAAAACACAACAAATCATGATATAACACATAGAAGTCCCAAACAAAATATGAACTAAATATGCCACACAAATAATTTTCCGTTCCAGAAAATTCTCAAGTCAAGGCTGAATAACAATTAAACCCCATAATTTCTGAAAATTACCGAATAGCCTTGAAGTTCCAGATTTTGGTCAAAAATACCATCTTCTCCAAAAATCATATTCCCGTCTCTATCTCCTTCATTGAACCAACAAATAATCACGGTCCAAAGCCCGTCCGTCACACCACAACCTGCGCAACGACAATCACCGACCAACCACCAAAACAGAAAACATATAGTTTTCCCTCCTCGTGGTCGAGTGACGCTACTGAAGTCCGCCGCCCCACACTACGGCTCAGTCGCAGTGTGAAAAGAACCATAGCCTCCTCATCACTCCTCCATGACTGGCGCAGAGCCGAGCAGTTTCAGACAGCTACTTGGCCGCCACACATGAAGGGCCATCCATTCGCCGCCTGCTCACGCGGGTTCGACAATCATTGGTTCGTTGGTTAGAGACATGACCAGATTGAGGGTTTCGAATTCAATTTCTGATTATGTCCCTTTTTTTTCTCTTTTAATCAGATTCACTTTCAAATAAAAGTTTCAGAAAGACACTTAACGCACAATCTTTCAATATAATCTGCTCTAATTCTCATGAATAACAAATATGCACCACTGCGTCCACTCGTGTTAGACAAAAGTTGATGCCTGATCAATAGTACCAATTATTTTCAATATGTATCTGACTCAGTGTAATATCAATTTAGAAATTGATAAACTGATTCAAGTTTCAAAGAACAATATAATATGCATCCAGAAACATATATTGCGTTTAGACAATAGTTATATCTTTAAACAAGGATGCATACAAATTAGTATAAATGCGATTCAAAATTGTTTATACAGAATACAATCAGGTGGGAACTAAAAGTTTTCTAAAAACACGGTTCGTCCAGGTTCCAACATTCAGACGCGAACGTCAGTTATTGATTAACCGTGAATCAATAGAATATAATACACACGATCGAAAGCGGAAGAAATTCATCTAAAAATTGTTGGGGATTTATCACGTGCGATATTATATTCGGGAAATCAAATCAGAAAACTTACTTGAAATTCAGAAAATGAAATTCAGAAAATTGTGAAAATGAAATGCTAGACCGAGGCTAGAGTTCGACTCTATGTCTTTAAGATAAATTACCCGCTACGATGCCCACGGTTGAATAGCAAACGTCTCCCAAGATACAACGGTCTCCTCTTCTTTGTAGTAGCACTTCAAACAACAAGAGACGGCGAACTTCGAATGTTTTTGTACTCTCTCTTTTACGTGAAAAATTTTGTGAGAATGTATGTTTGTGTTTGTATGTAAAATGCTAATGCTAATGTTCATCAATAATCTGCAGATTCTTGGGATATAAATAGATTACAAAAGTCACAAGTGAAACAACACAATTGTTCAAATGGACACATCCATTTATACGAACAGACACGTCCATTGGTTTCAAACGAAACAACACAACTATTCGAAAAAAAACCTTTTCAATCCAAATAGTATGAACAAATACACCTTTTGGCAAAAATTTCTCATTCACGGAAATATCTATAATATTTCCAATGGATCTTTAAACCCATAAAAGGTGGTCCAACTTTTTCACAATCTGTACAACACACAACCCTACACTTGCATAACAAAATTCTTTGCATATTGCTCTTGTGTTCCTTGGCTTCCGATTATATTTGGTGGACGAGTTCGGGGGAGAGGTATTCGATTTTCTGTCTTATCTTGGGAAACAGACGTTGAGAATAGGAGACGAATCTATTTTAAAAATAGTAAAATGAACACACGATTGGCAATTTCATCTTTGTACTTTTGTGATTTAGTTTATTATAAATTTCAATTGTTGTTATGTAATTTGTAATCATGTTCATTCTATTATTCCAAACTGTATTACTAGATGATTTTTTTGGGGGGGAAAGAAAAAAAAAGTGTACTAGTAGGTACTCGTTTTTATTACATAAGATAGGGGCCACCGCGACTTTAGTCTTTTTTTCACTTTTAGTCCCAATTGGAAAAAAATTTAGCGGCTACCAAAATAGCAAAAAGATTAACGGGAAAAAGCTAACGGGTGAATATTTCAAGACATGGGGCCAATATCGCAAGTGTCCAAATGTTATTCGACCAAAAATGAAATTTACTCTCTATGGGTGTGGCTCCATATACGCCGCCACCACCACAAACCTCAATGGAATCATAAGATAGTCCCTTTTTTTAGTCGTTCTTATCAAAACAAGATGTTTTTTAGCTATTTTTTTAAAATACATTTTTTTAGTGTGAAAACCCTTTGAGTTAATTTAACCGCAAAAAAACACACATCCATATGACTCGACATCGAGTTATTGTGACTCGACATCGAAGTTATCGTAAATCGAAACTCAATGTTAGAGTTATTGTGACTCATGATAACTCGACATCCAGTTCTCTTACTTATTTATAACCTAGTTATTTTGCTTTTATCAAAAAAACTTTGAATTCACACAATTTTTCGTTTTAAATGCATTTTGCATGTATAATATATCAAATTAATCCCTTTTCGATAACTATAATTCAACACCTATATTGCATATTTAAAAACCAAAATACATGTTCGAATTTTTAAAAAATTTGAAAAAAAAAGGAGTAAGAGGATACATAAAGATAAGTAAAAGAGAGAGAAATAATTCAAATATCAAACAAATATGCTAGAAGAGTATAAATGTCATTTTACTCCCCAAAATGACTAAAAAGATGTGCCTACAAAATATGGCTATTTTTAAATGATTATTTTCTACCATTTCCACATAAAAAAACGTGAATTCCTAGCACTTTGCCTAAGAGTCTGCAGCATTAATTTGCCACCAAACAACTCCACTACTTTCTTGGTTTAATTTTTTAGTTAGTCATGACTCATGTAGCGTGTTAGGCAGATCGTAGGAATGGCTAAATTAGAACAGAAAATCAAAGTGGATTAATAAGCCACACTCAACTACTTGTCATATATATAGATAGATAGATAGGAGATCATTAGCATGCAACTTCCACCAAAGACATCTATAATAACATGAGTCCTCTATTTCTCCTTTGTTACATCACCTACACCACTTTCACTTCCATCATATTCTCTCTCCTCCTTGCCTTCCGCCTCCTCCGCCGCCGCATCTCCGCACCAGCCGGCGGCCCTAACGAGATAGGAAACATCGTTGCACTCTACGAAGGCACCGTCTTTCACCAACGGCGCCACCCTGTCCGAAACTCTTTCCGGTTCCCCGCCCGTTACGCTCTCATTGATCTCGACCGACCGCCCTACGCGCCGCCCAACTACCTCTCTGCCGACAATGCCCGTCGCGCCGCCAATACAAATGGCCCAGTGTAATTTGTTTTTTTTCTTTTCTGCTGTATATTTTACATTATGTGGTGCTATCGAGTAAAATAACATTCGAAGATTCCTGTCGGGATCACGTTTAGTCTATTTTCTGGTCTCTTGTTCTGATTTGCAGTGTAATACGAGATGGGTATTGTTAAATAAGAACAGAAAATCAAATGAGATCTTCTATTCTAAAACCGTGTTTCATCTCCTATTCCAACCGTGTGGATGATTGACACGTGTATTACACTTACCATGTTAATTTTCAAGCATAAATCAAGCAGAAATTGTAAGGTTCTAAAATGGTAAGTATAATACACGTGTCAATCATCCACACGGTTGGAATAGGAGATGAGACACGGTTTTGGAATAGAAAATCCCATCCGGGATTAATAAGCCACACTCAACTACATGTCACATATGTTAAGTACCATTTCTTAATTTCCTTGTAAAGTAACATGACAAGTATGATATTCAATTTAGGGATAATTACAAAACGGGCTAACCACAAAAATCCCATATTATATATTTATAAAAATATTAGAGTTACCACTTAAATTTAATACATGATCAAACCGGTTGAAGCTTTTATGAATTTGAAACATAATTTTGTTTATTTGTTTTTTTTTTTTGTATTTATCATTTAATTTACTTAAAATTTGGTTAGTTGATGGCTTTGACAAAACTAAGTTTGACCCTGTTTGGAACTTTTTAAAATATTTTTTGTATTTCGACGAAACATTTTATAATATCCTTCGCGACAAAAATTTTTATAGACAGTCTAACGGATTCAAATATATTAGATGGATCACAAACCAACCTGGATACAATAGGCGGTTGTATTTTTATAACTCCAAAGAGGTGGTGGTGGCATTTTTGTGATTTTAAACGCGGTGATATTTTTCTAATATTTTGGGATGGTGGCATAATATCACTCGACCAGTGATATTTTTGTAATATTCGGTAGTGACGTATTACGATTAAAAGTATTAGCTTTTTCTCTAAAACGTATTAGTAGTACCGCTGAAAAGTATTAGTAAACTACTTGAACATTTTTTTAAGTAATTCTCATCAAAAGTATTAATTTTTTTCATCAAAAGTATTAATATTCTTCAAAAACGTATTAATTGTCTTATTGAAAAGTGTTATATTTTCAGATTAAAGGTATTTAGTATTTTCTCATGAAAAATACTACTTTTTTTTTTATTAAAACTATTAGTAGTTACCAATAAAAGTATTAGTTCCCCCCTCTCCCCCAAGTATCAGTTCTTATCCTGAAAAATATATAGTAACCCCCCCAAGAAATATTAGTTTTCCTCTCGAAAAATATTAACAATCCTCCCAAAAAGTATAAGTAATACCATTTGAAAAGTATTATTAATCCCCTTGAATAGTATTTCTAGTAATTCTCATAAAAAAGTATTGATTTTTTCCTCCAATATATTAGTACTCCCCATAAAACGTATTAATAGTCTCATTGAAAAATATTAGATTAGACCGTCTAATAGAGATGACGGAGACTAAGGGAGTGATTGCTTGAGCTTTTGTTTTGCTCATTTTTACTTTTGGAGAGAATAGTGTGAAAAAATTAATTTAAAAAATGAGAAAGAATTTTGAAAGTGTGGTTGGATATAAGATGAAAATGTGATAATGATAGTTGATGTGATTGTTTTTTCAGTTTAATAGTGATTGAATGTGATTGGTGATTCGAAAATTGAGAGAGAGTGAATAGTGCATTTGTGATATGATTATATAATAATGATAGTTGATGTGATATTTTTTTGTTTAAATTATAAATTGATATAATTGATGATTTGAAAAGTGAGAAAAGTGAATAGTATATTTTTTGAAATTTTTCATAAACAAGCACACTTCTATGAAAAAATTTATCCAAAAAGTGGAAGAGATGAAAATTAATTCACAAGCAAACATTCCCTACTTAAATCTTTTTCTTTTTCCTTTTTTTTTTGTGTACTACGTGATCAGATATTTCCCCAAAAAAAAAAAAAACTCCTATTTTTCAGGGTTTTCTATCTTGTTTGACTTTTGCGCAGATGCTTGCGCACATGTTGAAATATTTTTGGGCCGAATTTTATTATTTTTTGAGTCAGATTTTAAAAATAGTTAATTTAACCTCGAATCATAATAAAATTACGGTTGCCTTATTCTCGAGTTCTATGGATTCTTTTTTTCAAGCTTGAATACGAGTTCTTCAATTTCCTTCATAATAGCAACTAGGAACACTTAGTTTGCTCGAAATTTTATTATCATGCAGTTAGTATTCATTTAGGGTGCCAGGTCTCCGATTTCATCTCCTATTCCACTTCCTGTATATTCGAAAAGGCACGATGAATAACAAATGTTATATATATTGAGATAAGACGTATATGCATGGGTGGTTGATTTTTTGATAGCATGTATTGGTGTCATTCATCCGAATAGTGGAGCAGAAAATTGGAACAAAAAATCTAAATTTACTTGTTATTAATTAATCATTGATTTCTGAAATCATAGGCTATTTATATAGTTTGTAGAAGCAATTGAACACTAACTACATTGTAGCCAATATTGAATTGTATGGATTTCACCAGTTTTCTTCTGAGAATACCGCCGAGTCTTGGATATGAAAGAAATCCGTTGAATTTGTACTACTGCTACGACATTCAGGGCTCGACCAGAACATTGAAAAAATGCATTGTTGAGGTGAAAATCATCACTAGCTAGCAAGCTTCTCTTTACAGTTTTTGAGTTTCCTGAGTTTGAGTTATCTTTTTATGAAATTTACGGTTTTTCAGGCCAGTAACACACCATGGGGTGAAAGTGTGACATTTGTGTTTAACCCTAGCTCTGATTTAGTGCCAAAATCAGGATATATAAGCCCTTTCATGGTTAGTTTTTTTTCGAATTTCAATTTTCAGTCAACTTTTACTTAAGTTTGATAGTTATTAATTCCACTAATTTCACTCGGGATATGCTTGGGAACCTGGAAGCTCAAAGTGAATGAACCTGGAGAGATATTGTACGCAATTATATCAAGTCTGACACCCCAAGTTTGGTAACTACTTCTGACTTCATTCGGCCAAGAGAGTTATCTATGACTCGACTACATCGGACGATCTTGAAGCATTCTTCGGTTGATCCCCCATAAAGTTTCAATTACCGCCTATTGGAATGTAAGTTGATCTGTGCTTCTTTCTTTCATGGTTCATTTTATCATAAGAGATACTACTAGCTCTTGATTTTTAATTCTTATTATTATTAGGGTACATAAAAAAAATTGTTCATGAGGTTTGGTCTAATTACAAATATGTCCAAATATCTTTCAAAATTACCAATACCTTCTTATTGTAGTACATAACCTAGATATCGGCCATGTAAATTTTGGCTCGTGATGTGTTGCCAACTACTTGAGTATTATCCGCATTATAAAATTAATAATTAAAGGAAAAGGACATTGTACTCCATTGATGATAGGAGCAAATGAATAAGGAAAATAAATGAAAGCATCACTCATAATATAGCTGGAAATGTATTCTTAATTCATTGAAAATCAATGGAACAGTACAACGGGTATATAAAGCATTCAGCATCTATCTAGACCTTACACTTATCACAATCTTATACACTTTTACATAACGAACACTGCATAATTGGTTTCATACTATAATCCCGTGGGTCTTCATATAAAATGGAATCTATGCAATCAACAATGATGTCACTCAGATTAAAGCTTGTTTGGTTTAGGTTTGATTGCTTTCAATAATATATAAAAATGTTATTACTTACATATATTAATTGGCAATAATATTTGTCGTCATTACTTATATATTATTTGACAACATTGTTTGTTAATTTTCTCACAATTATGATTGTCAAAACATAATAATGTTCAAGGTCTTGAAACACAATGGATATATCAAGGATCAATGCATGCCATATTACTACTATGAAATTAAAAGGATGTTTACTTGTTTTTTCCCCTGATGTTTTCCTTTAGGCTCTCAAGCTTTGGTGGAATAATGTCCCTTTCTATACACATCCAAGAATAGAGAATCTAACATATAGGGAAGAGACTTACTCACGAGATAAAAAAATGCAATTAATTTGTCCAGCCTTTGGAGGCATTAATGAAGCAAATAACAACCTGCGAATTGGAGGAAAAATTGATCGATGCTTCATGTGGAAAGATGCTAAGTGGCCTTGGTCATACCTAATTAGATAATATAGACTTAAACATTGGAATCTTCTTGCTAGAATCGAGTTTTTATATTCAACCAATTATAGGTCAGTTTAATATTACTTATATTGTAACTCATCATGCTTGCATGCCTTTGTAGAGTATATCAATTACATCATATATATTGCAATCCACTTAATTATTTTGCAATTGGCTTGGTTTTCCATTTTCTTATTTCATTTTTTATTTTGTGTTCCATTTGTTAAAGTACTATTTACATGTAACATTCCTATAACTAATTAAGCACAGAGACATAAGTCAGCTTAAGCAAAAAAGGATAAATTGCAGTTTTGGTCCCACATAACAAGAGGGTTTGTAATATATATTAGTCTTGTGCCAACTTAAGTAAAAATAAGTACAACCACACTTTACTGCCATTCCGAGACTAGTCAGCCGTAAATTCGAAACCCAGTTATTAAAAAAAAAGTGCAACCACACATTGTTAATCCATAAAAGAAGCTTAATTAAAGCTGAAATTCAGTTATAAGACAAGTGGAAAAATGATATGCAATTTAGGGCAACTTACAAAAAAAAAAACAGTTATCTTTCAAAATTCGTAATACCCCTTGGCATTTGTTTTTCTTTATAAATTGGCCCCTCAGGAGAGGGTATTTATTGGGTAAATACAAACCTCAAGAATAGTGTTTATAACACTTTAAGGGAGTACCTATAATTTTGAAAATAACTAGAGTTTTTTGTATGATTAGGCTTTTCCTCGTAGTTTTTGTAATTATCTGAGCAAATGTTATGAAACTCAAATTGGAAAAACAATTACATTTAGCTGATGGAAGCTCTATGTCATCTGTCTTGTAATACTCCCTAAATTAAACCAAAGTTTTCCACTCTTCCCCCTAAATTCAGATAATGCCACCCTTCTCCTATCTGATAACTAAACAAACAACTGTCAACAAGAAATCATAGAAACAAGAAAAGACATATACTCTGTGATAGTTTTAAAGGTCTTAATGTTCAAGGATAAAGCACACATAATAAAGTGTTGTTATAAGTGCCAGTAACACTTATACCAACTTACAGTGGATAAATAGAACACATAGATAACATTTGTCTACAAGTATAAATATACTTGCAAATGTGCCAGCAGGGAAATAATCCACTAGTTGATTTATCATTTACAGAACTCAATTTGAATGACTCAACTAGTACAAAACGTATTAAAACTCCTAACAATGAGTATATCTAGAAGTGTATAACAACTCGTCCAAAACGTATAAATATAAACTATTCAGATATCTATAAAAACAAAAGATGGACGAAAAACTATGAAACAAAGACTCTCAATATTCAAAGGTGTTATACTAAATAGCAGCAGCACTTCGTATAACATTTTAATCGTTGTAGTACTTCGATCTTTACTTCTTCTCACAAAACTCGAACTCTTTGATATCTCATGTATTCTTCTCTCTTATGATTGAAATTTTGTGTGTATGAATTATGAGCGACGACTTCTCTTTATATAGATGCTCCAAGTCTCCAAATCCCTACAAACATTGAAAGAGAGATATACACAAACAATGATTCATATCTCATATAAGGTAGAACTCTAGAATCCTTCCTTATCAATATAACATTAAATATCAAGGAATAAGATCTTTCCATATCCAAATAATATTTGAGAGTCAAGTTATACAACAATCCTTTTAAAATCAAACTTTTCTTATTTAATAAATCATTATCATATGCAAGTAACCAAGAAAGGCAAAATACTTAAAATGTTTATTTTCAAAAACAGGAAAATATTATTAGAACTCGTCAAAATCTTGTTCTAACAATCTCCCCCTTTTTGCATTTCTGGACAAAACATAGAAAAGTCAATCATAGGATTTAGAAAACGAGTAAATCCCCCTCAGTGAAAAAATGTAGAGTTTCAAAAAAATAATTTTCTCCTCCTAAATCAAATATCGCCTTGTTTCAAAAGTGTTGTTATAGATGTCAGAACATTTCCATAAACACTTAAGATCTGCAAAAATTGATTAGTACTCAAAATAGTATCAGAGTAGAAAAATAGAATACTAAAATAGTAAATCAGAACTCACAGTACAATCATCCAAGCAGTTCTAAACACATATGAAACCATGTAGTAGAACAAAAGCAACAAAATATCATCAGTATCATAGCATGTCGAACAAAAAACTAGAAGCATCAGAGCAACAATATTTATCAAAATACATCATAAACAAATCACTTGTCAAAGTGATACAATTCAGCTTTAGTTGCTTCAAAGTCAAATTCCATCCCCATGTCATCATTAGCTCCAGTTTAGGCTCCACTCGAACTTGTTCGCCCTCCACTTGTGCTTGGTCCAGAACCAATTCCAAAGACTTCCAAAGATCAACACATTCTCCCCCTTTTGTCCAGAAATAGGTGAGAGCATACTTTGTATGTGAACTCTATAGTTTTCATAGTACTGGATATGTTAATTAGCCAAAACAATCTGTCGGTCAATAAACACAAGTTGTCCCTGCATAAAATTCATTGTAACAGAAATAACACTACAAGTATCAAATACAGGTAGAGGGATAGTAGGGGTGTTAATGGCACTTTCAGGAACACTAGTAGGATCACCCTGAAAAACACTTTCAGGAGCAGTGGGAGTAGAAGTAGCAAGAGGAACATCTTCAGTATCATCTTCTTCTCCGAGAAACTTAAGTGGCAAATCGATCTCCCGATCTCTCCTGAACAAGTAGTGAGAAATAATGAACAATTCAGGTTCAAGAGAGAAGGTATCATTATTCCACATATTCAGACCTTCGGAGCTCAGAATCATGCAAATCAGAGAAGGATAGGGGAGAGCATGCGACACTTTAGATTCAACGAAGCCCATCGCTAGATCAAACACTAACTACCTGAAGTTCAAAGGGATCCCAGTCCCAACCTTAAACAACACAACTGCTTGTTCTTTAGCCATTGAGGTACTATGGGTTGTGGGAATCCAATCGTAAATAGAAACTTTATGCAACACTGAATATAGAGTAGTCAGTCTAGATGAAGGCAATTTTGCAAGGTGGACTGGCCAAGTAGCAACCCTATTAGCAGTAACAGTCCTAACCACCTCATTATAATCATCAATAAGAGCCCCTTCTCCAAAATCAAGTGTCCCAAAGAAAGTGTTAATGACACTCAAGAGAAATCCTAAATGCGGTTACGAACAAACATTTTCCCGTATTTT
The DNA here is from genome assembly GCA_016081115.2 of Rehmannia glutinosa. Taxonomy (NCBI): domain Eukaryota; kingdom Viridiplantae; phylum Streptophyta; class Magnoliopsida; order Lamiales; family Orobanchaceae; genus Rehmannia; species Rehmannia glutinosa. Next base: position 37,948,037 of record CM071937.1, on the reverse strand, counting down.
CCTGACCTTCTAATCTTAGCAGCAGTCTCCAAATTCGCATAAAATTCTAAAACAACATTGCGTACAAAAGGGAGGGTAGTTGTCAATGTACTAGTCAAATTCCTCTTTTGAAATAAATGATTGATTCTGCATTTTTCAAACACAACATGATCTATCCTCTTTTCAACAATAAATTTTAGATCATGCAATTTTTCAAATCGTTTGGAAGCATACTCAGTGTAAAAGGATTTAGAAAAAGCTTTACTTGTCTTATATTCATCGTCAAGGGCAACAGTTGAGTTAGGAGTGGCAGCTGAGTGAGGTGTTGCATCAGAGTCAGGTACTACAGTTGAGTCAGGTGTTGCATTAGGTGTAACAACACTTGTGGGAACACTTTGTTCTTCTTGCTCAACAGCTGTATGCATTGTTTTAGTCTCAGGCACCAATTCCGGATCAATTTCATCATCTTTGTCATCCTCCTTGCTAGCATCAAAATTTTCATCAATCGAATCAAACCACTATTCATCGACCGATGTTGTCACAACAACAGGGGCTGCGACACTCTTACCACCACTTCTTCCAGCACTTGACCTAGTACTCTGTTTCAAAGATTCTAAACTTTTTGCACCTTCATCTGTAGACCCTTTTTCAGTCGGAATTCCTTGTCCTTTCTTGGCAGAGACAGAACCCTTCTTTTTCTTGATTGAACCATACCCAAAACTTTTCTTGACAAGAGTTTTCTTGACAAAACTTCAAGTTCTTGATCATCTAGCCATCACAAATTGAGACGTACCTTCGTCGTCAGAATCATCCTGAATAGGGATGTCCGAAAAAATGGATGGTTCTCCCCCTTTCTTTGTAGACCTTATAACCACCTTCTTTTTCCGTTTAAATTAACCTATAGAAGGAGATCCACCACCGCTAGATGGAGCAGGAGAAAATCTCCTCTTTTTCGAAACTTTGGGTTTTTTTAGGGTTTAAGGGTGTTACTTGCTCATCTAAATCAGGGTAATGATCAAGATTTATAGCATTTTCTGGATCCCAGGTGGAAAATCTCCAATCAAAGTAGGAGTCTCAGGAACAACCACCATCGCCATTGTTTCTTCTATCGGAGTAGCATTTTTAGGTGTTGCGAAGGGGTTTTCTTTAATCGGGGCAGATGGTGTTATAGGAGGTGTTGCAGGACTTGATTCAACACCAAGAACGGTTGAAAGAGTGGATTGACCCATGGATTAACTAGGATCGACATTCATGGCAGTCGATTTTTGAGACTATTCCAGTGTAGAAGTTGTAGACCCAGTCGCTTGTGATGAAGAAGACAATGACGTCGGACTAATTGGGACTAAAAATTCATTTAAGACCGAGATGATCTCTTCATTGTGGGTTAGAAATATGCAGTAGAGAGATCAAGGAAAATCGCTAGAAAAAAATGGGAGAGATACACAGTGAATCAAGAGAGAGAAAGTGAGAGAGGGAAGAAATCAAAGGTATAATGAGAGAGAGAATAATGATGTGAAGTTTGGAGATTTAAATCAAATTAGTGATTAGACAACAAGACTCTAAACAAATATGAACTCTTGAGATACTCAATAAAATCGAATACTGAATTCGGCTCCTATAAAATAGGCATAAAATCTTTTCAAATTGATTTTTGGATTTTAAGTCTTTGAAAATAATGAAACATTTAACCTCAAATATAGATAATATAATACAAAGATTTTTCATATCATTCCAAGTATATCACATTCCATATAACACCAGTAGATTTAGAATACCAAGAAATCCAATAATTTATGAAAGAAAATCCAAAATCGCATATAATCCAAGGAATCGAATTTGTAAATCATTTAAATTCACCAAATATGCATGTCTTAATTATGCCTATATATGTGACGAAAAAAATAAAATCGCACACAAGTGGGGGACTATTTCAAATTATATTGTATTAAGTGTTGTAACACCTTGAAAGACATTTTTACACTGATTCAATGAATTGTGATCCGCATATAGGATGATAAGTGGCATTTTATACATATTTTGTGCTATTAATTCAATAGTTTTTAAATTATTTTGTTAGAAACATCATAGTTTTCTCAAGTATTTTAGCATTTTATCGCGGGATATGTTTAACATTATAGGTGGAGCAATTTGGAGCAATTTGAAGCCAACATTAAGTGCAAAAAGGCAAGAAAATCACTCAACATGGGGGTGTCAAATAACACGACCATGTTTAAAATGAAGGAAATAAATTGAAGAAAATTTTGGAAAAAAGGTCCAAAACGGTCAAACCGTGTCATCAAACACGGCCATGTTGAAGGAGATCAAAAGAGGAGAAAAACCACACAAAAACCGGACACGGCCCGGCCAGTGTTACAACACGGCCGTGTCGAACAACACGGCCTGGCCGTGTTGGCCAACACGGCCGTGCCGGACATTTTGTCAACTTCAGAGCAACACGCCCTGGTCGTGGTGCCCAACACGGCCGTGTTAGAGCCACTTTCAGGATATTTTTTATGCGTAATTTGTGGAAAAGTCACCAACCAAACCTTTTTGATCACTTTTGTACATCTTTAACACCCTTTTTTTTTCGCACCATGTCCTCATGTTCCTCAATCATCAAATGACTACAAGAATTCACCAACCCAACAATAAAAATGGAGCAATTGTTTAACAAAAGATAGCACTATCAATGTATTATTGTACAAAAATGGTGTCTATAAAAGCCAAGAGTTGGAGTTGGGAAATTCTATTCATTAGACATTGAGAGAAAATATTCATTGTATTCATCATATTAAGTAGAATTGGGATCAAGGGGTCTTGGAGGAGAAAGCTTGGGGCAATATTGGGAGAAGAAGGCTTGGAGAAACATCATCAATCAAGAAAGAAGTCCATTAACATTTTGATAAAGATAAGTACACCATGTCTACATTACTTAAATCTTCTTGTGTAATTTACTCTTTTGTCAAAATCATGAGTAGCTAAACTCCTAGTGTTTGAATGTAATGAACTCTAGAATGGATTTGTGATTAAGGTTTATATGTTTTTAATAAAATTCTCATGTCTTGTGTGATTCACTTATATCATGCTTATTTCATTCGAGTTAATATTTCCGGTATATTAATTTGATTTATGTTCCTCATCGGGTAATCGAGAGATTTATGGTGAGAAAGAACCTATATAAGTGAAAAGAGTTGCATGCAATCCTAGATATAGGACGTCATAAATCTTCTGGATTAGGGTCAAACCTAATATGGGAATTCACAAATCGTTATAATGCAATCTTGGGGGTTTTAACTAGAAAGAGATTTCAGTTAATCAACTTGAGATTAGGAGTTTTTCACCTTGAGAAAGGGTTTAACTTAAATTGGGAATTTCTACGGTCCACAAAACATGAGACGGTAATTATTAGTACTTACAATCCTCTTGGGAATGACACTAGGTACTCAATAATCTATACTATAAAATGATAGGTGCACTTGCCTACGGTTTTCTAGAGTAGCTTTTGAGCCATCAAGTTTTTGGCGCCGTTGCCAGGGACTGTAATATTAAGAACACTTTATTTTTGTTAATTTAATCATTTTTCTTTATTTTATTTTATCACTGTTGTCTTTCTTTTTATCTATCTTTGTAAGTCTTGGATTACACTTATTCTCTTTATTTACCGCAGTGCATGCATACTCGACGTCGAATTTGGAAGCGTGATACCGCTGATAGCAAAACAGAGGAAAGTACTAATACAGACCACGAAGAGGATTCTAAAGAAAGCAAAGATTTCGTAATAGCAGATGAATAACAAAGAACCATGCATGACTATGCCAAACCATCTATGGACGGGACATCGTCTAGTATCGTAAGGCCATTTGTTGCGACCAATAATTTTGAGATCAAATTGAATGTCATTCAAATGGTGCAACAATTTGTTCAATTCGACTACTACCACAAGATCCAAATAACCATATCGCAAATTTCCTCGAAATTTGCGATACCTTCAAAATCAATGGGGTCTCTCGACGATGCCATCGGTTGCGCCTATTCCCATTTACTCTTCGGGACGGGTTAAACAATGGCTAAATACTTAACAAATGGAACAATCACAACATGGAGCATTATGGCTGAAAAATTCCTTTTGAAGTATTTTCCTCCGGCCAAAACTGCACGACTGAGGAATGAAATTTCTTCATTTACTCAAGAAGATGATGAGACTTTGTACGACACCCCAGAAAGATTCAAGGAGTTATTGCGGAAATGCCCACATCATGGCCTCCCTATTTGGATGCAAGTCCAAACATTTTACAATGGGCTACTCTCGTCAACGAGGCAAATGATTGACGTGGCAGCTGGGGGAACATTGAACAATAAGACACCAGAAGTCGCCCAAGATTTAATAGAGGGAATGGCCATGAATGGCTATCAATGGCAATTCGTATGAGGTAAACCTAACAGGACAATAGGTGTATACAATGCAGATGCAGTGGTTATACTAGCTGCACAGGTCGAAGCTTTGACCCAAAAAATCGATGATCTAGTGGCTCCTAAACCACCAACACTGCACGTTTTATCTTGTGAAATTTGCGGAGGATTGTACAATCATCAGGAATGCCTACACACAATACCTCAAGCTGAACATGCCAATTATGTTGGGAATCAAGCTAGAAATTACCCAAATAATCCTTACAGCAACACATACAATCCTGAGTGGCGACAATATCCTAATTTCGGTTGGGGAAATCAAGGTCAACCAGGACCTAATCCTAATCCTAATCTACACACGTCTCCCGGAGCTCAGCCAAATCAAGGTAAGCCTAACTTGGAATAACTTATAACAAAGTTTGTGCAATCAACATATACCCGATTCCAGGACGTGGAAACATCCTTGAGAAATCAAGAGGCATCCATAATTTGGAAAACCAAATAGAAGCAGTTGCAAAAATGATTTACGAAAGGCCACAAGGAAGTTTTTAGGGTAATCGAGCCAAACCCAAGAGAGCACCTAAAGGCAATCACCATCAATGTTCCATATGAGCATAACACTCTCACGCGAGAAATATGTGGGGGATGACAAACCCGTGAAAAAGGTGGTTGCGAGAATACAAGCCCAAGATCCCTTACGAGTTTAATCAAGAAGATAGAATGGAGGACAAGTTTGGTAAGTACCTTGATTTTTCCAAGCAATTACATACCAATATTCCATTTGTTCTACCTCCTTCAAAGCATGCTAAGGATCTAAATGACATCATTCCTAATGAAAATAAGCTTAACAAATTATCAAACGTGCAATTGAATGATAAATATTCTTCCAATGAATTACCACAAAAATTCAATGATCCAGGAAGCTTTATTATCCCTTGTACAATTGATGGTTTTACCGCATTGATAGGGCACTAGCGGACTTAGGAGCTAGTATCAATGTGATGTCTTATGATACATTAAAGCATATGGGATTAAGTGAACTAAAGCCTACTAGCATGGACATTCACTTAGCCGATAAATCAATTAAACATCCTAGAGGTATTATTAATGACGTGTTAGTCAAGATTGATAAATTTATGTTTCGAGTTGATTTTGTTATTCTTGACATGCATGATGATATTGATGTGCCTCCAATTCTTGGGCGTCCTTTCTTGGCTACGGTGAAATCTATCATTGATGTGCATGAGGGAAAATTAACTTTGAGAGTGGGGGATGAACAAGTAATTTTTAAAATTCATGTTGAAATTGATAAGGATATTACTTGTTCTTTTATTGACTCGATTCCTTGAGTAATGTGAAAACTAAATATCTTTTGGAGAAAAATTTGATCAAAGTGCAGGCCAACCCATGAAAAATAATCTCCTTAGGAGACCTATTTCCAAAACAGAGACCCGAAAGGACAAAGAGCACATTTTGAAGCTGGAAGTTGGAGGTAATGCTACTAAATGCCCAAAGGATTTTCATAAGTCCAAGGCTCCACACGACTAATCTCCACATTTGGGTAAAACAGTCCAACTATACGACGTTAAAGAAGCACTACCCGGGAGGCAACCCGATGATTTTTTTTGTGTGTTCATGTTTTTTTTTTCAATTTGTTTTCATTTTTTATTTTGCACAAATCGTTAGGGTTCATTTGTTTTGGGATAGTTTTAATTTTTTTCTTAAAAAAATGCAAAAAAATAGCCCCGAACACGGCCATGCCGTGTTACGGCAATATGACCGTGTCCAATCTCCAATTTTCCTTTAAAAAAAATAAATAAAACGAAAAATTGACCCGAACATGGACGCGCCATGTTGCCCGGCACGCCCGTGTTCGGGATGAAAAAAATTCTCGCAATATAGACCGGAACACGGCCGTGTCCGGGCTGTTCAAAAAAACAGGGGGCAGTGGGTTTTTGTCAAAATTTCCCCATTTTTTCCAATTCTTAACCCTAAAACCTCTTCTTCCTCCCCATAATTTCCCCCAAATCTCCCTCAAACTTCCATTTAAACTCAAATTCTTCCACAAAAACACCATCTTCTCTTCATTGCCAACAGTTCTACCGATTGATTTCTTCAAGAATTGGGAATTTTGTGGGTTTTTGACATCTCTCTTGTGGGTCTCTCTTTAAGGTATGTATTTTATTTTGTTTTGTATATAATTTCATGTTCTTTTTCTTAATTTTGTTCTTGTGATTTCAACTTATTCATGCATGTTTGTAATTTCTCTTATTTAGGGCTTTGTGATTTCAATTTAATTAGAATTTTTAGGGGTTTTTGTGCCTAACTTTTCATGTGTTGTACTTAAGGGTGCTTATTGGATTCTTATGATGATTTTTGGCTCCATGGATATTTTTCATATGAAATTCACTAATTGATGTCTTCTTGCTCAAATAGATGAGATGAGAATACTAGGGGGAATTTGTTGTTGTCGATAGACATCCTCGTTGTTGTAATCACATTCATGCCTTGTCTATTGATGGTCTTAATTGATGGACTTATTAATATAATGGTTGTTGTTGTTTACTTGATGAAATCATATTATGCCATATGTTGATACGTCTTCTTATGGAATGCTCGCCATGTTGATATAAAAGTGTGATAACTGCCATTGAGTCATGTAATATATTTAGTTGTTACATTTGTTGGTTATTCCCGTGAACTATGCTACTCGAGTTTCCTAGACATGTTTGGGGTAACTGTTTCTATGTTGAGGCTATTATTGGTTTATAATTGGTTGCTATCGAAGTTTCCTGTTCAGGACTACCATGTCAAAACATAGCCATTCTACTACACAATCCGGCTCTCGTCGACCCTCCTGGGCCAATCCACCGAATAATCATCATGGTATTCTGTTCCGGGATGACGAACATACAGCCCGGTATCAACAACTGTTGAACAAACCATTACACAATACCCGTTACCCGGACACCATGACTTTGGAGATCCTAGGGCTACGAGAAGATATTGATTGGATGTTCGAGCAAGTCGGGTGGGAATGATTCATGAATGCAAAATCCCCTACTTACGAGCGCGTCACCCTAGAATTTCTTAGCTCATTCAATGCCGAGATTCTCACGGGAGATCATGCTAGGGATGGTCTCATCTCGTTCCGCTTGTTCAATCAAGACTATACATTGACTCTTGCCGACTTCAACCAAATATATGGTCTCCCAATTGGCGGTGAAAGACGCTTCCCTAATGATTTTAATACACAACGTTTCTGGAATGAAATAGCCCCTGCAGATCAATATGTTGCTTCCCGTGCTAAAGTATCACATGTCATAAATCCTTGTTCTTGTTATGTGCATCGTGTGATGGCTAGCACACTTTTTGCTAGGGGAAAGTGACGGCAATTTGAGGAAGGACGAACTATTGTTCCTATGGGCTATGGTCTATGGTCAACACCTCGACACAGGGGCTCACTTAGCACGCCATTTTCATAAAATCGGGCGGGGAGAATGTAGCAAGATTCTTGTTGGAGGCCTAATTACCCCAATCGCTCGTCACTTCGAGCATGACTTAACGGGTTTACAACAAGCGCGAAGGAGCACGCGTATTGACCTTGAGGTATGCAATGCTATGAATTTAATTGAAAGAGCCAATGATCAGTTTTGCTTGCATTTTCGACATACATCCCAACGCCTCCCACTTCCCGACCCAGCCCGGACTATAGTTTGTAATAGTGAAAATTGGCTAATGGGTTTGCGACGCAATCTGGAGGGCGAGAGAATTCTCCTCACTTTACCTACCATAGAGGATGATGTCCCCGAATCTTCCTCTCCCCCACGGAGTTCACCACCTCGTGCCTCTTCCTCTCGCCCAGCACCACCGCATCATGATCAAGATGACCTCCAAGCTATCTTGTGGGAGCAACAACAACAAAGGGGCATGCTATCACACCAACAGACCAAGCTCGAACTCCAGCAAACTATGTTTGACCTCCAACAAATGATGGAGCAACAATTCGGAGTCATTCAAGACATTCGCGAGCAACAACAACACCAAAACGCCCTTTTTTCTCAACTCCACCAATGGCATCTATCTCAAGGGCATTTCCCGCCACCGCCATAAGGTCGTATCTTTCTTTGTTTTAGTTCTCGTTTCTTTTGATCCATTTTGTATCCCATCCCTCTTCACATTGGGGACAATGCGACCCTTGAAGTTGGAGGTGGTGAGATTTGTTAGAACGCTTTGATTAGAACTATTTTCTTTAGCTTTGCGTGAGATTTGCGTGTTTTTAATTATTTTGTGGATGTTTTATTTTCTTTTTATGCACTTTTTCAACCTCAAAAAAAAAAAAATTGAGATATTCTTTTTTTACGATTAGATAAGTTGTTTGTGGATTTGTTATAACCATTTTTCTCCCAAAAAAGTCATCTTTTTGAGAACTCGAATCGTCAAAATGTTTTAAAATCGTGTGACTCTAGTAAAAGGATGAACTTGGACAAAAGAGTTTAATGTCATGAAAATAGTTTGGATTTTGCTTAAATATAGATACTTTGTGTCATGATCACTGGAGAAATCATAATTCGGGTTTCTAAAAAAATGTCGAAAAAAAAATTGTGTTTATATTTTTATAAAAAAGGACAAATCGAGGTTATACTCCTCTGTTTGTTTTCGCTTAGTAACTAGGAGCATTCATGAGCCCCATGTTTGTCTTTTACGTAAAACGGCGACACAAATAAGAGTATGGGACACCACCCTAGGAGCTTTTGGAAAGTCATTCAAAATTTAAACCTAGTGGAAGTTTGCCTCAAAAAAAAATCCTAATTTATAATTATATGCATGAAAAAAACCCAATTTTGGACATCTCCTTTTATCATTACATTTTTGTATTTGGTCTAAGCGAATGAATAACAATTTCTGTGATATGACAACTGTGATGATTGAACGATTCCAATTATTGAAGTCACTCTCTTTTTAACAAATTGGTCGACTTGAAAAAATCAAATCGATTGGCTCAATTGCGAATGAAAAGGTTAGCAATTTACTTCAATCATGTTGAAATTGTGAAAATAGATGTCTCTTTTTGTTTTCAACCCTACTCTTCATTTTAAAATTGCTTGAGGACAAGCAAAATTTCCAAGTTGGATGCGGTTTGATAAGTGCCATTTTGTACATATTGTGCTATTAATTCAATAGTTTTTAAATTGTTTTGTTAGAAAAATCATAGTTTACTAAAGTATTTTTAGCATTTTATCGCGGGATGTGTTTAACATTATAGGTGGAGCAATTTGAAGCCAACATTAAGTTCAAAAAGGCAAGAAAATCACTAAACATGACTTGGGGGTGTCAAATAACATGGCCATGTTTAAAAAGAAGGAAATAAATTGAAGAAAAATTGGAAAAAGGGTCCAAAACGGTCAAACCGTGTCATCAAACATGGCCATGTTGAAGGGGATCAAAAGAGGAGAAAAACCGCACAAAATAGACCGGACACGGCCCGGCCGTGTTACACAACATGGCCGTGTTGGCCAACACTACTGCTATGCCGGACACAACACGGCCTTTTCGGGGCCACTTTTAGATACTTTTTTATGCAGAATTTGTGGAAAAGTCACCAACCAAACCTTTTTGATCACTTTTGTACACCTTTAACACACCATTTTATTGCACCATGTCCTCATGTTCCTCAATCATCATATGACTACAAGAATTCACCAACCCAACAATAAAAGTGGAGCAATTGTTTAACAAAAGATAGCACTATCAATGTATTATTGTACAAAAATGGTGTCTATAAAAGCCAAGAGTTGGAGTTGGGAAATTCAATTCATTAGACATTCAGAAAATATTCATTGTATTCATCATATTAAGTAGAATTGGGATCAAGGGGTCTTGGAGGAGAAAGCTTGGGGCAATATTGGAGAAGAAGGCTTGGAGCAACATCATCAATCAAGAAAGAAGTCCATTGATATTTTAAGAAAGATAAGTACACCATGTCTACAATACTTAAATCTTCTTGTGTAATTTACTCTTTTGTCAAAATCATGAGTAGCTAAACTCCTAGTTTTGAATGTAATGAACTCTAGAATGGTTTTGTGATTAAGGTTTGTATGTTTTTAATGAAATTCTCATGTCTTGTGTGATTCACTTATATCATGCTTATTTCATTCGAGTTAATATTTCCGGTATATTAATTTGATTTATGTTCCTCATCGGGTAATCGAGAGATTTATGGTGAGAAAGAACCTATATAAGTGAAAAGAGTTGCACGCAATCCTAGATATAGGACGACATAAATATTCTGGATTAGGGTCAAACCTAATATGGGAATTCACAAATCGTTATAGTGCAATCTTGGGGGTTTTAACTAGAAAGAGATTTCAGTTAATAAACTTGAGATTAGGAGTTTTTCACTTTGAGAAAGGGTTTAACTTAAATTGGGAATTTTACGGTCCACAAAACATGAGATTTTATTAAAAGAGGTTGGTTTTTGCTTAAGGGCTTATGGTTGTATTTCTAACTTGTCAAATCACAAAAGCATTCTCGGAGGGATTTACATTAAAACACGTCTCTATCTCTTGATTTCTTATTTTACAAATTTTCCTTCATTTTTACAAATTGTAATTTATTAATTTAGATTCTCAGTATATTCATTTTTCATCAAAACAAAATTAAAAAATTGCTAGATTAGATAACAAAAAGACGGTAATTATTAGTACTTACAATCCTCGTGGGAATGACACTCGGTACTCAATATTCTATACTATAAAACGATAGGTGCACTTGCCTACGGTTTTCTAGAGTAGCTTTTGAGCCATCATAGGATTTTTTTGATTTTTGATTTTTCAAGACACATACCGATTTAGCTAGTGGGTAGCTTTCATACAAATCCCAATGGTAGTTTTTTCTCACAATATCATACCATTTAAAACCATTTTAAATATGTAAGAATTGGTTAAAAGAATTAGTTGTACACAGTGGGTAGGTAGTTATTTCCCTCAAAGGCCTCAAGACATTTTTGTTTTTCAAACTCATCGCACTGGGTAAATATATCATAATGATTTTGTAGATTGGAAACATCAACTCACACCAGCTTATCAAGTGAACAATCTTAGGTCACATCAATAGGATTCCATCAAACCAATTCATTCGTGCATATGCACACCTATCTAAAGCGTGAATGCCAAAACAAATGTACAATAATATACAGGTGTTGCAAATGAGTGTTCTTGGGACTTCTTTGTAGCACTTTCAGAGACAGAGTCAAATTTCACACAAACTAAGAGACTTTCATAGAGTGGAAAATCTCTCAAAACCTAATACTTTGGCGAAAATATCTATCAACTGATTTTTAGTTCCAATGTACTCTATACGAATAATGTTCTTCTCAACCAAATCACAAATAAAATGATGCCTTATGTCTTTGTGTTTTGTGCGAGAATGGTTGTACCAGATTTTTTGAAATATTAGTAGCACTAGAATTATCATAATAAATGGTTAAGATACCACTATAAAGACCATAATCCTCAATCATTTGCTTCATCCAGAGTAATTGGGAACAATAACTCCCAACAGCAACATACTCAGATTCAGCAGTCGAAATAGAAACATAATTATGTTAACGATTGTACCAAACAAAAACACAATTTTATTTACGACTGTACCAAGACACTGAATTGTTTCCCAGATAAAAACAACCACATGTCGTACTTTTCATATAACCTACATTCCCAGCCAAATCTGAATCACTAAAACCAACTAGATTAGTGTTTGCATCTTTAGTATACCAAATCCTCAGATTAATAGTACCTCCAACACATCGGATAATTCTTTTCAAGGCTTTCAAATGAGTTATCATAGGATTGACATGATAACGAACACACAAATACACACTATATATGATATCAGGACGACTAGCAGTTAAGTACAGGAGACTGCCAATCATGTTTCTATACAAAGTGTTATCAACACTTTCAGCAACATCTTCTCTACTCAATTTCTGACTTGAACCCATGGGAGTTTTCAATGAGATGCACTATCTAAGTTGAATTTCTTCACCAAATTTCGTTCATACTTACTTTCAGAAATGAAAATCCCATCATTCGATTGTTTGATTTGTAAGCCCAGAAAGTAATTCAATTCACCAACCATACTCATTTCAAATGTAGAAGACACATTTTCAACAAATTCACTCAAAAGTTTTTTACTAGAAGAACCAAATTATCATCTACGTATATTTGAGCAATTAAAATACTATGGTTAGTCCTTTAAATAAAAAGAGTTTTACCCACTTCACCATATTTAAAACCCATGTGGAGTAAATGCTCAGTCAATCTCTCATACCAAGCTCTAAGAGCTTATTTAAGACCATAAAGAGCCTTTTTAAGCTTGAACACATGGTTCGACTTATAAGGATCTTCAAAGCCTTTTGGTTGTTCAATATAAACTTCTTCATTCAAAATACCATTTAGGAAAGCACTACTTTTGACATCCATTTGGTGAAGTGTTAGGCCAAGATGACATGTTATAGCTAGAAGTAATCTAATTGACTCAATTCGGGCTACAAGAGCAAAGGTTTCATCGAAATCGACCACCTCAACATGTGTATACCTTTGAGCAACTAAACAAGCTTTATTACGCACAATGTTCCCAAACTCATCAGTTTTTTTTTTTTTTTTAAAATCCATTTAGTACCAATCACATTCAAATTGCTTGGTCTAGAAACTAAATACCACACATCATTCTTAGCAAATTGATCAAGTTCATCTTGAATAGCATTTATTCAAAATTCGTCTTTCAAAGCTTCAATGACATTCTTAGGCTCAAAATTCGAGATAAAACAACAAGTTCTCCCAGAGTGCATTTTGAGGACAAGTACACGTTTCTTACCATATCACGGTAGTTTACTTTCTCTTTCCTCCGTGTTCGTACACCTTCAGTCACATCACCTATTACTTGATTAGTTGGATGAATTACGCTAGGTATGTCTCTCGGTATGATCGATCACATGATCATCAAATACCGATTTAGTTCACTCTCGTGTTCAAATTCAGTTTTTGAGTTAGTTTGTACATGTGTGTTTATAGGTGCTGTTGCAAGTGTTTCAACATCTATTGGGACACTTGTAACAACATCTGTTGTAACATTTGGTTCAACTTCAATTTCAGGGACTGACTCAAATGTGTTAATTGTCTCAATCAGATTAGAGACAAAGTCTTCTTCAGTCTTTCCTGCAAGGTCGGCCAAATCATCGAAAACAACATTCACTGTTTTTCAATAATAGTCCTTGTTCGAAGATTAAACACTCTATAAGCATGACTATTAATGGAATAGCCTAGGAACAGACTTTTATCACTCTTGGAATCAAACTTAGCAAGTTGATCTCTATCATTCAATACATAACACACACATCCAACACGTGAAAATATTTAAGATTAGGTTTTTTTCCCAAAAGAATCTCATATAGTGTCATAGTACTTCCTATCCTTAAATAAACACGATTAGTAATATGGCATGCGAGTGTTCAAAGCCTCACCAAAAGCGTTTGATTAGATTTGAGAACTTGCCATAACTCGTGCCATTTCTTGCAATGTTCGATTCTTCCTTTTCATTTACTCCATTTTGTTATGGAGTTTTGGGTGCGGAAAATTGAACAACTTTCGAAAATAATTTTGCATAGGAATTAACTATTACAACCTTGAGAAAAAAAACATGACGCTAATTCTCATTCTTATTAAGAATCTAAACACGACTAAAGTGAAATGTGCGAAAATTTGTGCCTTTGTGCAATTTTATGAAAGATTAGTTTTCGAAAATCGAACACAAAGACATAGTTTTGAATGTATTTTCTTTCCATGATTCTTAGGTATGATATTTTTTTCTTTTTGACTTCATCAATAAAAAATATTAAATAATATTTATCACGTATTGTTATTTTAAAATTATAACAATGCAGGTGATCTAGCTCATAGAACTATTAGGAAAATGCACATGCCATAGCGCAAAAGGGAAGCCTCACAGATATACACTCCGTGCATCGCACAGGTTAAAGACTAGTGTATATATATACTTACTGAGGAATGGTATGATGTTTTTGAAAGACAGGTCATATTCTGAAAGATATTATTATGAAAATAATTAGAAAGTATCTTAAATATTTTTGGAATTTATTTTATATGATTGTAGTTGTAACTTTAGCAGTTGTAATAAGGGTTTTTAAAAAATATTCTTATTAATTTATCTTAATTATTAGTTTAACCCATCAATCCAAAATAGGACCATAAAACTTATATGATAATTTATGTGCGTGTGTATATATATAAATCTATATATATATATAAAGAGAAATTAACTTATAAATAGCAAAAAAAAAAGCTTTTCCCGCCCATTGACAATTGCTAAAATTGATTATTCCTAATCCTTTGAAATCTATGAATTGCTATTGGTTTTGGTTATGTTTACAAAACGCGTTTGATTATTTTTTGGTAAGTTGACAAATTCTTCTTTATAATTGCAAGTCTAGGTTGCCGATACTTTATTAAGGAAATAGAATTGTGGGAATCTTTAAAATTCAACTTGTAATTGCATTCAACAATTAATTGACGTCACGAATAATTTATTGGAAAAGGTAGTAAGATAATTGATTCATGAAAACTTTCCAATATTAGCGGGATTACATTTGTGTATACATGGTTTTTTGAAAGTTACCATTGTTCTTTGGATTCGAAAATATATTACTTATAGGTTTTAATGAATACATAAAGAGTAAAAAATAAGTCAATAGAAATATTAATTAATTTTCAATAATCCCAAAATTAAACCTGCCGATATGATTTCAAATTTAAAATTGCAAACAGTTTTCATGTCACCGTTTACAATCATTTTGATTTCAAATTTCCTCGTCATCTCCGTTTACAATCATTTTGATTACAATCATCTCGTTTTCATGTCACCAAAATGATTGTAAACGGAGATGACGAGGAAATTCGAGAACTTAGAAAGAGGTAGTTATTAAATTAAAAACCAATAATTTTGTTAATTTTATTTTGGTATTATAATTTTTTTACGTATTACTTAGGATTTGCAACACCGATGTCGACCCATTCAATTAGCCAAATAACGGTGCCATCCTCGAGGACGGTGGGCGATGATTTGGCTTCAAATAAGCACCAATTAGGACTATTGAGGATCTTTTTTCAAGTAAAGAGGTAACTAAATGTAATTGTTAAATTAATTAATTTTTAATTAATTTTTCAATTATGAAAACTTAAATTTATATTTTCTTTGCTATTATTTTTCATTTAGGTTGGAAGTTTTTGGGTTTGTGCCATTGTTATAAAAATAAATAAATTATTTTATTTAAAAATAAATTATTTTATTGTAAAAGCGATATTTATAACATTATTTGTTTGATTGTCAATTAATTATGTTGTTTGATTTTGTTGTAATGTTTAGGTATAGGATGCAACTTGTGTCGTCGACCAAATGGGTAATGCATCGCGCTACGTTGGGATAAGGATTGCGAGAAGTTGATAGACATACCATGTTCGAGCTAAGGAAGAGCTTGTTGAGGTAATTGTTCGTTTTTTATTTAATAATATTATTATTTATTTTTAACAATATTTTTATTAAATATATTTGTTTCTTTTATTTTGTTTTAGATAAATGATGGTGATATACGGATGAGCTAGCAAATGTGCTTGAGAAATAAGTTTTTTTCAAAGTTCAAGTTAGATCGGACAGCATTAATAATTTTGAAGGAGCATTTTTCGTTGTCAAATTGACAACAAATTACGATTTAATCAAAGCCTTTGGCAATCCGACTTTTGAGAGGGATGTATATTACAAGAATTACCATTAATTTTTTTAGCATTATACAATTTGTTAATCTTTTAAAATTTAACAAAGACAATTTTTTCAATGCAGGAATCATACTTTTTTTTTTTTCTAAACTTGGGTAGAAGACCAAGATTCGGAAAGGTAAATGTAACTATTGTTTTTCCTATATTTTTGCTTTGTGTGTTATTTGGGAAACATATTAACTTTTTGATTATATTTTTTCCTTTTTTTGCAGGAATCTTCATCAGATAATGAAATAAACACTCCCAACAAGTTGATATCACAACGAGAAGTTGTTGTTGAGAGTCCATCTCTTAAGAGGTCATTGTTCGATGACAAAGCTCCTAAGAAACTAAAGATTGTCATCAAGCCATAAGATGATGGGCAAAAGAAGTGAATTTCGAAAAAGACATTCTAAAGTGTTTTTGAAGTTTTTGTTATTGGATTTCATAAATTTTGTTAGGAGTCATTAGTTTTTTGAATTACGAGAGAGAATTTGGAACAATTAATTTTTGAATTTAAGTTTTCATTTGGAAAAATTGCTATTTTGTGTTAAGTTTTTACTTGGATAAATACATTTACATTTTCGATTTCATATTTTTGCTTCCGATTTTTTTTAACTTTTCGTTTAAAAAAAGTTCTGGATTTGTCTATATCACCAAACAATTTATGTTGCAAAATTCGAATTGGTATATATGATTAATATGTTTTTTTATGAGAATGAGATAATAATTATACTAGATAGTCAATATTATAATGTAAAATTCTTTAATTATGAAATGAGATAATAATAATTATACTAGATTTTTAAATACTATCAATTAACTTCAAAAAGTTGTCATATAACAAAAAAAAATGAAAACTTGAGTCAATGTAATTCAAAACAAAATGAAGAATACAAGGTGTCATACTAACGAAAAACCTCCCACACCAATAGGATTCCACCACACTCGCGGTGTAGGGTCAAGTGGTTTATTAGGGAGGAGTTTTATAATGTGTAATTCAAAAATATGACATACAAACACAAGATATTATTCATCAATGAATCATTCAAACATACTGACTATAAACAAAAACAAGTAGATGGATTTCATTCAATGCAATAGAATTATATACCTCCACTTTTAATAAATTGAACACGACACGGATAAAATAGAGAAGCAAAGACAAAGAGTTTAACGCACAAGTAATTTTGTTGCATCATTTTATATCTCTTGCAATGGTTCAATTGTAATAAAAAAAAACTTACCAAACAAATAACCGAATTAATAAAAAAAACTTATCAACAAATAAAATTTGGTCGGGTTTGAGTTTCCATTAAAAACTAACAAATGATAAAAAAATTATATTACGGATTCGTAATGTGAGTTATACATGTATTCGGTTACAAATATGTGCATCAACTATCATATCTAATAACGCCTTAATATCTCGAATTAAATTCCTGAATAGCTTGATCCTCAATCCATACCATATATTAACTCAATCCGTAAAATAACATACAAAATGTAATCGATTTTCCTTCCAAATAAGTTGTAATAAATAGTTAATGTAATTGATTCTATATGATTTTCTTAATATGAATTAGCATGCAGAAATTCCTATAATATTGCATCATATTCTTCTCATCATGTAAAATTTCTATGATTACGAAATTTACCATGTAGATCATGCTAAAGAAAACTAGTAGATCATGCTAAAGAAAACTATATAAATGAAAATAAAGCATTTAAATCCATTTTGCCGGACAACATCAACGAGAGAAAAAAAAACACCGGATTATCTAATATCATAGCAGAACTCTGGATAACACAAATACATAGGAGAAACACAGTCGGACCACAAATATATTATTCAATCATGCGGTAATTGACAGGTTATACTATTTTGGGCAACAAACGCACCAGAGATGGGATTTTAGATGATGGTATTATAATTTTTTTGTTTAAATTATATATCATTCTATTCATTGTATAGATTAAATGAAGAAAAAAAGATTGAGTATCTTTGAGAGGACATCCGAGAAGATATCCAGCAGAGTTCCTCAAAGCAAACTCCAAATAGAAAGTACTCGTAAAGTATAAACAGAGCTACCAAAAATCAGAAGTTTTATCAAAGAAACACATATGATGGGAATGATAGAAATTATCCAAACCAAGCTGATTGGAATAATGTAAAACATCATCAAAGACCTATGAAATACAAGCCTATATGGCAAAGACCTAGACCTCAGCAAAGGTCATTCCAAAGGCAAAAGAGCTATTATCAGCACGCATATGCACCAGGCACTTCACTCAACAATATCACAATTACACCAAGAATGCAATTGCTAAAACACACAAGCAATTTGCAAATGTTCACTATGATTATGGCACTGATAGATGGCAACCTCTTAGAGTCAAGTCATTTGGCTATAGGTTGGTTGGATCATCTTACAGGTTGGTTCAAGGAACAGCTGAGTGCCAAGGAACCGGTACATGGATAGTGGCTGTTCCAGACATATGACAGGAAACAAGAAAAATCTATCAAAATTCAAGGAGATTAGAGGAACAAAAGTCATATTTGGAGGAAATGAAGCTCTAGGGGAAATCAAAGGCACAGGATCCATCAAGAAAAATGGATTAGAATCAACTTCAACTTGCTCAGCATAAGTCAACTGTGTGATAAATGATACAATGTTGGATTCAATATGGGAGTGTGCCAAATCAAAGATGCTGAATCAAATGAAATAGTGTGGTAAGGATCAAGTTGGCTGTGGCACAAAAAGCTGAGTCATCTGAACTTCAAGACAATCAACAAGCTTGCAAGGAGCCATCTTGTGGATGGATTATCGACTCGATATACAAGAAGGAAAATGTATGTGATGCATGCTAGATGGGAAAGCAAATCAAATCGCATTCAAGGAAAAATTCAATCCTTCATCAACAAGAATATTGCATCTGTTACACATGGATTTATTTGGTCCTGTTGAACCGACCATCATAAGTGGAAAGAAATACACTTTAGTGGTAGTGGATGATTATTCAAGATATACATGGACAATCTTTATGTGCAAAAAGAAGGAAACCTTGCAAAGATTACCTCAGTTGATGAAGAGAATTCAAAATGAGAAAAGTCAAACAATTATCAAGATAAGATTTGATAGAGGAACTGAGTTTGTTAATGGAATAATTAATCAGTATTGTGTTGAAAATGGTATTGCTCATGAATTATCTGCAGCAAGGACTCCACAGCAGAATGAAGTAGCAGAAAGAAGAAACAGAACTCTCAAGGAAGCTGCTAGAACCATGTTAGCTGAAGCTGGATTGCCTAAAAGATTTTGGGTTGAAGCCATCAACACTTTATGCTATACTAAAAATAGATGCATGATTAATAGACAGCTGACAAAGACTCCCTATGAAATCTGGACAGGGAGGAAGCCAAATGTTGGGTACTTCAGGATATTTGGATGTAAATGCTTCATCCACAACAATGGCAAGGATAATCTAAAGGCTTTCGATGCTAAAAGCCGATAAAGGTATCTTTTGGGATACTCGGTGAAAGCAAAGCCTATAGAGTCTTGAACAAGAGGGCAATGGTCACAGAAGAGTCTATTCATGTGGTTTTTGATGAACCAAATGTGAGTGGAGGAAACATTGAAGAGCCAACTGATGAACTGAATCAGCCTACTAAAGTGTCCCTATATTGAAGCCAAAATAAAAGCAATCAATCCAGATGAAGATGAGATAGTTGAATCTCAAAGACAGCTGGAAAGTCTACAACTGAATGATAATGAAAGAGCTGCTCAAGACAACACAACTGCGAGACAACTTAACTGATTTACTTCAACCTGATGTGAGATGGCTGAGAGACCATCCACCAGAGTTAGTCATTGGAAATGTTAAAGATGGTGTAAAAACCAGATCCAGAGCTCAGCAAGAAGCAATGTTCACTTGTTTTATTTTCCAAATAGAACCAAAAGATGTGTCTCAAGCATTGGATGACATATAATGGATTCAGGTCATGCAAGAAGAGCTGAATCAATTTGAAAGAAACAAGGTATGAGAATTGGTGCAGAGACCAACACATCAAAATGTTATTGGCACAAAATGGGTTTTCAGAAACAAGGTGAATGAGGAAGGATCTGTGGTGAGAAAAAAAGCAAGATTGGTAGCCAAAGGGTATTGCCAAGAAGAGGGAGTAGATTTTGATGAAACCTTTGCTCTGTTGCAAGATTAGAAGTAATAAGGATGTTTCTTGCCTATCTTTGCACACAATAACTTTATTGTATATCAAATGGATGTGAAAAGTGCATATTTAAATGGATTATTAGAGAAAGAAGTCTATGTTAAGCAACCTCCAGGCTTTGAGCAGAAGACTCTTAGAGATAAGGTGTACAAGCTCAAGAAAGCTCTATATGGACTAAAGCAGGCACCAAGAGCATGGTATGATACATTATCTCAATTTCTAACTGAAAATGGATTCACAAAAGGCATAGTGGACAGAACACTATTCAGAATCCAAGATGGAGAAAGTATACTGCTTGTTCAGATATATGTGGATGATATCATCTTTGGATCCACAAATAAAGAGTCATGTGAGATAAGTTCTCAAATCTCGAGGCAAGGCAAATTTGAAATGAGCATGATGGGAGAGTGACTTTCTTCCTAGGACTTCAAGTTAAACAGTTGAGGGATGGAACTTTCATAAGTCAAACAAAGTATACCAGAGATTTAATGAAGAAATTAGGTATGGAAGAAAAGTCTTCTGTGAATATACCAATGAATACATCAGTCAAGATGGACATGGATGCAGATGACAAACCTATAGACCAAACAAGATACAACGCACTTATTGGCTCATTGCTCTACTTAACAACAAGCAGGCCAGACATCACCTTTGCAGTAGGTGTATGTGCAAGATTCTAATCTGCACCAAAAGAAAGCCATATGACTGCAGCTAAGAGAATCCTAAGATATTTGAAGGGATGCCAAGAAGTTGGCTTATGGTATCCAAAGGAAGATGGATTCAAGCTTATTGGTTATTCAGACTCTGACTATGCTGGATGTAGAGTTCATAGGAAAAGTACTTCAGGTACATGTCAAATGCTTGGAAATAGACTGATTTCATGGTTTAGTAAGAAGCAAAACTCAATAGCCACATCCACAGATGAAGCAGAATACATAGCTGCGGGCAGCTGTTGTGCCCAAGTCTTATGGATGAGACAACAGCTGAGAGATTATGAAGTTGAAGAAAAAGATATTCCAATTATGTGTGATAACACAAGTGCTATTGCAATTACTCAGAATCCTGTGTTGCATTCAAGGATAAAACACATTGATGTCAGATATCATTTTATAAGAGATCATGTTGAAAAGAAAGACATCACCTTGGAGTATATCTCAACGGATAAGCAATTAGCTGACATATTCACAAAGCCTCTATGTGAATCAAGATTTGAAGAGCTTAAGCATGAGCTAGGGTTATTTGAGCTGAGTTGATACTCAGAAGACTCAATTAGAAGAGATAAAGGATGTAAAAGTGAGAATTGAACAAGTTTTTCACATCAGTCAAGTGAAACAACTACATCGAAAAATCAGTTGTATCGAGTTAGCTGACAGCTGAGTTAACTAATGGAAGGAGAGAAGCTGAGTTAAATTACTTTTGACTTGAGCTCAGTCAATTAATAACTAAGTGACAAAAACGATATCATTTTGAAGAAGCGGGAACGGTTTAGTATTAAGCACCATACATGCTCACGCTAAACGAGAAAAAAACTGCCATTATGTCCATGATTGAATATTAATGCTGCCGCAATAAATATGGACAGATAATGCATTTTTCAAGACTCGATCATGACCGTTGATCTTGATCAAATGATTCAAATTCTCAAACCGTCTATTCAAGTCATATATATACTAAAATTAAAACTCTCTCTCTCTCTTCACGCTCACAAAAACACCTTCAAGCTTTCAAAGGAATCTCTCTCTCTCTGCAAAACCCTACCTTTCTCAAAATTGAAATTCTTCGATTTTTCAAACAATCATCTCAAGCAAAAATGGCACCAGCATACGATTTTGCTAAGCTCGCGAAGTAAATCCACTCAGGATCAACTGTGGATTTCGAGGGGATGGTGAAGCAGGGTTCCGATGAAACCCTTGTAAAGAAAATAGCTGACATGATTAAGAAGTCAGGACTCAAGCCTTTTCTCACGAAGGAGTATTCAATGACCTACACTGAAGAAGTGGCGCAGTTTTATGTCAACGATGAGGTACAGGACGAAGGGATTAAGTCTTTCGTCCACCGCAAGGAAATATTGATTATTGCTAAGGAGCTTATGAGAGCATTTGTTTATTGTCGCCCGAGGGCATGCCGGAAATATACTGGTGATGTTAACTTGGTTCTTTGCATGGAAAGAAGTAGCCAAACCGGAGTGTGTCTTTGCGAAAGTTATCTACACGGTGAGAAGAAGTCTTGAAGGAAAGACTATCACAAAGTCGATGGATGTCGTGGCAAAATGTGTAGATATGAAGTTTGGTAGTTTCAATCAACTGTTAAAGATAAAGTCGGTCGTCATGGTGCGATCATGGAAGGAAAAGAAAGTCAACTGAAATTTGAGTTCGTGTACAATGAGACTCTACCAAAATGTTGGAAATAAATCACTCAAGAATGATGGATCCTTTGGAGGATCACTTGGCTATGACCTAGTAATTGGCCATCTAATGGAGGTGAAGGGCATTCCCCTTAGACATGGAAAGCCTTTCTATGTGAACAAGAAAATGTTCAGGGCCAATCTGTCAGGAGCCTAGAAGAGAGCTTATGCAAGAGGGCAGATACTAGTGAGGGAGAATCAGCTGACCCCATAGATACAGCTACTTCCTCCCCTCCAAAAAAGAGAGCTGCTCCTGCATTTTGCTAAGAAGAAAATTGCCCTCTGACAAGAAAGAAGGACGCCCTTGCCCCCTGCTCGAGTCACCCGCTGGCGGCCATGTCTCCCGCCCACGCAGCCCGAGCGAAGAAGGAAGCCCAAATACCTTCTCGGCCATAAGAAAGAAGAGAACTGCCAAGCCAAGAAAGGAAGCTCCTCCATCTCAAAAAGATGCTTCGGCCCCTGCCGCCAAGGAACCTGAAGAAGAGGAATCCGAACCAGAAACTCCTCTGGTGAGGACCAAGAGAAGAAGAAGAATTTGCAAGCTTTCAGAGCTTGAAAAGACAGCTGAGTCTGCCACTCAGCTGGAGAAAACTCCGAGGTCGCTTGACGAAGTGCAGTCTCCAGAAATTGTTAATGAAACCGCCAAGTCTGCTTTGAAGGTGATCAACGATGAGGCTTACCAAAAAGAATCGAAACAAATGAATCTCTATTTGAAAGGGTGTCTCTCCACCGCCATGAATCTTCTTTGAAGCGCGAAGCGGCAGAGTGCACATTACCTTCATCCCCGAAAAAGGAAGGTCAGGAAGAAGAGGATGAAGATGATGATGTGATTGTGGTCTCTCATGTGTATACAGACATTCAGCGCCGTCTACGAGAATGGAGGGCATGGAAGCTGAGTCATTCCAGGGTGCAGTTTGAACACCCTGAGTTCATTAAAGAAAAAGAAGAAGGGCTATTCAAGTTCCTTGAGGTCGACACTATACTTCAGGCTCTGGATGAGGATAATTGCATAAATATTCTACACATCTGCAAGGAGAAGGAAAAGGCCAGAGTAGCTGAGGAAGCAGAAGCTCGTGAGAAAGCTAGTATTTGTCCCCTCACTGGAACTCTGGAACACACACATCCTCATCTAGATGTGTTATCTGAAAGTGACGAAGACATGGATCCCACTGCTGCACAAGAGAAGTCAGAGATGCAACAAGCCTTAAGGGAATCCAGGATGATGCACGAGCAACGGATGGTTGAAGGACCAGGAGAATCCTCAAAATCTCTCCTGGAGATAGACCCGCTGGGAGTAGTGCAGCACATTACCACAGTTATAGCTGCAACTACATCCCCAGTACACTCAGAAAATGGGTCCAAGGGACTTGGCGATGAAACTGGGAATATGGGCACCCAAGTTGAGCCAACCCCTATTGAAGGTGCTTTACCACCTGTCCCCATGGCTGAGCACTCAACGGAAGCAGCCGGGAGTCTGGAGAAGAGTGACCCCACCATCAGTCACTTAGCTGGTGTGCCAGCTGAGGGGAAACTCACTCCACTGCAGCAAGGTCGGAGGATGCTGCAGATGACTCCACATTGCAGAAAGGAGGCGTAGTGGAAAAGGAAAAATAATCACAGCAGACTGACATTGACGAAGCTCGGATAGTTGAGTCTGTCCCAGCTGAGGTGTCAACTTATTTGTAGGTGGAGAACACTACTATTGCAGTCGGAAGTTCAATGCCGAGTTATGGTTCAACGCCTAAATTTGCGCAGCTCTACATATATGACATGAAAAATGAAGTATCTCACAGTTAAATCTTTGTCGGGTTTGTTGTTCTTTCAATTAATATTGATTAAATAAATACAATTATTATTATTATTGTTTATGTATGTCATGCTATATTTTGAAATTTTGATATTTTTGGCAATATAGGCAAGGAAGTGAAAATAATAATCTACGAGAGATATTGTGGATGAAATTTGAAAAAATGTTTGACGAAGACAATGACCTTTGGTAAAAACCTTGAGAATAGCGAGAGAAGATCCAAGAATGTAGACATTCAGATGTTAGAATGCGTTTGGTTGGTAAAAGGAAAAGTGATGCTAGAAGATACAATCTTCCATCGAGTTCTGAGGTAGCGGCTTTGATTGTTGGTGATTTCGATCAGGCTTTAGGAGATAGAGATATTTTGATCGAAACAAAAATTGGGCAGTTGCAACGGATAAATGAATTAAATACTTCGTATTTGGCCTTACAATATCCTTTATTGTTGCCTTATGGGGAAGATGGTTTGAGAGAAGACATCCCATTTTCGGACGTAAAGAAAAAAATGCAAGGTGGAATGAAAAAGGTTAGCATTGGAGAATTGTTTGCTTCTCGGATGCACGAAAGGGAGCAGGAAGCTTCAACTATTCTTTCATCAAGAAGATTGTTCCAACAATTTATTGTCGATGCTTATACAATGGTTGAATCGTCGATTAAAGTATGTTCATTTACATCAAAAACGATTACGTTGTGATATATATAAGGGTCTTGCTTGAGATCTTTATGTTGAATGGAGACACTGATCCCAAAAACTTCGAGGAAAACGAATTATACCGCCTTCGAGTTTCTTGGAGGTGCTCGGTATATGATACAAAACTATCAAGATGCAATGGCTATATATCGATGGGCGGGTTATCGGATTTATTTATAACATTCACCTCAAATCCAAAGTGGCAAAGCAATCGTTTGTTTCCTTGATACTAGGAACTTGAACGCCAAGGACCGCCCGATATTATTTGCGAGAATTTTCAAGGTGAAGCTAGATGCGCTTATCAAAGATCTTCGTCGAGAATGAAATGTTTGGTAAAGTCGTAGCGAGGTTGTATAGATTTTTCAATAGTTTGTTTTATTTATTTGTATAGTTCATCATGCATGTTTTGCTTTTTTTCTTTGTTTTTCAGCATGCGAGAATATACACTATAGAATTCTAGAAACGTGGATTGCCACACGCTTACATTTTGTTGTTTCGGCGAAAGAAGATAAATTCCCAAATGCGACGGACGACATAGCTAAAATTATATCGGCCGAGATAAAGAATCGGAGGATCCATTTTATTATCTTTGCGGTAAGGGACTTCATGATTCATGGTCCTTGTGGTGATGAGAGAAAAATTCACCATGCATGGTGATGGTCACCGCACAAAGCATTTTCCTAAAGCGTTTGTTGCGCAACTTTGTGTTGATGAAGAAGGTTACCACGATATAGACAAAGAAATAATGGAAGAGTTGTTATGAAGAATGGTGTCCCTCTTGACAATCGGTTTGTTGTGCCGCGGCGCAATCGTCGTTTGTTGCTTAAATATGGTGCACACATCAACGTAGAATGGTGTAATCAGTCGAGATCGATTAAATATTTGTTTAAATATGTCAATAAAGGACATGATCGTGTGACCGCATCATTCTATCAAAGCGTGGGGATGATGAATCGGGAAAACTGTTGATGAAGTGAGCATGAATTATGATTGTAGATATGTTTCGTCATGTGAGGCGGCATGGAGGTTATTAGGATCATGTGAGACAACATGAATTATGTCAATAAGTATCCTCCTATTGAACGTCTTAGTTTCCATCTTGAGAACAAGCAACCGGTGATTTTTAATGATTCCAAAAAGATTGATGATGTTCTCGGAGAAACACTATTAAAGAGATCATGTTTCTTGCTTGGATGGAAGCCAATAAGGTATATCTTGAAGCTCGAGAGTGACTTATCTTCAAGCTCATACAAAATTCACATGGAAAACAAAAATTAAGAAGTGGGTTCCAAGAAAGTGTGGAAATACCATAGGACGTGTTAACTACGTCCCTCCTGGTTTTGGTGACATGTACTATCTGAGGTGTCTTATCAATATAGTTCGTGGTGCTACCTATTATGATGATTACAAGAAGACGCAAGGTGTCCAACACTCATCATATCGTGAAGCTTGCTTTGTTTTGGGTTTGTTAGAAGATGATAGAGAGTATATTGATGGAATCCTTTGAAGTGAGTCATTGGGCATTTGCAAAGCATCTTAGGAGTTTGTTTGCATCACTATTGTCATCGAATTCTTTGAGCAGGCCTGAAGCGGTATGGGAGAAATGTTGGGAATATCTTTTGGGTGATATTTTATATAAAAGACGACTCCTTATGCAACATCAATGTATAAAAACTACCACTATATATACACTTCTTCATTAATTATTAAATTTATATAGATATAGGTTCGTTATTCGTAATTTTTATTTATAGTTGTTTTATTTGTTAACGTTTTTTTTTATGTTTTGTTATTTTCTTATAGAATTGGTATTGAATGAGGATCAGATCAAGAATCTTGCCCTATCGGAGATTGAAAAATTACTGCGCAGTCGTGTAGGAGCCTACGTGAGTTTGATACTATGCCTTTCCAGATGTTGATAGTACTGACACATGCCGGAATAGATTGGTATACGATGAGTTAAGATACGTACGTAAGGCTTTGGCCGTTGAGCATACAAATCTTATTTCGAACTGATTGATGAACAACGTCGTGTATCCGAAATTATGCGTGCAGTTGACTCAAATCAATGTCGTAGGTTCTTTGTATATGGCTATGGAGGGACAGGTAAAACATATTTGTGGAGAGCTTTATCTTCGGGATTGAGTTCAAAAGGGACGAATTGTCTTGAACGTTGCATCGAAGTGGATAACGTCTTCTTCTCTTGCACAGTGGAAGGATCGCACATTCTCGATTTGTCATTCCATTAAACCCAAAAGAGGGTTCGACTTGCGAAGTAAAACTAGGGAGTCTGCTTGCTGAATTGATTTTTAGTTGCAAACTCAAAATATGGGATGAAGCTCCAATGATGAACAAACATTTCTTTGAGGCGGTGGACCAAACTTTGAAAGACATTATGAAAGTCGATGATGCGCGTAATGGTGAGATCCCGTTTGGAGGTAAAACTGTTGTGTTCGGTGGAAACTTCAGACAGATACTGCCAGTTGTGCCTAAGGCAAACCGACAGGACATCGTGAATGCCACGATAAATTCTTCTTATTTATGGAAAGATTATCTTGTTCTCGGACTTACTAAATACATGCGTCTTGACACTATTTAGGTGAAACCGATGATATTCTTTGACTTGGTTGGGTTTCGGAATGGATAGCAAGCATTGGAGATGGGAACGCTTGGATGAGCTAATGATGGTTGTGCAACCATTGATATTCTGAAGAAATTTTGCTCGAAGCATCCGGTGATACAATCTCGAGTATTATCGAAAAACACCTATCCAATGTTCAAAGATGCCATAGATGATTCGACATACTTGAAGGATATAGCTATCTTAGCTCTAACTCTCGATGTCGTTGAGTCCATAAATCAATATATGACTTCATTGAACTCTTCTGAGGGTCACACTTATTTGAGTTCTGATAGCACCTGCAAATCGGATGCCAATATTGACTTCTTGCATGAAGCGCACACGCCGAGTTCCTAAATAGCATAAGATGTTCGGTGTTCCTAATCACGAATTACATTTGAAAGTTGGGACTTGTTATGCTTTTGAGGTACATAGATCATTCAATTGGATTGTGTAAGTGCGAGGTTAGTGATCACGAGACTTGGTGCACACGTGCTCGAATCTAAAATTCTCACAGTGCAATGCATGCCAAAAAGTGTTGATTCGCGAATGTCAACCCCCCCGACCTCGGGATACCTTTCAAGTTTGATGTGGAGACGATCTCCTTTGATCGTTTCATATGCTATGACGATAAATAAGAGCAAGGGCGATCTCTTTCTCACGTCGGGTTGTACCTAAAGAATCCGATTTTTAGTCATGGCCAGTTATATCTTGCAGTTTCGTGAGTTACCAATCGAAAGGGTTTGAAAATATTAGTTTGCGGCGATGATGCATCTAAAAACAAACAGACAATTAACGTTGTGTACAAAGAAGTATTTCAAAATGTGTAATTCAAGGAACTTTAATGTTGTTTCATTGTTACACGCTTTATATTATATATCTTTTTATATAGATTATATTTCTTATATGAATTCCATTTTAACGAGCAATACCACTCTACTGTTACACATCTCGTGCATCGCACGGGTAAAACACTAGTATTATATAATGATGTAATACCACAAAACAAGTAAGATCCTATCAAATAGGACTACTCCAATATCCTCCCCTAATAAATTCAATTAAACTTATTTGACAACACACAAAATCAATTATGTCCAAACTAAATACAGTAAAACTAATAATGGAATCAAGGAATTTTATTAATTTAGAGATGTATTAATTAATCAATAAATTAATAATTTATTAATTTAATGAATATTATCTAGAGACCACGAATATAAATCAATTATAAAGAAAATCACTGTGTATATCACTAATGTACAATGTATATGCATCACATTACGAATATAAATCAATTATAAAAAAACTATTTCCCAACCAAACTATGTGGTTTTTACATTTTACCATAAATATTTTTTTATTAAACTAATCAAACTTTACGGGTTTATTTTTTTAAAAAAATTACTGTCATTTAAGTTATTTGTTATTTTTCTAGTTAAACAAATCAACAAACTAAATTAAAAGATAAAACTTATAATTCAAGTTATAGAAAATAAAATTTCTTGATTTTTATAAAGTAACTAAATTTATTTTTTTGGATGTGTAATATATATATATAGATCAAATATATATATATATATATACAAAATATTTAAAATCTTCATATTTTGAGGTGGTAAAGTGCAAAATTATGCAAATTTGAATGGAAAAATGCAACCACATTAGCGTACATTGGACGCGTGATGGAATCTTGATGGAGCCGCTAGTAGGCTCGATGACTAAAGTGTAAAATCCACAAAGTTTTGTTGGTTTGATTAAAAAAAATAGGTCGTAAAAAGTAAAAACGGTCATAGTTTGGCTAGGTTGAGATGTGTGTTGAAAGGACGAATGACTTGGATTTTATTTCATACGAGTGTGTGTCCCCTCCCAAAGTTCCACCAATTGTACTCAAAAAAGAAAAAAAGCAATTCGCTTCTCTGCGGTTAAAAAAAAAAAAAACGTTAATCATAATATGAACGTAAAAAATGTCACCCTACATATGCTCAAATATATTTAAAACTAGGGGTGTGCACGGTACGGGACGGTTCGGAGATTTGGAAAACTTCAGAACCGTCCCGAAGCTCGGAGATTCTGAAAATAAATCTCCAGAACCGAACCATAAAAAAATCTCCGTCCCGAACCGTCCCGAAAGTTCAGGACGGTTCGGGACAGGGATTCGGTTCTAATAGAACGGGACGGTACGGTCCGGTTCGGGACGGAGATTCAGAGATTACCCATAAATAAAGCATAAAAATTAGGGGAAAAAAAGAAAAAAGAAAATCAATATAAAAAAAAAATCACCAAACAGATATACTTCTAAAGTTCTAGTATCTTTTTAGCGTAGTCTTAAAATAAAAACTAAAACTATAATAGGTAACACAATCCAAAATTCTAAACTTAATAACCTCTATAATACAATAATAGTATATTATTTGGGCAATTGTCCTTCTATTGACATAGAACATA
This sequence comes from Rehmannia glutinosa, assembly GCA_016081115.2. Lineage (NCBI taxonomy): Eukaryota > Viridiplantae > Streptophyta > Magnoliopsida > Lamiales > Orobanchaceae > Rehmannia > Rehmannia glutinosa. The sequence goes on along the minus strand of CM071937.1, from coordinate 37,917,625 downwards.
TATAATTAACTAATAATTTTTATAAATTAAAATGAAATAAAAACTTGTATAAATTTATAATCTCAATGTTTCATACTTAACAACTTAACATAATCAATAAAATTATATTTATAATTTATATGATGTGGTAAAAAAATTAAAATATGATTTTTTTATATTGTTGTAATATGATACTATTACTTGTTTCTCTTTTAAGTGCAATTTACTAATCATTTAGCTAATTTCAATTTCAAATTATTTAGTCTATTATTAATATCAAAGTTTTTTAAAATTCAAAATATCAGAAATATATTTTATATTCAATTTAATTTCAAATAGTTTGTAGTTAATTCAATATCAAAATAAAAACAACCTAGAAATAATGTATGTGTATTTATATAAAATCTTTAAAATCGGTTCTAGCTTCGGGTCCTCGGTTCGGAGTGGTTCGGTACAGTTCTCGGTACGAGTATTTGAAAAATCTCCAGAACCGTACCATAAATATTTTCGGTACGGTACGGTTCGAAGAAAGTCAAAAGTCAACGGATATTTTCGGTTCAAAGATCTTTCGGTCCGGATATCGGTTCGGTTTTTAATCTCCAAGTCCCGTGCATAGCCCTATTTAAAACAGTGGCTAGATTCATATTTTAGTATTTTACTAATTTGTCCTATGTTTGTAACTTTAGAGAATTATTAATGTATGATATTATTACAAGGGACTTTTTAAAGTTATTATTATATATATCTTATTATTAATTTGTTGAAATTAATAATTTTGTAAATTGGCCCAAATTGGGACCGAAAAATGAATTATTTTAGGGAAACTATTAATTTATCGAAAGTTACGGAGGTTTAACAGTGAATTCAAAGAATCAAGATATATTTTCCTTTAACGTTTTTTCAAAAACAATTTGATTCGTCTTTTTGGACAGTAGACTGTAGACTGTAGAGTCCAATCAAGTCGAACCAATCCCTCCATCAAAGCGAATATAGTTATATAAATTATTAACCCCTTTCCCATTATCAAAGGATCGAAATAGAGAGAGAGAGGGGATTTTGGGAAAATAATAGAAAAAGTTGGAATCATCAATGGCGTTGGGCGAGAAAGATTGGCTGGCTTGCTGTGGGAGCGTCAAATTTGCCCAAGAAATGGTGTCTGCAGGACCCTTTTCCAATTATCAAGAAGCCCTCAATGCTGCCAAAGATATCTGGTTCAACAAAGTCTCTCTCTCTCTCACAAACACTTTCCAGATGTATATTGCCTATGTTTACAGAATTAATGAAAATTTTATTTGTCTTTTTGTTCTATTCTGTAGGTTGATGTGTTTGGATGGCTAGAAGCTTTTGCTGCACATCCTCAAATTGGTGAAAGCCCTTCACAGAACCATAAAAGTCCAATCAGTGCCCAGTTCAGTTTCTCACTCTTTTTTTTTTTTTTTTTTTTTTTTTTTAAGTATTTAATGTCTGTGTGGGTTCTTTGTTGTGTTTGGTTGAGGGGTGGAGGGTGATTTTGCCAATATTTCAAGATTTTCTGTAGTATTTTGATAATTGAGTTCATACATGATGAGTTTGAAATATGAGTGTTAAAAGTAGGCTATGTGATGAGTTCTACTGAGAAGAAGAAAAAATTCATCTTTGAGTTGCTGCTCACTAATTCATTATGATTAACCTGATTTATCTAATTAACTGGAATTAGATAATCTGGATTGATTGGAATTTTTGTGTATAGTGTTTGAACCAAACCCCCATTATGTTGGGCTTGCTCTAAATGGAAACTCATTTTCTCATTGTTTTCAAGATGCAGTTGAATTGAACATGTGGGACAATGGTCCCTCGCTGCAGCAGCGAACTTGTTTGCAATGGTTAATTTAGAAAATACTAATTCTTGAAAAATTTATGATTTGTAGTTGAACAAATAATACATCATTTGTATCAATTTGGTATATTTCTCCAGATAGTGGATTTTGACTGTTTCATCGCATGTTTGGATTCTGTATGCATACTGGTATGTTAAGTCTGGTTTTCTTGGCCTCAAGGAAAAAACCAAGGTTTGAGTGAAGTGAAAAAAAATAAGTGAGAGTGAGGTATATAATTTTAAAAGTATTTCGATTTTTATAGTTGGCAGTTTAATTCAGATTGGCGAGATTCATTATTTGCATTTCTAACCACATGCAAATACAATCATGAGGTTGAAAATGATAATTTGTTTTGGTCACAGGTGGAGCAAGGGAGAGCAGTCTACTGCTTTGGCTACTGCTACTGACTCTACGTTACAGGTATCTACAATTTATAAGGATTGTTCTCTCAATTAAAAAAACAAAAATACTACATGATAGTCCCAAGATGGATACATATGCCCGCATACTTGGGTTGGCTAAAACTTTTAGTCAAGCTTTCAAAATCAATTCTAAGTATGTGGTTCAGCAATTTCGTAAGCATTCGATGTTATTTGCTTTCTGAATGAGCAACGAGAATTGATTATCTTTTTTGATTTTGGGAGAGAGTTGTATTAGGAAATTACAATGGATAGAAGAAAGGGAAGAGTTCTCTTAACCATGTTTTTTTTCGAATTATTATGTGATGTCCTGGTCAATTGCCTGCTTTATTTTGTAGGAGCTATATGAGTGGAATGCTCGTTATAGGGAAAAGTTCGGATTTGTCTTTTTGATTTTTGCATCTGGAAGAAGTACTCCAGAGATACTTGCGGAGCTGAAGGTAATAATTGCATCGCTATTTTGGATTTTCGCAAAATATTACTTTAAGATAGGTTTCCTTTCAAAAATTGTAATGCTGCAGTTTTGTCGTCTCGCGGCATAATCATTCATTCTTTCTTTATTTATTTCTTCATTTATTTTTCGTGTATCTGAATAGTGATGCTTCACCACATGTTTTGCCTTCTCAATTTGCTCTATAGTTGGTGATGTGTGATTAGCATCTGCAATAATTTAGATTTTACTATAATAGGGTAGGAGTTCTTCTGTTGGCAACTTTCTCTTAACTGCGTTTTTAAGGTTTAGTATGTTCCTGCAACATGGTATATTTAGGGAGTGTTTGCAAAAACTTTTGCTTTTGGAAGAAGTGATTTAATGTAGCAGATTCGAAAAGTATTTGAGAATCAAAAGACGGTAGTGTTTGCAAAAAGAAGCTAAGAGTTGAATATGTTTTCGGGAGTGTTTGGCGAATAAGTTGTAAAGATGTTTTATTTGTGTGTAAAAGTCAAACCAGAAGCAAAAAAAAAATTTAAAGCACCCACCCACTGCTTTATATTCTAAATGAAATATGCAGAATCCGCCGCTGACATTTGAAGACACTAAAACCTTTTTTTTCCAGCCAAAAGCCGATAATCACTTTTTAAGCATTTGCAAGCACTCCCTTAACTTACTGGAAAATTGCAAAATGGTAAAACTGCACACTTTTTTAGTGTCAGAGATGGTTTTCCATGTTACTGGTGTGTTCCTTTTGGAACTTAGTTATTCTTTATACGCGTCAATGGATGCTGGATTGGCTTTTGACTGTGGATTATTATCCCGATGTTAATAGTTAAATAGAATCCAATTCTCATACTTTGGTTTGAAATATTGATTTTCTGACATCAATAATGAGCTTAAATAGAAGTATTTACAAAAACTACCCCTTAAGGTTTTGGGTATTTACAAAAAAAAAAAAACTGGAGAAGTTTCAAAGTTACAAAAACCCCCACTGAGGCTTGATTCTGCTGAAATGTAAGAGGATAACCATAATATTTTTACAAAATGGAATTGGGGTGTTTGAAATGTTTTTGCTTATGGAGATCTAATTTCAAGGGGATTTTTGTAATTTTCAAAAACCTCTAGGTCTTTGTGTAACTACCCCAAACCTTAATTATCCATTTTTTTCTTCTTAAACTTGAAAGCAAGATGTCATTAATAGGTTAATCTCATCTTATCTCTTCTTCTGCTTCATCTTCCTGCAGCGACGATATCAAAACAGGCCAATAGTCGAGTTTAAGCTTGCAGCCGAGGAACAAATGAAGATAACCGAATTACGTCTCTCTAAGCTATTTCCAGCTAATACAACTGATATTTCCACCACAAAGATCCCACATGCTACAGATGTGACCAAAGCAGGAGGTTTTGTGTTAGATTGTCTTTTTCCATCTTTAGTGTTCTTTTTCTGTATGCTCATGTTTTACCTAGTTACGTCTTATTTTCTCGAGGACGCTGATGATATATTGGATTATGAAGAAACGAAAAATGCTTAGAAGTTGCCCTCTCTTCACTTTATGCAGTAGGGTATGATGATGGGACGTTCCCAAAAATGCTCCTTGTAAAGTTCTCAAATGTTTTTTATATTATTAAAATTACAAGGATTTTGAACCGAGTTCGTGTTCTTGGTAGACTGAGTCTTGATTATCCAAACCTAAATTGTTTATGGACGCCTGAAATTTCTCTGTTGGACCACTTAAAAGGTCGAGTACAAGCTCGACCTGTATAGCTTTGCTTTACTCTTTCAGATATCTCGTTACTTAGTTATTAGGGAAAATTACAAAAACTACCCTTGTGGTTCGGGGTAATTACAATAAAACCCAGAGAAGTTTCAAAATTGCAAAAACTTCTCATGTGGTTTGATTCTGCCTTAATTTTAAGTGGTTAACCCTATTATTTTTATAAATATAAGGGCACTTTTGAGATTTTATTCTTATGAAGGAGAATATATAAGACGGAATCAAACTTGAAGGGTTTTCTTGTAGTTTTAAACCTTCTCTGTTGTTTTTTTGTAATTACGTCAAACCTCAGGGGTAGTTTTTGTAATTTTTCATAGTTACTAGTTATTATTTTTACTTAATGCATAATAGACAGAGTAAATGAACACCAAAAATAATGCCAAGAGAAAAAAACCACAAAAGATTGAGTCTATTGTGATTCACTGAACTCTTGGCAGAAAACTTGTATGCTATTATTCATCTTCACCAATGCCCTTGCAAATTTAGCTATGGATTTTTGCTGCTGTTACCATCTGATCTTCAGACATCTCCTAACTTAACAGCCTTAATGTACTGAACCAGACATGCTTCTTCTCACGCTTCTGAGATTGCTGTCCTAAAACTTGGGTCTTTTATTCAACTTGCCCACAAAATTTGGTCGGGAGTACATTTTTTAGGGATAGTTACAAAAAAATCCTGTGGTTCTGGCTAATTACAGAAAAAACCCAGAGGTTTTTGAAAATTACAAAAACCTCCCTTCAAGTTTGGTTCCATCTTACAATTTCCCTTCATAAGCAAAAATCATTGAAAAATCCCCCAACTTTTGTAGATTTTCCCAAATTTCAGGTTCTTTTTTGTAGAGGTAGAGGAATACCTAAAAAGATTTGGAAAGAAACTATTAAAAAGATATGTTATATCTAGAAATACCGTAAACGATGGCGCGATATGATCCGTATAGCCGACCCCACCTAGTGTGATTAAGGCTTAGCTTGTTGTTGTTGTTGTCAGGTTCTTTTTTGTAATTATCCCTTTTTTTAGTTCATCATTGACGCTTTGTCTGATGTTCTCTTGAACTGTAGAAGATCGCGTGAGCATTATCGGAGGACATCTGACTGCTACGAACGAAACTCCCGCAATAAAGCCGTCTCCAACTTTCACCAGGACACGGCCGCCTATCACGACCCACATCTTGGATGTAGCTCGTGGGGCCCCAGCTGCTGGTGTTGAGGTTCGTCTCGAGACTTGGGAAAAAGACGATCAAGCCAGACCATTATTCGGTCAGACAGACTCGGGTTGTTGGAAGCTCGAGGGTTGTTCGACTACGGACAAAGATGGACGGAGTGGTCAGTTGATGAAAATGACTGATGATTTAAATCCAGGAGTTTATCGGATCAGTTTCGATACGGGAAAGTACAATCCAGACGGGTTTTTCCCGTACGTGTCGATTGTGTTTGAGGTTAGAGAGTCGCAGAAATGGGAACATTTTCATGTTCCTCTGCTGCTTTCTCCGTTTTCGTTGTCCACATATCGCGGGAGCTAACCTACTTTTCATGTCTTAATGTAATAGACTGAAAATGGGATGTGTGAAATTGCAAGTCTTAATGTAGACCACCAAGGAGAATAAAGAACCCACCTCATGTATAAACATTTGTTTGTTGAACGCTTATTTGTTCTTCAACCTTTTTATTATTATTTATTATTATTAGGGATAATTACAAAAAAAAAAAAAAATGCTGAGTTCGGTCTAATTACAAAATAATCCAGGCTTTTTTAAAAAGTTACAAAAAATTCCTTGAGGCTTGATATCGTCTTACAGTTTTCCACTTTATAAGAAATTGTTTTTCAGAAATCCTCCTAACATTTATAAAAATATTACAATTACCCCTTAAATTTAAAACATAATCAAACTTGAGATATTTTGTAATTTTGCAACATTTTTGATTTTTTTTGTAGTTAGCACAAACCTTAGTTTTTTCTTTCTGTAATTATCCCTATTATTATTTTTTAACCCAACTTCCAAGCTTACTGTCGACTAAGCATGTAGCAACCCCCGACCCCTCAGTCCTCAGTCTTGCTACCAGATTAAACTGCGTTGCTACCAGATTAAAATGTGGGCTGTATCTGATCAGGGTTGTGGTTGGATCATTGGATATTCCACATTTGTTTGAGATTAAGCTTTCAAGCTCTCGAATTAACGTTATCCAAAGTCAATTCAAGTTTGGAGAAGATCAAACTGAAGAGTTCATCTCCAAAATTTCGAGTTCCAAATATTATATTTTTGAAGAAAATAATCAGAGGAGAAATAGGGATTGTAACCTATATTTTTCATTTCGATTCATATAAATTCAATTTATACTATGTATTCTTGTTTGTAATAATTTGCAGACAATAAAAATGTGTTACAAACTTTTGGCACTCCAGTGGGACAATCTATACCTTTCATCTCTTCTCTTCTAATCAAGTCCAAATATCAACGAAGATGACCAATCACTCAATGTCCACAAATGTTAACCATTCAATGCCGAACTACAAAGCCATTGTTCCAATATACAAACATAAGGGGGCAAGGGAAGATGACGAGTCATTGAACCATGAAGTTACTTCTCCAACAAACAAAGGATCATGGAAACAGGGTGTCATATATGGAGCTGCAAATAAAGAATTGTTGGACCCGCTCAACATGCACACACCTTCTACAAACTCAAGCTTTGAAACTGTAGCAGTCATGGTGGTCCAAGCTAGTTCACTCGAAGAGCAACTTGCAAGTTTGATGAGGGCTGTAGAAGGACTCACAAGACATGTTCAAGGCTGAGACTCCCAAATCATGAAGTTGATGGACAAAGTAGATAACATTGGTTCAAGTCACATGATGGGCAAACAAGTTGAAGCTCAAGATGAGGTTGAAACGTCCACGAAGTACTATCAAATGAAAAAGAGAAGTCTCCGGCAACACAGTTGCAAATCTCGTCTGATGGGCTAATTCCAATTGACCAACTCAAGGAGTTCATCATGGGGACTATCAAAGATAAGATGGATGGAAGTTCCAAATCGACTTTGACTTACGCCAAACCGTACACACAGAGAATTGACAACTTGAAGATGTCTGTCGATTATCAACACCCATAGTTCCAACAATTTAATGGCAAGGGCGATCTAAAGCAACACGTGGCTCACTTTATTGAAACATGCAATGATGTTGGGACTTATGAAGATCACTTAGTAAAACAATTCATCCAATCCTTAAAGGGGAGTGCTTTTGATTGGTACACCGACTTGGAGGCAAATTCAATTGACAGTTGGGAAAAGTTGGAACAAAAGTTTCTCAATTGTTTCTATAGCACACGATGAACCGTTAGCATGATCGAAATCACAAATTCACGCCGATGAGCGAAGAGTTTATCATTGACTACATCAATCGTTGGAGGGACTTAAGCCTCAACTACAAAGATCAATTGTCAGAGACTTCAACAATTGATATGTGCATTCAAGAAATGCATTGGAGCCTATGTTACATATTTCAAGGAATCAAACCAAAAACTTCTGAAGAATTAGCAACTGTTAGGAAATTTAATTGTTAGATTTTGATGATACCATATAAAACTTAAACTAGGAAGTTGGCACCCTATTTTTCTTGTAATTATTAAACGTAATGGATAAGAATCGAAAGAGCCGAGTTAAGTTAAGTAAGTCGAATTCAGAAGTCAATCGCAGTGGACTAAGGACTCGTTGTAAGTCGGTGAGTACATCTTAGAGGATGACAGAACTCGATCGAAGAAGAATCGCAGAGGAACAATCGTGAGAAACATCGGCCAAGTCCATCGATTAAGTGACGATTGAATCAATTGAAGAAGACTCAAGTCAATCAGGTTACAAGAGCGATCAAGTGAAGGAAACTGACAACAAACCGTTGCACATAAATCAAGGAGATTACTTAATTAAGTAATGACTAAATCCAAATCAGCTAAGAAAAATATTTGGATAATACAACCAAGTTACACTAACAACAACTCTCTTGAGTCTGTTAAGCAGGAAACTCAGCTGAACTATCAACCTAGCTGTCCATTGGACAGAGCTGATTTGAGCCAACTCTGTTGCAAATTTTTAAAAGGGTTTTTGCAAAATTTGGTAAGGTTTATTCAACCCCCCCTTCTAAACCATACTTCACACCCCTTGGGACCTACAACAACTCGCACGCATGCTACTGAGATAAGCATGAATTTTGAAAAACAAGAATGCCTAACTGATGTTAGTGATGATGACGATGAAGAAGAAGATGTAGAACCATCTTCAATTTCTCAACGCTCCTTGTTATGAGCATAAACTATCTAGAATTATCAAACTAAATTATGTTCAAATGCTCCTTTATAAGAGCCTAAACTATCAATAATGCTCCTCGACATGAGTATGAGATGTCTATATCCTAAATTCAAATGTCACTCCTTGGTACGAGTATAAACTATCAATATGTCTCGAACTACTCCTTGATGCGAGTATAAACTATTAATATATCCCAAATCCAAATCAAGAATCCATGATACAAGTGTAAATTATCAATATATCCCAAATTCAAATGTCTACTCCTTGGTATGAGTATAAACTATCAATATATCTCAAATTCAAAATAAAACTCCTTAATACGAGTGTAAACCATCAATATATCTCAAGTTAAAATGTGTACTCCTTGATACAAGTATAATCTATCAATATATCCCAAGTTCAAATGAAGACTCCTTGCTATAAATTCTAAACCTCCTTGATATGGGTTTAAACTGTCTCTATGTTCCAAGTCAAGCGAAATATTGTGAGTAAATCATCGAATGAAAGAATTCGAGACTCGTTCACTTTAGCATTCGTTGAAATAAATGCATGCAAACAAGTCTCGAGGGGGTACTTGTAGACATAAAATTATGACCAATCGATAATTGCCAAGTGTCAAATCTCAGTCCTTAGAGACCAATATATATCTTGATAGTTATGTCAAATCCTTGTAGATTTTGACTTATCTTTGATAAGATATTGAAGTGATCATTATCTCTTTTATAATTATCAAATCTCATGATTAAAGAGATAGATAAATATCAAATATTGACTGACCAATTAACTCAAGTCTTTACATCCCATGTTTTATCAAAGAACCCCTCTCTTACAAGTATAAATAGGGGTCATTCTCAAGGAATTAAATCACAATTCAAAGAGAATAAATCCAAGCAAGAAGACGGTGGAAGAAATTCTCTCAAGTCAAGATGAACAAATTTAAGGAGATCCATGGTGTTCAAGGCATTCCTTGCGGAATCTGCTCAAATCATAACGTTTGATTCGGGAATAAGCTTTCAAGCCCCCGAGTTAACATTATTGAAGTCAAATCCATCTTGGAGGAAGATCAAAGAGTCAAACCCACCAAAAAGGTCTCAAGTTTAAAAGTCAAATATCATTGGACCGTAAGGTTGTTTTCAAAAAGTAGTGCAATAAAAAAGCATTTTATGAACGAATTCCTTCATAGTCTTCATAGAGTAAGTAGAGTAGAGAGAAATGGCACGGGAGTAAAACTTGGATCAGCTGGATGCCAGATTCACTAAAATTACAAATGAGCTTTCAGCTCTTGGAAAAGAATATACACAGAAGGAGATGTGCATGAAAATACTAAGAACACTCCCAACTGAATTGGAAATGAAAATTATAGCCTTAACATATTCAATGGATCTCTCAAAGACATCCAATCATGAATTGTTCTCAGACCTCACGGCTTATGAATTTGAGCTGAGAAGAAAAGATCAAGAAGAAACAACTGTACCCAAGACAACTGCACTACTGGCCAAAGATGGGAAAAGAGCTGAACCAAAGGAAACCATTGATCAGGAGGAGATAGCCCTATTAGTGAAGAGATCCAATAAGTTCTTTAACAAGAACTATAAAAGAAACAAAGGGTGAAACCTCAAGAAGACATTCAGCACCCTCCAAAACAAGAGAGGAAAGACCATCCAGGAGAGCTGAAATCAAAGAAATGACTACCGTAAAAACCGCGTTGATAGAGTCGATCAAAGAGTGAATTCCTCTGCATTGAATGAGACAACCAGGTCACTTTGCCATTGATTGCAAATACCCACCTGTTAGCAAATACAGAGATGAGTAAGAAAGGAAAGTCTTCAAAGAAAGAAGACAAGAAAAAGAAGAAAGCAATGATAGCTGCAGAGACAGCTGAGCCAACCAAATGCAAAGAACCAGCTGACTTAGACAACAGTGAAGCTGACTACTCAAGTGATTCAGAAGAAGATGCTCTAATTTGTCTTATGGCAAATGAACAAGAAAATGAGGTACAATCTAACTCTGCTTACTCAGACACTAGTGATAGTGACTGTGATACACATACCTCTTCACCCAAAAGTCTTTATGATTCATTAGGCAAAATGATGAAATACTTTGAGCACATCAAAACCTCTCACACACTCCTAAATGAGGAAAACAGACAGCTTAAAAGCCAAAACTCACAGCTGACTAAAGAGCTGAGAACCCTTAGTCACATAGCTGATGAGAATGTCAAGCTAAAGGCTGAAAATGATAGGATCATAGCATAACTAGCTGCTACTGAAAAGAGAGAAAATGATCTAAAAAATGTGATTGTCTCATTTACAAAAACATCTAAATCACTGTATCAACTAATTATGAGCCAAAATAATTATGGAGATAAAACAAGCATAAGATTTAATTCCTTTATGCCCGGTCAATCTTCAAGAGTGATTTTGGAAAAAAAGATCTTCAAGTAATGAACCATCCCAAATGACCAAAACACGAAATGCTGCACCCACTCTCACTCAAAGGCACAATAACAATCACACTGGACTTGGTTACAAAGATAAAGGAAAGAAGCCAGTGGAGTATGCTGAGAGGACAACTGAGAAAAGGTTCAGTCAAGTTCCTCAACAGACTCAAAACAAGAAATACTCTGTAAGAGATGAATAGAGCTACCAAAAATCCCAAAAAATTCAGCAAAGAAAGGGAATGGTAGAAACTATCATACACAAGCTGATTGGAATGGTCATATGAAATATCAGCAAAACAACATGAGAACCAAGCCCAAGTGGCAAAGACCTCGTTATCAGCAAAGGTCATTCCCAAGACAAATGAGCTATTAACAACACACATATGCACCCATGCACTACACTCAGAATAATCACTATTACTCCTAGAAAGCAATGCTAAAACATACACACAAACATACAGACAAAAGAGACAACTGTATGTTGCCAAAACCCCCAAGCAATTTGCTAATGTACACTTTGATTATGGTACTGATAGATGGCAACCTCTTAGAGTCAGACCTTTTGGTTATAAGTTGGTTGGAACATCTTATAGAACTAATCCCCAAGGACCCAAACAAGTATAGGTACCTAAAAATTGATTTCCTTGATTGCAGGTTCAAGGAGCAGCTGAGTGCCAAGGAACCTGGTGTTAGATAAATGTTTTTGATGATTATGTTCGATTTTGTTCAAATGAGTTTTTAAACCAAAATAATGTCCCTAAATGTTGTCTAAATACTTCCGATCAACTTAAAATGTTTTTACTATTTTTCGGAGTATTTCTTGAAGTTTATTTTCAATAAAAAATTGGACAACACATTTGTTTCAGCTTGACCGGTTGCCCTATAGGGCAACCCGCACTGAGTTGAAATGAGAAACGAGAAAATGGGGCGTAAGAAAATGGGGCGTAAGAAAAATAGGCGGGTCGACCAGGTGGCGACCGATCGACCAGGGTGGGCGGCCAGGTGGGCGCGATGCATCTTTTATGCACGGGAGTTGGATTTTTGTTCCGACTTCTCTGTTTCGTAAATTCTTCAAGGGCAACCAGTCCACGACTAAGGCGACCGGTCCTCCGACCGGTAAAAATTCGAGAATTCAATTTCAATCTTATCTCTGCGACCGGTCAAACCCTTGTTTATCAAAGAACTATCCGTTGCGTTTTGCTGACATGACTTTTCCCTATTTTGAGGGATTGATTTCTAACTATATTGATCATTTTAAATGGTTTCTTTTGCAGCAAATCACTCCCCAAGGAGGAGCCAATGTCTGGAAATGAAAGCCAAGTCCTCTCCTATAAATAGAGGCTTCATTCAAGCAACAAGATATAACACTTAATACAAGCAAAAAGAGCAAACAAAGCAAACACTTCTATATCTTGTTGTATTAGCCTAAGCACTTTCACTTGCATAAATTTGAGGTCTAGGCTTTCAATTCTTGATTACACTTGTACTCATATTGTATCATTCATTATTGAGTTGTAATCTTGATTTTGGTCATCATTCAACACAAGACATCCTTGTGAGCATTCTTGTGGTAAGAATACACTTGGGTGATCTAGGTGATAGGTGTTTGAAGGTTGTGGTAATCTTCAATGGTGTTGTAAGAGGATTGTGGTAATCCTCAAGGTGGTGAAAGAGGGTTGTGGTAATCCTCAAGGTGTTGTATTAATTTTTGGTAAATTAATAAAATCTTTTTTTCTTTTTGAAATCCATCCCGGAGATACTGGGGTGGTAGAGGATTAGGCCCTAGGTGGGTTGAACCCCTTTAAATCAACGAGTGTCGTTTAATTTCCGCATTTACATTCTTGTCATTTACCTGTTGTTTCGAAAAAGAGGGTGATTTGTGAAAAATCGGCATAATCTATTCACCCCCCCTCTAGATTATCGTAGCCACTTGGACTAACAAGTGGTATCAAAGCCAAACTCTTTGGCTAGCTCGTTCCGAGTAAAGAGGAAAGATCCATGGCTACAAATGTATTTTGGAAAGACCGTATGGAGTGTTTCTCATCACCGCGCCTCCACCAATAAGCCACCACTATTCGACGCCAACAACTACGCATTTTGGAAAGACCGTATGGAGTGCTTCCTATAAGGGTGCGGGTTCGACATTTGGAATGTGGTCATTGAAGGAGTTATCAACCAACAAAGAAATCGGAGGATGGCACCTTGGCTCCTAAACCTTTCAAGGAGTTTGATGAAAACGACAAAAAGGCTTTCTCTCTAAACGGTAAGGCCTTAAATATTTTGCATTGTTCTCTTACCGCCACCGAGTACAATCGCATAAGAGGCATAAGGTCGGCACATGAGGTTTGGGAAAAATTGGAGACAATCTATGAAGGGACTAAGAAAGTCAAGCAAGCAAGAAAGACCATGCTTGTTAAAGACTTCGAAAACTTTAACATGTATGATGGCGAAAGCATCTCCAAGATGGTGGAAAGGCTTGACAATATTGTCAATCCTCTTGTGGCCCTCGGCAAAGTCATCTCCGAAGAAGACAAGGTGACCAAGGTATTGAATGCACTTCCCGGCTCATGGTCCGAAAAAAAGTAACGGCAATCACGGAGGCACAAAATCTTGAGACACTCAAGTTTGATGAGCTTATTGGAAATCTACTCATCTATGAAGTCTATCTCAAGGAGAGGAAAAATTCCAAACCATCCACAAATCAATCGGGTATGCAAATTATTCCTAAAGGTCTTGCTTCTTCCTCTAATAATGCATACTATGATAATGATGATGATGATGAGGAAACGGCCGCACTTGTTCGAAAATTTGCAAAATTTGTGAATAAAAATAAAGCAAGAAAACCAAGAGATAATGCTTGCTTTAAATGCGGAAAACCCGGGCACTTCATTGCCGATTGCCCAAAGCTCGATGAAGAGGAGTAAAAGAAAAGGAAGCCTTTTACAAAAAAGAAGGCTCTAAATGCGGAGATCAAAACATAGGATGAACTACTCGAAACAACCGATGAGAAAGGAGAAACCGAACACGGTCTCATGGGCTTAGACGATGAAAACAATGAGGTACACTCTAATTCCTCTACTTCCTCCATAGTTGATGACTTGCAATGTGATTTTGATGAATTGCAAATTGAGTTTCAAAATTTAATTGTTAAATACAAAAATTTGAAAAAGGAGCATAAGGAGCTTAAGGTTGAAAAAGAAAAATTATTCACCTCTTATGAATCTCTAGACAAAGCTCATGCTCTTACTCTTACTAGAGTTCATTCTCTTGAAACCGAAAAGGAATCGCTCACAAAAGATATTGAATGTTTAAAAAATGATGTGCATCGTTTCAACATAAGCACGGATAAAGTCACAAAAATTTTAGATGCACAAAGAGGTGAGCATTCCAAATCGGGACTTGGTTATAAGCCATTTCAAAGTGTTTTTAAGAAAAATAACCAAGGTCCGACTTTTGTACGTGCTAATAATTATAATACTCCTACTTGTTTTTATTGTGGCAAAGTTGGACACTATGCTAATAATTGCAAATTGAGAAATAGCTCAAGACATGTTTGGAGACCCAAAAGTCTCAAGACTAACCCCCATGGACCCCAAAATTATAGGGTACCTAAAAGAAATTCTTTTGTAGGTAATAGGGGCTATAACAACAATGGAAGATTCAAAATGGCTCGTGGACAGCGGATGTTCACGCCATATGACCGGGAGGAGAGAACTTTTTACCAACATCAAGCTCCAAGAAGAGGGTATGGTCATGTTCGGCAATGGCAAAGGAAAAATTCTTGGAAATGGAGAAATTGGTAACTCTTCTTTCTCTCTTAGTAATGTTCTTTTAGTTGAAGGGCTTAAGTTTAATTTGATAAGTGTTAGCCAACTTTGTGATTCAAAATATGATGTTTCATTTAATAAAGAAAAATGCCTTATACTTAAAAATGGTGAAATTATTTGTGAAGCAAATAGAAAAGGCAATCTTTATAAAATTTGTACAAGTGATTTGGTTAGTCAAAATGTTTCTTGTTTAGTCGCCAATAATGATTTAACTAGTTTATGGCATAGGCGACTTGGACATGTTGGATACAAGAATTTGAAAAATATTTACAAAAACCAACATGTGAAAGGACTACCCAAATTGAATTTTGAAAATCTTGGCTTATGTGACACTTGTCAAAAGAACAAATTAGTTAAAAGTAGTTTCAAGCCCAAAAACGAAATTTCCACAACCAAACCCCTACAAATGCTTCACCTTGATTTGTATGGGGATATTGGTACGGCTAGTCTAAGTGGAAAACATTACACTTTTGTTATCGTCGATGATTTTTCTAGATATACTTGGGCTCTTTTTCTTACCAATAAAAGTGATGCCGTTAATGAGTTTGTTAAGTTGTGTAGACTTATTGAGAATGAAAAGGAAGACACTATCAAGTCTATTCGAAGCGATCGAGGTGGAGAATTTGGCGGTGAATTTAGAGTATTTTGTGAAACCAAAGAATATGCTCATAATTTCTCGGCTCCAAGGACACCTCAACAAAATGGAGTAGCCGAACGGAAAAACCGGACATTACAAGAAATGAGTCGGTCAATGCTCAATGAATTTTCACTTCCAAAATATTTTTGGGCCGAAGCCGTAAGTACCGCTTGCTATGTCATTAATCGAGTTTATATTCGTCTAAAATGAATAAAACTCCATATGAGCTTTGGAAAGGTAGAACTCCAAATATTAGTTATTTCAAGATATTTGGTTGTAAATGCTTTATTTTGAATACCAAGGATCAATTGGACAAACTTGATCCTAAGGCCGATGAAGGGATATTTATGGGATATTCAACAAAAAGCAAAGTATATCGGGTTTACAATAAGACTAGTGGAGTTGTTGAAGAATCCATCCATGTTAAATTCAATGAAGCTTCCGGGAGTTGAAAGAATTCCTAATGATGAAAGTGATGAAGAGGATATTATTGAACAAATTGTTCAAATTGATGATCAACCGTCTACATCAAATGATCAACCGTCCACTTCAAATGGTCCTCAAGAAGATAGAGGTGATATCTCGGATCTTCCCGTTGCATTGAAATTTAAGGGAGATCACCCAAAAGATCTTATTATTGGTGATCCCTTGACAAAGTGATGACTCGGAGAAAATTTGCCGAGAAAGCTCTTATTTCTCAAAAAGAGCCTAAAAATGCTAAAGAGGCTATTGAGGATGAGGATTGGTTCCTAGAGATGCAAGAGGAGTTGAATCAATTTGAAAGAAATGATGTATGGGAATTGGTACCTTGTCCTCCTTCTCAAACCATTATTGGTACAAAATGGGTATTCCGGAACAAACTTGATGATCAAGGCAATATTGTTCGAAATAAGGCAAGGTTAGTAGCTCAAGGGTATTGTCAAGAAGAAGGTATTGACTATGATGAAACTTTTGCACCCGTAGCACGTTTAGAAGCTATTCGTATTTTACTTGCCTATTCTTGTTTTAAAGTTTCAAACTTTACCAAATGGATGTTAAATCCGCTTTCTTAAATGGTATTATTCAAGAAGAAGTCTATGTAAAATAACCTCCGGGGTTTGAAATTTTTCTAGGCCTAATGATGTTTATAAACTTAAAAAGGCCTTGTATGGTTTAAAACAAGCACCCGTGCATGGTATGATAGACTTAGTTCTTTTCTTTTACAAAATGGTTTTATAAGAGGTAAAGTTGATACAACACTATTTGTTTTTGAAAAAGGGCAAGATTGTTTACTTGTGCAAATTTATGTTGATGATATTATCTTTGGTGCTACTAATGATTCTTTGTGCAAGAAATTCTCTAAGTTGATACAAGGAGAATTTGAAATGAGCATGATGGGGAGCTCAACTTCTTTCTTGGACTCCAAATTAAGCAATGTCAAGAAGGTATTTACATTTCACAATCTAAGTATACAAAAGAACTTTTGAAAAAGTTCGGCATTGAAGAAGGAAGAACCGTCTCTACTCCCATGGCAACAAATGTCAAAATTGACAAAGATGAGAAAGGCAAGTCCGTGGATGAATCAAAGTATCGAGGTATGATTGGTAGTTTACTTTATTTAACCGCTAGTAGACCGGACATTCTTCATGCCGTATGCCTATGTGCTCGTTTTCAAAGCAATCCCAAAGAATCTCATATGAGTGCCGTTAAAAGGATTTTTCGATATTTAAAAGGCACCATTCAATATGGTTTATTTTATCCAAAGAATGAAAATTTTTCTCTTAAAGGTTATAGTGATTCGGATTATGCGGAAAATATTGATGATCGGAAAAGTACTTCCGGATCATGTCAATTTTAGGCGATTGCCTAGTTTCTTGGTTTTCAAAGAAGCAAAACGGTGTTTCTCTTTCAACGGCCGGAAGCGAATATATTTCCGCCGCATTTTGTTGTACTCAACTTCTTTGGATGAAACAAACCTTAGCGGATTATAAATGCTCATTTGAAAACGCATACCTATTTTTGTGATAACATATCCGCTATAAATATTGCTCAAAACCCGGTTCATCATAACCGTACTAAACATATTGAGATTCGACATCATTTTCTAAGGGATTGTGTTTCAAAACGTAAAATTGAGATATCTTTTGTACCATCTCAAGATCAATTAGCGGACATTTTTACAAAACCGCTATCTTCCGAGACTTTTTCATCAATACGAGCTCGGTTAGGCATAATGCATATTGAATGAGGCTTACGTTTGCATTTTGCACGTTTTTAAAACTTAGGGCTTAAAAATCGGATTTTTAGTTGAAAATTCGGATTTTGGAAAACTGACAGACAGGATGGAAAGGGTGAGGGTTGAAGGCAACCGGTCGCCCTCAACGTCGATCGGTCGCTCAACCTCGGTTGCCCTAAGCCATTTCTTGGATTAAAATGGTTCATCCTCAAGCATTCATAACTTTAACATATTTTGGCCATTTTTCGTCCCCTTTGCCAAATTCTCACATATTTCATTCAAAAATGATTTTTATGCATCTTTTTCACAACATGGACATTATATATCATGATCATCATCATTATGGCTCATCTTTTCCGATCAAATGGTAAGAATTTCTCTTCTTTTGCTCAATGGGTTGAACCTGAGTTTATGACCTTATGGTATATTTATTGATTTTTTTTGCATATGATTTTGATGAGCTTATTTATTATGATTGAATTACATAATGATTGAGGTGAATTGGTGATAAATTTTTTTGGCTTGTAACATTTACAAAGGTTTTATACAACCTCTTTTATTTTTCACGCACACAAGGTGTTCGATGAAATGTCGCAATGAAAATTTCAACTTCTACATGATTCTCTTGCTTTCAAAAGTCTTCTATACTTATTGAGATCATGATTTGGCAATCAAAACGAGCGTATGAACTCTTCATATTACATTTCTCCCACTTTCCTTGGATTTTACACTTTAATTGCTCAACAGTTAATAAACCGTCCCTTTGGCGCACTTTGATATTATTGTATGGTGTTTTCACCATTCTAACATTCTTTTTGATGATTCCAAAGGGGGAGAAACAGGATATTGGCTCGTAAGCTCAAGAAAAGTTAATAAAAGCTCGCAATAAAAAGCTATGGCTTCTTAAAGCCAAGAATACCTAGTCCATGGCTTGAACTTTGGATTCAAATGAAATTGACTATAAGTATTGTGACAGGGGGAGCTTCTTAGCTCATGATGCATCTTATATAAGCTTGTTTTAGCTTGTGCTTCTAAATTTTAATTATCGTTTGTTGATATGCTCATAGATAGGGGGAGCTTTGTATGAAATACTTCTAACGGATAGTTTTCTTGTAAAACCGAATATTTTACTTGCTTTTCAAATCGTCCTCAAGAAAAATTGTTTTGGTTTGTAATCATCAAAAAGGGGGAGTTTGTTAGATAAATGTTTTTGATGATTATGTTCGATTTTGTTCAAATGAGTTTTTAAACCAAAACAATGTCCCTAAATGTTGTCTAAATACTTCCGATCAACTTAAAATATTTTCACTATTTTTCGGAGTATTTCTTGAAGTTTATTTTCAATAAAAAATTGGACAACACATTTGTTTCAGGCTCAACCGGTTGAGTTGAGCTGAGAAACAGAAAATGGGGCGTAAGAAAAATAGGGGGGCAACGGTCGACCAGGTGGGCGGCGTGCGGTCGCCGTCGGCCGACCGGCGGCAATTGCACTGGGAGTTGGATTTTGTTCCGACTTCTCTGTTTAAGTAAATTCTTCAAGGGCAACCGTCTGACTAAGAGCGACCGGTCGCACCCCTCCGACCGGTCCCCCTATGTAAAAATTCGCAGAATTCAATTTCAATCTTATCTCTGCGCGATCGGTCGAACCCTTGTTTATCAAAAACTATCCGTTGCGTTTTGCATGACTTTTCCCTATTTTGAGGGATTGATTTCTAACACTATATTGATCATTTTAAATGGTTTCTTTTGCAAAGCAAATCACTCCCCAAGGAGGAGCCAATGTCCGGAAATGAAAGCCAAGTCCTCTCCTATAAATAGAGGCTTCATTCAAGCAACAAGATATAACACTTAATACAAGCAAAAAGAGCAAACAAAGCAAACACTTCTATATCTTGTTGTATTAGCCTAAGCACTTTCACTTGCATAAATTTGAGGTCTAGGCTTTCAATTCTTGATTACACTTGTACTCATATTGTATCATTCATTATTGAGTTGTAATCTTGATTTTGGTCATCATTCAACACAAGACATCCTTGTGAGTATTCTTGTGGTAAGAATACACTTGGGTGATCTGGGTGATAGGTGTTTGAAGGTTGTGGTAATCTTCAAAGGTGTTGTAAGAGGATTGTGGTAATCCTCAAGGTGGTGAAAGAGGGTTGTGGTAATCCTCAAGGTGTTGTATTAATTTTTGGTAAATTAATAAAATCTTTTTTTCTTTTTGAAATCCATCCCGGAGATACTGGGGTGGTAGAGGATTAGGCCCTAGGTGGGTTGAACCCCTTTAAATCAATGAGTGTTGTTTAATTTCCGCATTTACATTCTTGTCATTTACCTGTTGTTTCGAAAAAGAGGGTGATTTGTGAAAAATCGGCATAATCTATTCACCCCCCTCTAGATTATCGTAGCCACTTGGACTAACTTCTGGTACATGGATAGTGGTTGTTCCAGACATATGACAGGAAATAAGAAAAATCTATCAAAGTTCAAGGAGATTAAAGGTGCTAAAGTTATATTTGGAGAAAATGAAGCTCCAGGGGAGTCAAAGGAATTGGATCCATCAAGAAAAATGGATTGAAAATCACAGATGTTGCTTATGTTGAGGGACTCAACTTTAACTTACTCAGCATCAGCAAACTCTGTGACAAAGGATACAATGTGGGATTTAACATGGGAATATGTGAAATCAAGGATACTGAATAAAATGAAGTTGTGCTGCAAGGAACAAGGCAAAAGAACATGTATGTGGCTGATTGGTCCTATGCTACACCTAGTACATGTTTACTAGCAAAGAGCACAGCCAAATCCAGTTGGCTGTGGCTCAAGAAGCTTAGTCATCTGAATTTCAAAACAATTAATAAGCTTGCCAGAAGTCATATTGTGGAAGGATTGCCTATGTAGTTTACAAGAAAAAAAGTGTATGTGATGGATGCTAGATGAGAAAGCAAATCAAGTCATCTTTCAAGGAAAAGACAAATCCATCTTCAACAAGGATCTTACACTTGTTACATATGGACTTATTTGGTCCAGTTGAACCAACTAGCATAAGTGAAAAGAAATACACCCTGGTAGTGGTGGATGACTATTCAAGATATACATGGATTGTTTTCATGTGTAAAAAGAAGGAAACACTTCAAAAGCTCCTCGGTGATGAAGAAGAGTTCAAAATGAGAAAGGTCAAACTATTATAAAAATACGATCAGACAGAGGAACTGAGTTTGTCAATAGAATAATCACTCAATATTGTGTGGAAAATGGCATTGCTCTTGAATTATCAGCAGCAAGAACTCCACATCAAAATGGAGTAGCTGAAAGAAGAAACAGGACACTCAAGGAAGCTGCTAGGACCATGTTTTGAGGGAAGCTTACTTAAAAAGATTTTGGGCTGAAGCAATAAACACAACTTGCTACACCCAAAATAGATGCATGTTAAATAGACAGTTGACCAAAACTCATTTTGAAATTTGGACAGGGAGAAAACCAAATGTTGGATACTTCAAAATATTTGGTTGCAAATGCTTTATCCACAACAATGGAAAACACAACTTAAAGGCTTTTGATGCCAAAGCTGATGAAGGTATCTTCCTAGGATACTCAATTTGAAAGTAAAACATACAGAGTCTTTGAATAAAAAGGACTATGGTCACAGAAGAATCCATCCATGTGGTCTTTGATGAACCAAATGTAAATGAAGAAGACATTGAAGAGTTAGCTGATAAGTTGACTCATCCAACCATGCAGAAGATTCCATATGTTGAAACTGAAGTAAGAGTACTTAACCCAGAAGAAGATGAGACAATTTGAATCTCAAAGATACGATTGGAAGGACTACAATCGAATGAAGATGAAAGAGCTGTTTCAAGACAACTCACGAGGAGACGGCAGTGAATCCGGCCAACTTACTTCAACCCGATGTGAGATTCTTTGAAAGACCATCCTCCGGAGCTGATCATTGGAGATGTCAAGGAAGGTGTTCGAACAAGATCAAAAGCACAACATGAAACCATGTTCACTTGCTTCATCTCTCAAATAGAACCAAAAAATGTGTCTCAAGCCCTGGATGATACACATTGGATACAATCTATGCAAGAAGAACTGAATCAATTTGAAATAAAAAATGTATGGGAATTGGTTCAAAAACCTTTACCAAAATGTAATAGGAACAAAATGGGTATTCAGAAATAAGATGAATGAAGATGGGTTTGTTGTTTGAAACATGACAAGATTAGTAGCCAAAAGCTATTGTCAGGAAGAGGGAATAGATTTTGATGAAACCTTTGCACCTGTTGCAAGATTGGAGGCAATTAGAATGTTTCTAGCCTATGCTGCTCACAAAAATTTTGTAGTATTTTAAATGGATGTAAATAGTACATTCCCAAATGGATTATTGGATGAAGAAGTATATGTTGAGCAACCACCAGGATTTGAACAGAAGACAGCTAGAGACAAGGTTTATAAGCTGAAAAAGGCTCTATATTGAGTGAAACAGTCTCCAAGAGCATAGTATGACACATTGTCACAATTTCTAATTGACAATGGATTCACAAAGGGCAAAGTTGATAGAACACTATTCAGAATTGAAGATGGAGAAAGCATACTACTTGTTCAAATTTATGTGGATGGCATCATTTTTGATTCCACAAATAAAGAGTTGTGCACCAAGTTCTCAAACCTCATGCAAGGCAAATTTGAGATGAGCATGATGGGAGAGCTAACTTTCTTCCTAGGACTTCAAATCAAACAAATGTAAGAAGGAACTTTCATAAGTCAGACCAAGTATACAAGAGATTTAGTGAAGAAATTGGTATGGAAGAAAAATCATCAGTGCAAATTCCCATGAACACATCAGCCAAGATGGACATGGATACAGAAGGAAAGGCTGTTGACCAAACAACGTATAGAGCTCTTATTGGATCTCTACTCTACTTAACAACAAGCAGGCCAGACATCACCTATGTTGTAGGTATGTGTGCCAGATTTCAATCAGCACCCAAGGAAAGTCACATGACTGCAACTAAGAAAATCCTAAAGTACCTAAAGGGAAGTCAGGGAATCGGGTTATGGTATCCTAAAGAAGGTGGATTCAAATTAGTGGGATACTCAGATTCAGACTATGCTGGTTGTAGAGTTGATAGAAAAAGTACACCTGGTACTTGTCAAATGCTTGGAAATCGATTGATCTCATGGTTTAGCAAGAAACAAAATTCCATTGCAACATCAATAGCTGGAGCTGAGTATATAGCAGCAGGCAGCTATTGTGCCCAAGTCTTATGGGTGAGACAACAACTGAGAGACTATGATGTTGAAGAAAAGGAAATTCCAATTATGTGTGATAACACAAGTGCTATTGCAATTACTCAAAATCCAGTCTTGCACTCAAGAACAAAGCATATTGATGTCATATATCATTTCATAACAGATCATGTAGAAAAGAAGGACATCACTTTGGAGGTATATCTCTACTGATAAGCAATTAGCTGATATATTCACAAAACCTTTATGTGAATCAAGGTTTGAAGAACTCAAAAATGAGTTAGGGTTAATTGAGCTGAGTTAGGAAACTCGGAAGACTCAATAAGCTGAGAAAGAAGATAAGAGAATTGAAAAAGAGCAAGTTTCATACTTCAGCTAAGTGAAACAGTCCATTTGGGAGACAACTGCATCAAGTTAGCTGTCAGCTGAGTAATGGCAAGATAAGGAGCTAAGTCATCTAAAGAAGAGAGTTGGGAATTCAATGGGTCAAATGATCAAAACGATATCATTTTGTGAAAGCGGTAATATTTTATTAATGACATCAGACATAATCACGAGAAACGAGGAAAAAGCTGCACAATTAAGCCCATGATTGGATATAAATGCTGCTGCATTAAATGTGGAGAGATAATGCAGTTTTCAAGAAACAATCTCAACCGTTGATCTTGATCAAATTTTTCAAATTCCCTAAACCGTCCCCTCAAGTCATATATAATCAAAAATTAACTTTCTCTCTCCTCACGCGAACTACTCATCTTCAGCTAAGAAAGAAAAACTCTCTGCAAACCCTACTCTCACGATTGAAATACTACGTTTCTTTCGAAGGTTATCAAGGTCAAAAATGGCTTCTACTTATGATTTCGTGAAGCTCTCAAAACAAACCCACACCGGTTCCTCAGTGGATTTTGAAGGAATGATCAAGCAGGGTGTCGATGAAACCCTAATAAAGACAATCGCTGAAAAATTAGAGAAGTCCGGTCTGAAGGACTTTCTGACTATGCAGTTCACGTATACATACCTTGAGGAGGTAGCTATGTTCTATGTGAATGCCGAGGTGCAGGACGATGAAATCAAGTCTTCCATCCACAACAAGGTCATCAAACTCACTGCAAAAGACCTTGCTGAGCACTGCTTCTTACCCGCAGAGGGATTGACAGACATCGCTGAGAACGATGCCGACTTGGCTGCGGCTTGGAAAGAAGTTGCCAAGCTAGAGTGTGCTGCGAAATTTGTGTATACAACCAAGAAAGATTCTCTGAAGAACGACTACCATAAGCTGATGGACGTTATCTCAAAATGTGGGGACATGAAGTTTGGAAGCTTCAATCAGCTGTCCAAGACAAAATTGATAGTGATGGATACGATCATGCAAGAGAAGAAAGTCAACTGGGCTGAGTTCGTCTTCAGTCGTATCTGCCAGAATGTACTGAATATGACTCACAAGGAGGATGGGTCCTTTGGATGCTCCATAGGTTATGGCCTGGTAATTGACCATTTAATGGAAGTGAAGGGTATTGCTCTCCGCCATGGAAAGCCATTCCATGTAAACAAGAAGTTGTTCAGGGCAAATCTTTCCGGTGCCCAGAAGAAGCCCCATGCTAGAAGGGCTGATACCAGTGAGGGGGAATCAGTTGATCCCAAAGACAGAGCTGAGACCCCTCCACCCAAGAAAAAAGTTGCCCCTGCCCCTGCCCCTGCAGCCAAGACAAAGGAAGCCCTTACTCCCGCAACAAAGTCTAAAGCTCCTGCCCATGCAGCCGAGTCACCTACCCCAGCAGCCGAGACAGTGGAGGAACACCAAATTGCCTCCCCTATCGTGAGAAAGAAGAGGACTGCCAAGTCAAGAAGGGCAGCTGCCTCTAAGAAAGTAGATGAGGCCTCCGCCACTGAAGAATCTGCTGAGGTGGAACCTGAGATACAGCTGGTTCGCACCAAAAAAAGTCAGTTGTACATGCATTCAGAGCTGGAGAAGATAACTGAATCCGACACTTAGATGGAGAAGACTGCTGACTTTTAGGAGTAGTCATCCGAGATCGTGAATGAGCCTGAGAAGGCTGATGATGATGATCAACACAAATCCGTTAAAAACCCAGCTGTTCGGCAAATAGCTGTGGAAATGGAAGAAGCTGAGACAACGGAACCTGTGTAAGAAAAAGTTGTGTCACCCCCTCACACAGACGCATCAGAGTCAGAGGAGGAGCAAGGTCCCCTGGCACCCATTCAGGAGACTGGATATGAGGGAGATGATGATGATGACTTGATCATGTACTCTCCAGTCTACCCTGACATTCAAAGGCAATTGAGGGAATGGAGGGCATGTAAATTAGACCACTCAAGGGTGCAGTTCACTTGCCTTGAGTTCATCGAGAAGGAAGAAGAGCTTCTCAGATTCCTCAGCGTTACAACAAAATGCTCTGAATGAAGAACATTGCTTGGACATCCTTCGCATAATTAAGGAGGATGAGAAGGAGAAAGCTGCGGAGCGAGCCAGAGCCTTGTAGAAAGCCAAGATATGTTAGCAGACCGGGACTTATGAGAATTTGCATGAGTCTACTGACACTAATGAGGATATGGATCTAGCTGCTGCAGCCGAGAAGTCAGATATACAACAGGCCTTGCTGGAATCCAAAGCCATGCACGAGCATAGCTTGCTTGAAGGTCTAGGAGAGTCCTCTCAAACTCTCCTACAGACTAATCCTTTGAGAGTGGTGCAACAGATTGCTACAACCATAGCTGCCACCACGTCTCCCGTGCACTCACCAAGTGGCTCGCAGGGACTTGGCGATGAAGCTGGGGAATTGGGCAACCAAGCCATCCAACCCCTGAAGACGGTGTTCTCACACCTGCCCCTGCGGCAGTACACTCAGAGGGAAAAGCCGCGTCTCAGGAGCAGAGTGACCCCACTCTCATTCACTCGGCTGGTGAGCCAGCTGAGGGGGAAACTCTCTCCACCACAGCTGGGTTGGAGGTTGTTGTGGGAGAAACATCAATGAAGTTAGGAGGCGAAGCTAAGAAAAAACCAACGAAAGAGCAGAGTGACATTAACGACGCTCAAAACGATTAAGTCTGTTTTGATTGAGATGTCACCGCATTGAAGGCGATGACGCTATCGCCGCAAATGGTGAGGCAAAGGATGGTGAAACCACGGGAGTTAACACTGGCTCGAAAGTGCAATCCAAAGGGTTGAGACTCCTCGGATGCCAATGTCCAAGAACCTAAGACAAGTGAGTGCGTAGAAGGGATAATTGGAGACCCTAAGACAGCTTGAGACCGTCGAAGGGAATGTTCAAGGCCCTACAACAGTGGAGACTGCTGAGGGTACTGAAGGCCTTAGTGAGGTTGAGACTTCCCTGGGTAAGGGTACAGATGATCAAAACATTCCTCAGATTGATAGCGCTGATGCAGAAAAGGAGATAAATGCTCTTCATGACTCCCAAGAGAATATAGACACATCATTTCTGGGATCAGAAGATGAAGTTGAGTCCACTCCACTTGCAAAACCTACGGACATAGCTGAGGATGTTCTCAAAACTCAGAGCCAAGCTAGTGACAAAACGACTCGTATGAGGTTCAATTTTGATCATGAGCCAACTCCACAGGTCTCATTATCATCCGATGACGCTGATAATACAGCTGAGGAATCGGTAATTTATTTAGCAAAAACCACTGAGACCGAAGAAGCTGTTAAGATAGCCGAGGCTCAGTCAGTTGGGCAAACTATCTCAACTACCCTAGCTACAATTGAGTCATCTACGCAGGCTCCCACAGCTGCAGCAGTAACGACTCCTACAACTCAGTCACAGGCTCCCACAGCTATGCCAACTGCCAATGAAGCTCCCGCAGCTGAGGCACAACAAGCTGAATCATCGCAGGCACCCCAACATCACGACATTACTTTCATGCGCGATGATGCATTCAAAAATATGTTCCCATTCTCGAAGAATCTGCCGATTTGGAAGAGGAAACAACCTCGAACTCGAGAAAGTTTATAGTAAGGAAAGAGCCAATCATTCCCACATATACGATTGTTCTAGCAGACTTCAACTTTGACACAGAATGGCCAGCAGCTGAATCAGACAAGACAACTGAGTTTCGCGAAGTCTTCAAGAAAATCTGTGAAGAGATTGAGAAGAGGGAACATCATCAGGCCTATCTGGACTTACGCCTGGACAATTGCGATGCCACTCTCACAACTGATCTGAGAGGAATCATGGTAAGAATAAGGGAATAGGCTCAATGCCAGATCGCCATGCGGCTAGAACAAGTCCGATATTTCAAAGCTCTATACGGAAGGATACTCATATGGAGTGCATATAATTCTATGTTCAGACAGAGAATGAAGGAATTTATAGAGAGGATCGACAAGTCCCATAAGACGAATATGGAGCTGCTGCAACATTTCCACAAGAATGAGATTGCCAGACTCGAAAACAACATGAATGAGAAATTCAGTCTTCTCATGGCTGAAATGAAGCTAGTCACAACCGAGTCCAAGGTCACGCGCTCTGAGTTTCGAAAGGCATATGATGCAATAGACTCCAAGCACAATTCGACAAATAGCCATTTGGACTTTATCCTTAGTGGGATGTTCCCTGGGATACCTCTCTCCTTTGGTGATGATGCCAAAAAGGGGGAAGAGGATACCCCTAAGGAACTAAAGAAGAAAGGAGGCGAAACAACTAAGGGTGAAGAAAGCTCAAAGGATTTGAAGCTGATGTTTGCTGAAACCCCTCACCTAGGTCAAGTCGCAGCTGACATTCTCAACAAGCTACCCGTGAGATTGCCTATCGAGAAAGCTGTAGTGGCCATGGCAGATAAAAGAAAGGTCATTGAAGCTGCGTTTGAGAAGGTAGCTGAGGATACGTCAGCTCGAGTGGAAGAACTTCTAAAATAGAATGGTCGTTTCCCAACTGGACTAGATAAGGCCCTGATAGAACCCCCTAGAGAAATAATGTCGGATGCTGGATCTGAGCCCAGATCTTTGGAAGAATTTCAAACTCTGGAAGCTGAAGGCTATTTCAAAGGAATGACTCTGACTAAAGCCTGGGAACTATACTGGGAAAAGGCTTGGAGATGTGCAACACGGCTGAGAAGCAGCAAACTCATATCAGCCACTCAGCTGGAAAGTCCAAAGCCCCCATGCAGTATTCTCTAAGAGGAAGAGGAGCAGAGTCAAGAAAGGGAAAACAAAGTGGCATCAGTAGAAGTTCTCAACCGCAATCAAGGTCAAAAGATGTCACTCTTATAAATCCCAAGAAAGGGAATCACATACTAGGCTAGGCATGACCATCTAGCTAATCTAGAAGATCAACAAACAATTGAAGAAGCTAAAAGAAGAATGGCAGAAGAAAGTGCCAGAGCTACTCGCGAATGGGAGAAAAGGCAGCGAAGGGATGACCCTGCTACAAAATGAGCCTATGAGAAGAAAAAGAGGGAAGAAGAATAGAAAAAGAGGAAGAGAGTTGATGATGAGGAGCACAAGAGAGCTGAAGAAGAGAAATGAAGGAATCAGCAAAGGCGTTGAAGTGTTGCTGCGAACCCCGTCATGTATTTTTATGTAAATACATTTTCATGTAAGTCTTCTGTAGCAGCTATGTATACATAAATGTTGTAATTGTAATGTATATAGCTCGGATACATCGATAGCTCTGATACTTAATTGTAAACAACTTTGTAAAGGACAAGAATGTTATGAGCAATAAAATGAGATTCAAACATACATTCTTCGTTACTACAATGTCTGTATTTATGTTGTATGGTTTAAGTTTTGGCATCATCAAAAGGGGAAAATTGTTAGGAAATTTAATTGTTAGATTTTGATGATACCATATAAAACTTAAACTAGGAAGTTGGCACCCCTATTTTTCTTGTAATTATTAAACGTAATGGATAAGAATCGAAAAAGAGTCGAGTCAAGTCGCCCAAGTCGAATTACAGGAAGTCAATCGTCAGAGACTAGACTAAGGACTCTATCGTAAGTCTGACTTAGAAGATGACAGAACTCAATCGAAGAAGAATCGGCAGAGGAAAAAGTGAGAAACATCAGCCAAGTCTATAAGTTAAGTGACGAGTTGAGTCAATTGAAGAAGACTCAAGTCAACTTGGGGTTACAAGAGCGATCAAGTGAAGAAATCGACAACAAACCGTTGCACAAAAATCAAGAAGATTACTTAATTTTGTAATGACTCCATCTTTGTCGGTCAGAAGAATAAACAAATCTAAGGCGTGCGAATTAAAATAAGCCAAAGGGAAGCCCAAGTGGGTGTCAGACCCTGAAAAGCTGGAACATTCAAGAATACGAGAAAATGACACTATCACACGTTGGGAAAGCATATCAGGACAAGCCAATGTCCATTAAAATATTATTTGAGAAATTGTCTATCTCTTCAACGGACAATTTTTCAAATAATAGTATATAAGACTGAGGATTCAAAAGAGCTAAAGATGTATGCAAAAACAAAGAGATTAACAGACACAAGAAAGATACAAGAACAAGTGCTAAGCATACAAATTCAATCTGAAAAAGAAAAACATTCATTAATCCTCAAGCCATCAAGTTACAAGATTTTGAAATCCAACACTCATTGTGAAGGACAGAAGAAATCACCAAGTTGAAGAGGAACTTTTGAAAACCAACCAGGGGTCTACTTTCAAGTGAAGAATTGTAGAAAGGTTCAAGGTTGAACCAAAAATCAAGTCAGTTGGAGGGCTGTGTGATCAAATCCAAGGACTTGAAAAAGTGAGCTGCAGTAGCAAGGCAACCGCCTCGTGAAGAGGCTGAGTCGCAAAGAGAAGCCAGCTGTGTGATCAAGGCATCTCTAGACTGAGTCGCAGGAGAAGTCAGCTGTGTGATCAAGACTATCTCCAGACTGTTCACCACTTTGTAAAATGATCATTATTTAGTGGATTCCTCCAGGAGTTGGAGAAGAGAGGATTAGAAGAATTACCCCATCTTCGAACCTCTATAAAAATATCTCTGTCTATTTATTTTCAGCATTACTTTCCTGCACTATTATTTCATATCTGCTGATTAAGTTACTTTTGCTATTCCAATTGATAATAAGCTAAGTGCTAAAACAAATGTTAACACTAACTTTTAATCTGTCAAGGGTGTTAAGTCTTCCGTTTTTTTAAAACCAAATCAGCTAAGTAAAATATTTGGATAATACAACCGAGTTACACTAACAACAGCTCTCTTGAGTCTGTTAAGCAGGAAACTCAGCTGAACTATCAACCTAGTTGTCCATTGGACAGAGCTGATTTGAGTCAACTATGTTGCAAATTTTTAAAAGGATTTTTGCAAAATTTGGTAAGGTTTATTCAACCCCCCATTCTAAACCATACTTCACACCCCTTGGGACCTACAACAACTCGCGCGCATGCTACTGAGATAAGCATGAATTTTGAAAAACAAGAATGCCTAACTGATGTTAGTGATGATGACGATAAAGAAGAAGAGGTAGAACCATCTTCAACTTCTCAACGCTCCTTGTTATGAGCATAAACTATCTAGAATTATCAAACTAAATTATGTTCAAATGCTCCTTTATAAGAGCCTAAACTATCAATAATGCTCCTCGACATGAGTATGAGAGGTCTATATCCTAAATTCAAATGTCACTCCTAGGTACGAGTATAAACTATCAATATCTCTCAAACTACTCATTGATGCGAGTATAAACTATTAATATATCCCAAATCCAAATCAATAATCCATGATACAAGTGTAAATTATCAATATATCCCAAATTCAAATGTCTACTCCTTGGTATGAGTATAAACTATCAATATATCTCAAATTCAAAATAAAACTCCTTAATACGAGTGTAAACTATCAATATATCTCAAGTTCAAATGTGTTCTCCTTGATACAAGTATAAACTATCAATATATCCCAAGTTCAAATGAAGACTCATTGCTATAAATTCTAGAACTCCTTGATATGGGTTTAAACTGTCTCTATGTTCCAAGTCAAGCGAAATATTGTGAGTAAATCATCGAATGAAAGAATTCGAGACTCGTTCACTTTAGCATTCGTTGAAATAAATGCATGCAAACAAGTCTCGAGGGGGTACTTGTAGACATAAAATTATGACCAATCGATAATTGCCAAGTGTAAAATCTCAGTCCTTAGAGACAATATATATCTTGATAGTTATCAAATCCTTGAAGATTTTGACTTATCTTTGATAAGATATTGAAGTGATCATTATCTCCTTTATAATTATCAAATCTCATGATTAAAGAAATAAATAAATGTCAAATATTGACTGAACAATTAACTCAAGTCTTTGCATCCCATGTTTTATCAAAGAACCCCTCTCCTACAAGTATAAATATGGGTCATTCTCAAGGAATTAAATCACAATTCAAAGAGAATAAATCCAAACAAGAAGATGGTGGAAGAAATTCTCTCAAGTCAAGAAGAACAAATTTAAGGAGATCCACGGTGTTTAAGGCATTCCTTGCGGAATCTGCTCAAATCATAACGTTTGATTCGGGAATAAGCTTTTAAGCCCCGAGTTAACATTATTGAAGTCAAATCCATCTTGGAGGAAGATCAAAGAGTCAAACCCACCAAAAAGGTCTCAAGTTTAAAAGTCAAATATCATTGGATCGTACGATTGTTTTCAAAAAATAGTGCAATAAAAAAGCATTCTATGAACGAATTCCTTCATAGTCTTAATAGATTAAGTAGAGTAGAGAGAAATGGCATGGGATTAAAACTTGGATCAGCTAGATGCCAGTTTAACTGGAATTACGAATGAGCTTTCAGCTCTTGGAAAATAATATACACAGAAGGAGATGTGCATGAAAATACTAAGAGCACTCCCAACTGAATGGGAAATGAAAGTTATGGCCTTAAGACATTCAATGGATCTCTCAAAGACATTCAATGGATCTCTCAAATACATCCAATCATGAATTGTTTTCAGACCTCAAGGCTCTGAGAAGAAAAGATCAAGAAGAAACAGATGTACCCAAGACAGCTGCACTACTAGCCAAAGATGGGAAAAGAGCTGAACCAAAGGAAACCATTGATCAGGAGGAGATAGCCATGTTAGTGAAGAGATTCAATAAGTTTTTAACAAGAACTATAAAAGAAACAACGGTGAAACCTCAAGAAGACATTCAGCACCCTCCAAAACAAGGGAGGAAAGACCATCCAGGAGAGCTGAAATCAAAGAAATGACTACGTAAAAACCGAGTCAAAGGGATGATAGAGAGTGATCAAAGAGTGAATTCCTCTCATTGGGCTATGACAACTAGGTTACTTTGCCATTGATTGCAAATACCTACCAGTTAGCAAATACAGAGATGAGAAAGAAAGGAAAGTCTTCAAAGAAAGAAGACAAGAAAAGAAGAAAGCAATGATAGCTGCAGAGATAGCTGAGCCAAACCAAATGCAATGAACCAGTTGACTCAGACAACAGTGAAGCTGACTACTCAAGTGATTCAGAAGAAGATGCTCTAATTTGTCTTATGGCAAATGAACAAGAAGATGAGGTACAATCTAACTCAGCTTACTCAGACACTAGTGATAGTGACTATGATACACACACCTCTTCACCCAAAAGTCTTTATGATTAATTAGGCAAAATGATGAAAGACTTTGAGCACATAAAAACCTCTCACACACTCCTAAATGAGGAAAACAGGCAACTTAAAAACCAAAACTCACAACTGACTGAAGAGCTGAGAACCCTTAGTCACATAGCTGATGAGAATGTCAAGCTAAAGGCTGAAAATGTAAGGATCATAGTAGAAACTAACTCTCACATCGAAAAGAGAGAAAATGATCTCAAAAATGTGATTGCCTCATTTACAAAAGCATCAAAATCATTGTATCAACTAATTATGAGCCAAAAGAATTATGGAGATAAACCAAGCATAGGATTTAATTCCTTTGTGCGGTCAATCTTCAAGAGTGATTTTGGAAAAATGATCTTCAAGTAATGAAGCATACCAAATGACCAAAACACCAAATGTTGCACCCACTCTCACTCAAAGGCACAATCACAATCACTTTGGACTTGGTTACAAAGGTAAAAGAAAGAATCCGGTGGAGTATCTTTGAGGAGGACAAATCGAGAAAAGGTTGAGTCAAGCTCCTCGGCAGACTCAAAACAAGAAATACTCTGTAAGAGATAAACAGAGCTACCGAAAATCCCAGAAAATTCAGTAAAGAAATTTTAATGATGGGAATGGTAGAAACTATCCTACACAAGATGATTGGAATGATCATATGAAATATCAGCAAAACAACATGGGAAACAAGCCCAAGTAGCAAAGACCTCATTATCAGCAAAGGTCATTCCCAAGACAAAGGAGCTATTATCAGCACACATATGCACCCATGCACTACACTTAGAAAAATCACTATTACTCCCAGAAAGCAATTGTTAAAACATACACACAAACATACAGACAAAAGAGACAGATGTATGTTGCCAAAACCCCCAAGCAATTTGCTAAAGTACACTTTGATTATGGCACTGATAGATGACAACCTCTTAGAGTCAGACCTTTTGGCTATAAGTTGGTTGGAACATCTTATAGAACTAATCCCCAAGGACCCAAACAAGTATGGGTACACAAAAAAGTCATCTACTGATTGGTAGTAGGGCTATGAAGAAACTGACTCAGTTTGTTCACAATGTAGGATATATCAGGCGGATTCATGGTTAAGTACTGTAGGGCCCCCACTGTGCTTCTGTACAAGGAAGGTAACTCAAAGGTGTTTCTATCATTCAAAGCAAGTTTCTGAGTAGAGTTGTAAGGAGTGGTGCAGGACTTTGATTCAAATAGATTAGTTTTCTTCAACAAATCATTGACATACGTATTAGATGAAGAAAGCGCCATTGGACAAGTGCTTAATCTCGAGTGCCAAGAAAATAATTCACCTCACCAAGATGCTTTAGGGAAAATGTATCATTCAGGGAATCAATAACCTGCTGGACATGGACTGAGCCATCACCAGTGATTATTATATCATCCACATACACCAAGACAAGTAACATGGAGCCCTTCTGTGATTTGATGAATAGAGACGTGTCTGACATGGAATTACTCAATCCCAAGGAGAAAAGAACCTACTTCAATTTATCATTCCAAGCCATGGGAGCTTGTTTAAAACCATAAAGGGCATTGACAAGCTTGCGGATATGAGTAGGCCAAGAGGATCAACATAACCTTATGGTTGATGCATAAAAAGCTTTCTTTTAAATCACCATGAAGAAAAGAATTGTTAATGTCAACTGCTGAATGTTCCAACACCTTGTGGCAGCCATAGAGAACACAATTCGAATGGTGAGAGGTTTTACAACAGGACTATTGGTCTCAAAATAGTCAGTGTCTGCAGTTTGTTGGAATCCCTTGGCAACAAGCCTAGCATTGTACCTGTCCATAGTACCATCAGTCTTGTGTTTGATTTTGAAAACCCACTTATTCTGAACCACTTTCATGTCAGAAGAAAATGGAACAAGATTCCAAGTTTGATTTTTCGTCAAGGCTGAATGCTCAGCATCCATAGCCCCTTTCCAATGGGGATTCTCCAGGACAAGACTAACAGATAATGGCTCTGTGGAGGTAGGAGTGATAGAAAAGGACTTTAGTTTATAAATACCATTTTTAGAGCGAGTAACCATGTGATGCTGAGGGAGGTGCTGAGAGGTAGAAAGGATAGGGATGGGAGAAGGAGAAGCAGAGGAAGGAACGAAAGTGATTGTGTTGGGAGATAGCTGTGTGGGAATAAGAAAAGGCCTAGGAGGGAGAGATAGACTTGGTTGAGTAGAAACAGGGAGAGAAAGAGAAGGTAAAAATGGCATAGAGGTGGTAGATGGAGCAGAGGAAGGAAAAAGCTGTGTGCATGGAAACTCAGTTTCATTAAAACTGACTGTTCTGGATATGAAGATTCTACCATCTGAATTAAGACACATGTAGCCGTTGTTTGAGGAACTATAACAAAGAAAAACACATTTTGAGGACCTAAATTGGAGCTTATGGTTGTTGTATGGTCTGAGATATGGATAGAATGCACAACCAAAAGTTCTAAGCAGAGAGTAATCAGAGAGGTGGCCATACAACCCCTGTAGGGGGGAAGAATGGCCAAGAGAAGCAGTGGGAAGGCAATTAATAAGGTAAACAGAGGTCACAAATGAGTCCCACCAGAATTTGAGTAGCATATGGGCATGAGCAAGAAGAGAAAGACCAACATTGGCTATGTGTTGATGTTTTCTTTCAGGATAACCATTTTGTTGGTGTGTGTAGGGACATGGATATATCCAGGTGTATTTAGTGTAATCATCCAAAAAATGTATATCATATCGAAAACCAGAGGATGATGTTGCAGCAGGGCCCCAAACATAAGAGAAAATGAGTTGAAAAGGCTTAGTAGAATGAGATACATTACTTGGAAAAGAAACAGACTTTAATTTGCCTAATTGACATGCTTCACAATATTGTAAATCATTTATTGGAGTAGGTAACTGCAAAAGTTTGAGTACTTGTGTTACAACATGCTTGCCACAATGCCCAAGTCTTTGATGCCAAAGATTACAACGAGAAACAGAAGCATTCAACATAAGAATGGAATTACAACTATCAGCAGTAGAGACAACATTATTACTGCAAGAGACAAATGAAAAGGAATTACTGTTGGAAAGGGAAGATGTAGGACTTGAAAGATGACTTAGATCAAGTTGATAGAGCCCATCCCTAAGAACTCCTCTGAGCAGAGTGTGGTTGGTGCATTTGTCCTTGACAAATCAAGAATTTTTGTGAAATTCAACAACATCATCATTATCATTTGTAAATTGAGATATGCTCAGCAAATTCTTAGTGATGTCTGGAACACAAAGCATATTGGACAAGAGTAGGGAATGATTTTTGTCTAAGGAGGGAAGAGAGGAAGAGCCTGTGTGAGAAATAGAGAGAGTAGAGCCATTACCTACAGTCGATCTGTCAGAACCATTGTAGGGAGAATGAATGTTGGGGTTATTCAAATCAATAGTAATATGCCTTGTAGCCCCACTATCTATGTACCAGGCTGAGTCTGGAGAGAAGGGAATTGTGGAAAACTCTGCAGAGGCACCAGGAAGATCAACCGAAGGAAGGTTTCTAGAGTGAGCTATATAGGAGGAGCCCGCAGAATGTGAAATATCCAAGCCATGAGCAAAAGGATTGTGAGAAAAATCAAGTGGTTTGCCAAAATCAGAAGTAGGAGTACCAATATGAGCCTAAGCGGATGTAAGATTGATGTTAGGAAAGTTCATGTCGAAGCATTTAAAACACTTAGATGCAATGTGGTTTTGTTTTCCACAAATCTGACAAGGAGGTGTTTGCCTCTGAAACCTGCCCCTGCCTCTAGAAGAAAACCCTCCACCTCGAGGTTGAGAATTACCAAATAGTCTAGCAGCAACATGAGCACCAGGATTCACAAAATCGATAACTTGAGACTGA
This sequence comes from Rehmannia glutinosa, assembly GCA_016081115.2. Taxonomy (NCBI): domain Eukaryota; kingdom Viridiplantae; phylum Streptophyta; class Magnoliopsida; order Lamiales; family Orobanchaceae; genus Rehmannia; species Rehmannia glutinosa. Next base: position 37,881,037 of record CM071937.1, on the reverse strand, counting down.
ATGGAAGAAACTTGTCAAGTCGCATCTCATGAGTTGTAGTGCAAACTGGACATCGTTCAAGGTGAGAGAGTCAGGACTTGCATTGAGATTTACCATAATAGATTCAAACTCCGGACCAAAACCACTGAGAATGTACATAATTAGATCCTCATCTGAAACTTCTTGTCCAGTAGCCAACATATTATCCGCAATACCACGCATCTTTAATTCTCGAAAGATCACCTTTCTAAGTGTTCAATAGTTGTGCTCGAAGAAGTGTAATTCAAGCTCGAGATTGGGACTGAAACAAAGTCTTATATACAGACTAAATCTCAGACGAAGTAGTGCAGCAATTGATATAATCGATCATCGACTCAGAGACAGATGAAAAAAGCCAACTAAAAAGAAGTTGATCTCATTGAATCCAGAGAACATAATCTGGATTAAGAGTAGGAGAATAAGACGATGCATCCAATTCGAGGAATGTGGTGGTGCAGAAATAGTACCAAAGAGAAAATTCTCATATCCATGTGCGCGAACTGCAGAAAGAACTTAGATCCTCCAATATGTGTAATTATTGCGATCCAACTTGATGCTTGGTGCTGAAAAATTGTAGCTACCAGAGCTAGTAGAAGAGAACGAAGATCGATCATCCATGAAAGAAGAAGAAACTTAGCCTGAGAAGAACTCAAACAATTGAGAGGCTCGTGATACCATTTTAAAAATAGAAACGAGAGCCATAAAATGAACTTGTATTATTTAGAGAAGAGATGATGTATTTATACAAGGAGGAGCCAACTGCTAACTACCATAACTGCCCTAACAACCTGTAACAACTTTGTAACTAACCAAACTAAATAATGTCAGCTAATACTCTAATAAAGATTAAGTTTTCAAGCCCTCAAATTGTTGGGAAACTTATTTCATAGATTTTGATGAATGTCATGTAAAACTTAAACTAGAGAGTTGGCACCCCATTTTCCTTGTAATTTACATTGTAATAGATAGGGCTGGAAAAGCTGAGTCAAGTAAGCTACGCCTGGAAATACAAGAAGTCATCAGAAGACTGAAGTGAAGACTCTGCTATGGAACAACTGAGTATGGCCAAGATAGAAAATCAAGAACTCGACTGAAGATGTATCAGCTGAGGAACAGTTGTGTGAAGAGTCAGTCAAGTCAACTCAAGAAGCCAAGTTTCAAGTTGAAGTGACAGATGAGTCATCCAATGTTTGTAGCAGACTCAAGTCACCTGGGAAAATGGCAGCAGCCAAGAGGAGTTAACTGAAATGAATCCATTGCACAGAAGTCAAGAACATTACTTAAATAAGTAATACTTCCATGCTGCGAGGTCTTAAAGTGCTCATCCCAAAAGCGTGCAAAAGGAATAAACCAATGGGAAGCACTGCACCTCGTGTCAGAACCTGAAAAGCTGCAAATTCATTTAATACAAGGAAGGGTCTACATCTCAAGATTGAGGACCAAGAAAAGACAAGCCAACGAACACAAGTGACTTTTGAAATCATCCTATCTCTTCAACGGGCAGATTTTCGAAAGTTCACTATAAAAGGCTGAGGAAATTCATTGAGAAAAGGATACCTCGACAACCTGAACCACGAACAAGCAAGTAATATTCAAGTTGTAAACCCGAAATATTCTCAAGTATATTCAAGCAAATCCTCATGCCTGAAACTCGAAGGAAATTGATCCAACACAAGCTGTGGACAACTTCGAACCTGTTGAAGAGGAAACTTTTGAAGAATCAAAAGGGGTCTACTTTCCAAGGAGGATTGTAGGAAGGTTCAAGGTCAAACCAGTATCAAGTTATTGGAGGGCTTCGTGATCAAATCCAAGAGCCTGAGAAAGTGAGTTGAAGTAGCAAGGCAGCTGCCCTGTGAAGAAACTGAGTCGGACGAGAAGCCATCTGTGTGACCAAGGTTGTCTCTAGACTGTTGACCACTTTGTAAACAGATCTTTTACATAGTGGATTCCTCCAGGAGTTGGAGAAGAGAGGATTAGAAGAATAACCCTATCTTCGAACCTCTATAAAAATCAATTGTGTCATTTATTTTTCAGAACATTTACTTCTCTGCATACTTACATTATATCTGCTAATAAACTTATTTGCTATCCAACTGATTAATAACCTAGTGTTAAAATTAAGTGTTAAAACAAGTTTGAGACAATTCAAAGGGTGTTAAGTCTTCCGATGATAAAACCAACACAACAAACTAAAGATCGGGTTAAGCAAGTGAGTTATTCTATCAACGGCTCTATCGAAGTCCATTTGAGTGGCTAACTCTATTTGAATAAAGTTAGTTTATCCTCAAGGATTCAAATTGTTTGTGTTAACTCGTAATATTTTAAAAGGACTAAAATTGAAAAGTTGGTAAAGTTTATTCAACCCCTCCCCATTCTACACCTTACTCACACCCCTTGGGACCTACAAATGGTATCGAGTAGTTGGTTCATTGAGCCTTCCGCACTGGTTAATGAACTAGATCTTTGTCTTTTCAAAAGGTTTTAAACACTTGCATTTTCAAAATCTTTCACTCTCTGCAAAAGTTGTTATCATGGAAACAAATTTGACACGCATTCCTATGTTCACTGTTGAAGAATTTGATGATTGGAAAATTCGTATGCAGACTCATCTATCTGCTCTACACGATGAAATATGGTTTGTGATAGAAGATGAGCGCTGCAAATATTAAAAGTAAATACGATCAGAAGGAGGAGCATTTGCTGTTGAAGGGGAAGAAGTTGTTCTTTGAAGAAAGACCGGCCATGGTTGAAAAACCAAGGACTGAGTGGACAAATTATGATAGGAAAAGATACAACTTGGACAATGTGGCCAAGGACATACTCTACAAGACTTTGTTTAATACCCGAGCCTCACACTGCTCACGGGCCAATATAGTTCTTGCATTACATGTTGGTTATGTCTTATTTGCATAATCGATTATTTTATACGACATGACCAGATTTTATAAATTTGGAACTCACTTATAGTGATTAGTCGTCGATTTCTAATTTAGGTAGTTGGTCATACAAGAAATAAAACATTTAGGTGCCAAACTAGTTGATACCACAAGGTTGCTCGTGGTAACATAAAAAGTATATATATGAGTTATAAGAGTACACGTGGTAAACTTAGAAGTAAAAAGCGGCATCGATGAGTGTATTAGGAAATATAATATGCAAATATATTTGTTGAAAGGATTAATTTAATATATGAAAGGGAGTCGAATATAAATATGATATACACGAAGTAGTTCAACATATTATTTGAGAAAAATGGTTTTGTTATAAGAAGTGAATAGTAGCAAGCTTGATTAAAATAATAATAATATAATATTATTATTAATAATATAATAGGGAAATGAATAACATCACAGTCGATAAATAGGGAATGATCTTATGCTTAATGGGTATAATTCTCTTATAGTTAAATATATATATATATATATATATATATATATATATAATTTGAAACTAGAACAAAATAGAGTATTATATATATATATACACGTACGTATAATTAATAAGTGGAAACAATTAAGGTATGTGTGAGATAAGGCTTAGAATTAATGCCTCAAGTTATACAATTAAACAACCTATTCTATATGAAAGCAAGCAGCCACATGTTCATTATGCACACATACGTGTGAATTAATATATGAATACACTTGTGTCTCATTTATCAAACCTCACCGGACCAATACTCGTAAAAGTAATCATTTAATATAACACCGCCTTATTTGAAGAAACAAACATGTATATATCCATATTTTACATTCACACCACCCACATATACGAACAACAAACAGAAAATAAATAGACTAGAGAAGTTAAATAGAAGAGAAAACCAGGGGCGGTAGCAAGACGGGAAGAAAGTAAATTATCGGTAAAAGTCGTAATTCTTTGCATGAGTTTAATCTTTCATTCAAACTGTAAATTAGAATATTAGATTACATAAAATAGTTAAATTTATAAGCATATTAATTACATATTTGAAATTATAATAAGATAATAAAATTAATATGTCTTTAACTAGGTGAAAGAATATATTTTGGAAGGTAGAATAAGACATTAGATTTGAGATTTGCCTTTAATTTTATTAGGGATTATATGTAAAATATAACAAAATGAAATTACACTGAGTAATGCCTATTCCGTTAGACACCATGGACATTGGGTTGGACAATATGGAAATTAAGTTACATGAGAATAAATTTAGTTTGTGTATTCAGGTAGTATAGATTATTATTAGTTAAGCTTAAAATGACACTAAAATAATGTTTAAATATAATTAGAGACTTCATGCAAGGGATTAAATGCGCTGAGGTGGTGATGTAATATATTCAAATTGAGATATAGAGGTGCTTATTCAGGAGGTTTGAATTGCTTTTGATTTTAAGATTCAAGTTGAGTAATACATAATTAAATTAAGAATTCAAAGTCTTTTGGTGAAGATGGGTGATATAAACATATTAATTAAATATTAGGAATTAATGTCTTGTATTATTACAGATGTGTTCACACCAACGGTTCAAGAATCACAATTAACGAATCAGTGAGTAAGACACATGCAATAAGATAAGAGAAAATCCATCTACAACTACAATGCATGAACATAGTATTTCTGTCTTATTGATATTAAATGCATTCTTGTATCTTGATGGATGCATTATGGAAACCTTGATGCTCATATGTTGCCTAGTGGATATTGGAGTGTGATGATGATTGTTTCATTGAGCATGTCATTCATTGGCATTTGCACGTGCATGCAAACATATGAGCATTGTTGAGATGAGGCATGCACGATACGATAACTTTCTTTAAAAAGAAAAGATTTTGGTTGGCCACTGCAAGTGCGAGGCATGCGAGGCGTGCTTTTATGATATATTTTAGGATGTAGTGGGTGTTACTCCTCGGAGGATCATAGGGGTTGACAGGGGTGTGCCTCGATGGTCGCGAGGGGCGGACCACTTGATCGTATCCTTATTGACACGTTAGGGGAAGATTCTGGGGATCATTGGGGAAGAGGGGGTGGACCTCGGAGTGCTCTTTGGGAGTGGCCCCTGGCGGTGTCAATATGATTATGGCCATGTGATTATTGATATTGTGTTGAGCTCTTTCCGGTGCATAGCGGTGGGTCAAGGGCCTGTGTAAAGAAATGATTTTAAATAATATATTTCAATGCATTCTATGAACACGGTAACATATCTTAGAATGCATTTGCATTTGTATTACATTGTTCATTAAGCATGCATGGTTTTCGCTTACTGGGTATTAGCTCACGTAGTTCATGCATTGTAGGTGAGTCTGGTGATCCTGTTGGATTTCATGGGCTTACTGGACAGGCTGTTGGAGCTCCTACAGGTTATTGAGGACAGTGTACATGGATGACGACTTGTTGGGCTATGTTGATGGGTCACCTTTCCTTTTGGTCTTGTATTATATTTTGGTTTAGGGTTGTACCCTCTTTTGAAAACTCTGATATAAACATATACATGTAAATAGCTGGGTGATGTGGGTTATGAGTTTGGTCACATGGATGTCTGTTGTAGTTAATAACAGGGTTTGTTACCTCTTTTGCTTGTGGACATGGTTTGTCATTTTCTTACAAGTAAAGTGATCTTGCTTGTTCGTTGTTAAAATGTCACAGGAAAAAAAATGTACATGTATATAGGGTTTACGTTGTCAAGTTTCACTTTTCATATTGCTTAGTAATGTAGTAGTAGGGGTGGGCATCACAGAGTGTTATCAGAGCTCGGCTACAGGTTCTGTAGGCTATCCATGTATATGAACTCAAAACTTGTGGAGCACAGCCATGTAAGTAAGTTTTACTTTATTGTTTGGTGCATTTTATGTTTCATGAAATTATATTGGCCATGTGTTATTAGATTTCCCCTTATATAGTGTTTTAGTTATGGTGAGAACTAGAGGTGAGAGTAGTGGTGGAGATAGAAACCAATGAGGGGAGACACCTGATATTGCTGAAGTAGGTTACAAGGTAATAATACCTTCGGGAGATTCCAAGAAAACTAATCAAATTTTGAGACTTGTGCTATTCCAATTGAAAATAGAGAACTTTATACTGATCTTATTGTATTACCAACGAATGGTTATGATGTAATTTTGGGTATGAATTTATTATCAAAGTATGGAGCTACTATCAATTGTCAGCAAAAAAACAGTGACCTTTCAACCTCCAGGGGAAGAACCATTTACCTTTGTAGAAATCACGACTCACTTTAGATTTCCAATCATATAAAGCACTAAAAGCACAATGTTTATTAAATGTGGTGCAGTAAAGGATACCTAGTAAGTGTCATGAGTATCGACGAATAACACCAACCAACCCTTGATGAAGTTTCAATAGTGAAGAATATCCCGATGTATATCCAGATGATCTTATTGGATTACCACCTGATCGCGAGATCGAGTTCGTTATTGACTTACTTCCGGGAACGTCTCAATCTCCATAGCGTCATACCGCATGGCTCCATCTCAATTGAAAGAAATGAAGATACAATTGCGGGGAGTTACTAGATAAAGGCTCCATTAGACCTAACTTTTTGCCATAGGGTGCGCTAGTCATGTTCGTGTGAAAGAAGGATGGTACGATGAGATTGTGTATCGACTTCCGCGAATTGAACAAAGTTACAATTAAGAATAAATATCTACCACCTCGAATCAATGATTTGTTCGACCAACTTCAAGGTGCAACAGTATTTTCGAAGATCAACTTGCTATCCGGGTACCATCAACTGAATATAAAAGAAGATGATATACCCAAGACAGTGTTTAGTACAAGATATGGGCATTATAAATTCTTGGTGATGCCATTCGGGTTATGGATCTGATGAATATGATACTTAAAAAAAAATCTAAATAAGTTTGTTATTGTGTTTATCGATGATATCCTGATCTACTCTAGAACAAAAGAGGAGCATGCTGAACACTTGAGAATTGTGTTAGGGGTTCTGAAAGCAAAATAGTTATATGCCAAATTTAAGAAATGTTAATTCTGGCTAGATCGAGTAGTATTCTTGGGACATGTTATGTCTGGAGCGGGAATCTCAGTTGATCCAAATAAAGTCGAAGCTATCAATAATTGGCCACAGCCTACAAATCCTTCAGAAGTACATAGTTTTCTAGGATTAGCCGGCTACTTTCGTCAATTTGTGGAAGGATTTTCGAAGATTGCTTCACCTTTAACACAATTAACCAGAAAGAGTGTCTCATTCAAGTGGATAGAGGCATGCGAACAAAGCTTTCATGAATCGAAAAAGAGATTGACTTGAGACCCATTCTCTCAATCCCATCAGTCTTGGAGGCTTTGTAGTTTACATCGACGCGAGAAGAATGGTCTGCAGGATGCGTATTGATCAAACTGGTAAGGTGATTGTGTATGCATCTAGATAATTGAAGGACTATGAAAAGAACTACTTTACGCATGATTTAGAGCTTGCTGCAGTGGTATTTACGCTTAAGATATGGAGACATTATCTATACGGAGAACGATGTGTGATCTATACAGATCACAAGAGTTTAAAATACTTTTTCACGCAAAAGGAATTAAATATGCGACAACGACGGTGGTTGGAGCTAGTGAAGGACTATGATTGTGTGATAAATTACCACCCGATAAAGCCAATGTTGTAGAGATCGTTGAGTGGAAGTCAACCCAAAGCAATGCAATTACGATTTACATTCTGAAACCAGAGTTAATGGATCTCCAGAAAATGAATGTAAAGGTTGTATCACTGGGTCTCAAGGCGAGTTGACGGCGCTAACGATCGACCAACGCTACTTGATCGAATTCAGCAGAACAACAAGGTGATGATTACTATGCCAAAGTGAAGAAAGATATTTTCACGGAGTGTTTTCTTATTTGAAACTATCTCGAGAATGGAGTATCTGCGCTATAAAGAATGATTATACATGCCCAACGGGGATAATCTCCGAGAGAATGTTCTAAAAGAAGTGCATTCAACACCATATATGTACATCCGGGAGCAAAGAAAAAAAAATGTACATAGATTTGAAGATGCATTACTGGTGGCCAGGCATAAAAAGCGATATCGCACAATACGTGGAACAATGTTTAATCTGTCAACAAATAAAGGCGAGAACACAAAAGGCCACTCGAACGTTGCAATCCTTGTCTATACGAGAATGGAAATGGGAAAGAATTACCGTGGATTTTTGTGAGGTTTGACCAAAAATATCGGGGATACAATCTATTTGGGTGATAGTGGATAGGTTAACCAAATCGCTCATTTTGTTCCTATTTGTTCTACCTATTCCACGGACCGATATGCACAACTTTATATACAAGAAGTGTTTAGACTTCACGGTGTGCCACTATCTATTGTTTCAAAAAGAGACTCTAGATTCTTATCTACTTCTCGGAGGAGTTTACGAAGGCACTAGGAACATGATTGTCATTTAGTCTGCTTATCACCCTCAAACCGACGGACAATCGAAGCGAACAATACAAACTCTAGAAAATATGCTTAGAGCTTGTGTTCTAGATTTTCAAGGACAATGGAGTAAATATGTACCTTTGATAGAATTCTCCTATAATAATAGCTATCAAGACACAATCGGGATGGCTCCATATGAAATATTCTAAGGTAGAAAGTGTAGATCGTCGGTTCACCAGGATGAGGTTGGCGAAAGGAACCTTTTAGGTCAAGACCTGATTCGAGAAATGACAGGAGCCGCAATGAAAATTCGGCAGAGAATTGAAACTGCTCAGAGTCGATAGAATAATTACTCAGATCAAAGAAGAACAATGCTAGAATTTTCCGTAAAAGACTAAGTGTTTCTGAAGGTGGCCCCAATGAAAGGGGTAATGCGATTTGGAAAGAAAGGAAAGCTTAGTCATAGATACATTGGCCCATTCCATATCACACAAAGAATTGATGATGTTGCTTACAGACTTGACTTACCAACATCAATATCTCAAATACATGACGTATTTGACGTTTCTATGTTGAGAAAATACCTTTCAGACCCATCCCATATCTTGAAAAAAAAAATGAACCGATAGAGTTGAAAGTAGATTTAAACTACAAAGAAGTACCTGTTAAGATTCTTCTACGAGAAGTAAAGAAACTTAGGAATAAGGAAATTCCCTTAGTTAAAGTACTCTGGAGGAATCAATCAGTAGAGAAAACTACATGGGAAAGAGAAGATGAGATGAGGGCAAAATATTCTAACTTATTTCAGTAACAGGGTAAGTTAAATTTTGGGACGAAATTTCTATAAGGAGAGGAGGATGTAATACCCGAGCCTCACACTACTGATCACGGGCCAATATAGTTCTTGCATTACATGTTGGTTATGTGCTATTTGCATAATCTGATTATTTTATACGACATGACCAGTTTTATAAATTTGGAACTCACTTATAGTGATTAGTCGTCAGATTTCTAATTTAGGTAGTTGGTCATACATGAAATAAAAACATGTAGGTGTCAAACTAGTTGATACCACCAGGTTGCACGTGGTAACATTAAAAAGTATATATATGAGTTATAAGAGTACACGTGGTAAACTTAGAAGTAAAAAGCGGCATCGATGAGTGTATTAGGAAATATAATATGCAAATTTGTTGAAAGGATTAATTTAATATATGAAAGGGAGTCGAATATAAAGATGATATACACGAAGTAGTTCAACATATTATTTGAGAAAAATGGTTTTGTTATAAGAAGTGAATAGTAGCAAGCTTGATTAAAATAATAATAATAATATAATATTATTATTAATAATATAATAGGGAAATGAATAACATCACAGTCAATAAATAGGGAATGATCTTATGCTTAATGGGTATAATTCTCTTATAGTTAAATATATATATATATATATAATTTGAAACTAGAACAAAATAGAGTATTATATATATACACGTATGTATAATTAATAAGTGGAAACAATTAAGGTATGTGTGAGATAAGGCTTAGAATTAATGCCTCAAGTTATACAATTAAAAACCTATTCTATATGAAAGCAAGCAGCCACATGTTCATTATGCACACATACGTGTGAATTAATATATGAATACACTTGTGTCTCATTTATCAAACCACACGGCACCAATACTCGTAAAAGTAATCATTTAATATAACACCGCCTTATTTGAAGAAACAAACATGTATATATCCATATTTTACATTCACACCACCCACATATACGAACAACAAACAAAAAATAAATAGACTAGAGAAGTTAAATAGAAGAGAAAACCAGGGGCGGTAGCAAGACGGGAAGAAAGTGAATTATCGGTAACAGTCGTAATTCTTTGCATGAGTTTAATCTTTCATTCAAACTGTAAATTAGAATATTAGATTACATAAAATAGTTAAATTTATAAGCATATTAATTACATATTTGAAATTATAATAAGATAATAAAATTAATATCTTTAACTAGGTGAGAGAATATATTTTGGAAGATGGAATAAGACATTAGATTTGAGATTTGCCTTTAATTTTATTAGGGATTATATGTAAAATATAACAAAATGAAATTACACTGAGTAATGCCTATTCCGTTAGACACCATGGACATTGGGTTGGACAATATGGAAATTCAGTTACGTGAGAATAAATTTAGTTTGTGTATTCAGGTAGTATAGATTATTATCAGTTAAGCTTAAAATGACACTAAAATAATGTTTAAATATATTTAGAGACTTCATGCAAGGGGTTAAATGCTCTGAGGTGGTGATGTAATATATTCAAATTGAGATATAGAGGTGCTTATTCAGGAGGTTTGAATTGCTTTTGATTTTAAGATTCAAGTTGAGTAATACCTAATTAAATTAAGAATTCAAAGTCTTTTGGTGAAGATGGGTGATATAAACATATTAATTAAATACTAGGAATTAATGTCTTGTATTATTACAGATGTGTTCACACCAACGGTTCAAGAATCACAATTAACGAATCAGTGAGTAAGGCACATGGAATAAGGTAAGTGAAAATCCATCTACAACTACAATGCATGAACATAGTATTTCCTGTCTTATTGATATTAAATGCATTCTTGTATCTTGATGGATGCATTATGGAAACCTTGATGTTCATATGTTGCTTAGTGGATATTGGAGAGTGATGATGATTGTTTCATTGAGCATGTCATTCATTGGCATTTTGCGTGCATGCAAACATATGAGCATTGTTAAGATGAGGCATGCACGATACGATAACTTTCTTTAAAAAGAAAAGATTTTGGTTGGCCACTGCTAGTGCACCGAGGCATGCGAGGCGTGCTTTTATGATATATTTTAGGGTGCAGTGGGTGTTACTCCTCGGAGGATCATAGGGGTTGACAGGGGGTGTGCCTCTGATGGTCGCGAGGAGGCGGACCACTTGACTGTATCCTTATTGACACGTTGGGGAAGACTCACGGGGATCATGGGGAAGACAGGGGTGGACCTCAGTGCTCCCGGAGTGGCCCTAAGCGTGTCAATATGATTATGGCCATGTGATTATTGATATTGTGTTGAGCTCTTTCCGGTGCATAGCAGGTGGGTCAAGGGCGTTTGTGTAAAAAATGATTATAAATAATATATTTCAATGCATTCTATGCACTTCTGGTAACATATCTTAGAATGCATTTGCATTTGTATTACATTGTTCATTAAGCATGCATGGTTTTCGCTTACTGGGTATTAGCTCACGTAGTTCATGCATTGTAGGTGAGTCTGGTGATCTGTTGGATTTCATGGGCTTCTTTGGACAGTACATTGGAGCTCCTACGAGTTATTGAGGGCAGTGTACATGGATGACGACTTGTTGGGCTATGTTGATGGGTCACCTTTCCTTTTGGTCTTGTATTATATTTTGGTTTAGGGTTGTACCCTCTTTTGAAAACTCTGATATAAACATATACATGTAAATAGCTGGGTGATGTGGGTTATGAGTTTGGTCACATGGATGTCTGTTGTAGTTAATAACAGGGTTGGTTACCTCTTTTGCTTGTGGACATGGTTTGTCATTTTTCGACAAGTAAAGTGATCTTGCTTGTTCGTTGTTAAAATGTCACGGGAAAAAAAAATGTACACGTATATAGGGTTTACGTTGTCAAGTTTCACTTTTCATATTGCTTAGTAATGTAGTAGTAGGGGTGGGCATCACACTTTGGACAAAGCGATGTTCAACAAAGTCAAATCTTGCAAAACAGCAAAAGAAATCTGGAATAAGCTGACTTTAATTTGTGAAGGATCGAGTTTATCTATTCTTTGTTCAAAAATTTGAAAATTTTAAAATGTTTGCGGGAGAATTTATGGATCATTTGGATGCAAGATTCACTGAAATAACAAATGAGCTTTACGCTCTTGGGAAGGAATACACACGAGAAGAAGATGTGTATGAAGATCTTGAGGAGCCTTCAAATTTGAATGGGAAATGAAGACTATGGATCGAGACATTCAATTGACCTCTCAAAAACATCCAACCATGATCTATTCTCGGACCTCAAAACCTATGAGTTTGAGCTGAGAAGAAAAGATCAAGAGGAGACAGTTGTACCCAAGACATCTGCACTGATAGTCAAGGATGGGAAGAGAGCTGAACCAAAGGAAGCCATTGACCAGGAGAAGATTGCCCTAATGGTTAAAAGATTCAACAAGTTCTTCAATAAGAACTATAAAAGAAACAAGGGTGAAACCTCCAGGAGACATTCAGCTCCCTCCAAGTCAAGGGAAGATAGGCCGCCCAAGAAAGCCGAGCATCAAAGTGTTGAATATCAGAGAGCTGATAACCCAAGAACAGAGAGAGCTGACCAAAGAGCTGAGAACCTGTGTTGGAATTGCAGACAACCAGGACACTTTGCAATTGATTGCTCATATCCACCATCAACAAATATAGGAATGAAGAAGAAAGAAAAGTCTTCAGAGAAAGAAGACAGGAAAAGAAGAAAGCCATGTTGGCTGCTGAAACTACTGAGATAGCTAAGTCCAAAGAAGCAGCAGACTCAGAGAGTAGTGAAGCTGACTACTCAAGCGATTCTGAAGAAGAAACATTGATCTGCCTTATAGCTAAAGAACAAGATCAACCAAACCAAGAAGATGAGGTACACTCTAACTCATCTCATTCAGATTCCAGTGATAGTGATTGTGATACACACACTTCATCACCCACTGACCTTTATGATTCATTAGGCAAAATGATGAAAGACTTTGAGCATATCAAGCCTCACACACACTTCTAAATGAGGAAAACAGCCAGCTCAAAAGCCAAAACTCACAGCTGACTAAGGAGTTGAGTACTCTAAGTCATATAGTTGTTGAGAACACAGAGCTGAAGGCTAAGAATACTAAACTATGAGCAGAGATAACTGATGTAGAAAAGAGGGAAAATGATCTTAAAAATGTGATTGCCTCATTTACGAAGGCATCCAAATCATTGGATGACCTTATCATGAGTCAAGAGGAATGATTAGATAAGACATGCATAGGATTCATTCCTTTGTGCAAATCAAACTCAAGAGTGATTTTGGAAAAAGGATCTTCAAGCAATGAAGCATCAAAAAAACCCAAAACACCAAATGTTGCACCCACATTCATCCCAAAGCACAATCACAAACAAACTGGCCTTGGATATAAAGGGAAAGGAAAACAGCCAGTTGAGTATGATGAGAGGACGGTGAGAAGAAATCCGGCCGAGTTCCTCGATAAACTTCAAGCGAGAAAGTACTGTGAAGAATAAACAGAGCTACGAAAACCCGGAAGTTTCATCGAGAAACACATATGATGGGAATGGTAGAAACTACCCAAGCCAAGTGATTGGTACAATGTAAAATATCAAAGCCAAAAACCAATGGAATACAAGCCTAAATGGCAACGACCTAAACCTCAACAAAAGACATTCCAAAGGCAAAAAAGCTATTATCAGCACACATATGCACCTAGGAACTACACTCAGAAATATCACAAATATCCCAAGAAAGCAGTTGCTAAAACACACACACAGGCATAAAGAAAAAAGAGACAGGATGTATGAACTTGAAACCCCAAGCAATTTGCAAATGTGCACTATGATTATGGCACTGGTAGATGGCAACCTCTTAGAGTCAAGTCCTTTGGCTATAGGTTGGTTGGATCATTTTACAGCACTAACCCCTCAGGACCCAGGCAAGTATGGGTACCTAAAAACTAATTTCCTTGATTGCGGGATCAAGGAACAAGCTGCGTGCAAGGAACCTGGTACATGGATAATGGTACATTCCCGGACATATGACAGGAAACAAGAAAAACCCGTCAAGATTCAAGGAGATTAGAGGTGCAAAAGTCATATTTGGAGGAAATGAAGCTCCAGGGGAAATCAAAGGCATAGGATCTATCAAGAAGAATGGATTGGAAATCACGGATGTTGCTTATGTTGAAGGCCTCAACTTCAACTGTTAAGCATCGCCCAACTCGTGACAAGGGCTACAATGTTAGATTTAATATGGGAGTGTGCGGATCAAAGATCTTGAATCAAATGAAATAGTCTTTGCAAGGATCAAAAGCGAGAAGAATATGCATGTGGTAGATTGGTCTACTTACCACACCAAGCACTTGTCTGTTAGCAAAAAGCACAGCCGAATCAAGTTGGCTGTGGCACAAGAAGCTGAGTCATCTGAACTTCAAGACAATCAACAAGCTCGCAAGGAGTCATCTTGTGGAAGGATTGCGGACTCATTATACAAGAAAGAAAGTGTATATGATGCATGCGGATGGGAAAACAGATAAAATCTCATTCAAAGATAAGCAAATCCTTCTTCAACAATGATATTACATACATTTGCATATGGATCTATTTGGTCGATTGAACCAACTTTGCATAAGTGGAAAGAAATACACCTTAGTAGTGGTAGATGATTATTCAAGATATACATGGACAATCTTCATGTGCAAAAAGGAAACTTTGTAGAAGTTACCTCGGTGATGAAAAGAGTTCAAAATGAAAAGAGAGCAAACCATTATAAAGATAAGGTCTAACAGGAGAGGAACCGAGTTTGTCAATGGGATAATCACTCGATATTATGTTGAAAATGCAATTGCTCATGAGTTATCGGAACAAGAACTTCACATGAGAATGGAGTAGGCCGGAAGAAGGAACAAAACTCTTAAGGAAGCTGCAAGGACCATGTTAGTGAAGATGGATTACTAAGAGATTTTGTTTGGAGCCGTCAATATAGCATGTTATACTCAAAATAGATGCATGATTAAGACAATTAACCAAGACTCCCTATGAAATCTGGACAGGGAGAAAGCCAAATGTTGGGTATTTCAAGATATTTGGATGTAAATGCTTCATCCACAACAATGGCAAAGATAATTTGAAGGCTTTCGATGCTAAAGCTGATGAAGGTATCTTTTTGGGATACTCGGTGAGAGCAAAGCCTATAGAGTGTTGAACAAAAGGACTATGGTCAGAAGAGTTTATCCATGTGGTTTTTATGAACCTAATGTAAATGGAGAAGACATTGAAGAGTTAGCTGACAAGTTGAATCAGCCAACTATGCAAAAGAGTCCTTATGTTGAAGCTGAAATAAGAGCAATCAACCCAGATGAAGATGAGATAACTGAATTTCATAGACAGCTGGAAAGTCTACAACTAAATGACGATGAAAGAGCTATTCAAGACAACATAGCTGCGAGACGGCTGAATCCAGCCGACTTGCTCCAATCTGATGTTAGATGGCTGAGAGACCATCCCCCAGAGTTAGTTATTGGAAATGTTAGAGATGGTGTAAGAACCAGATCAAGAGCTCAGCAAAAAAGAATGTTCACTTGTTTTATTTCCCAAATTGAGCCAAAAGATGTGTCTCAAGCATTGGATGACAAACATTGGATTCAAGCCATGCAAGAAGAGCTAAATCAGTTTGAAAGAAACAAGGTATGGGAATTGGTGCAGAGACCAACCCATCAAAATGTTATTGGAACAAAATGGGTTTTCAGAAACAAGATGAATGAAGAAGGATCTGTGGTAAGAAATAAAGCAAGATTGGTAGCCAAAGGGTATTGCCAAGAAGAGGGAATAGATTTTGATGAAACATTTGCTCCTGTTGCAAGATTAGAAGCAATAAGGATTTTCTTGCTTATGTTGCACATAAGAACTTCTTTGTATATCAAATGGATGTGAAGAGTGCATTTCTAAATGGACTGCTAGAGGAAGAACTCTATGTTGAACAACCTCAGGTCTTGAGCGAAGACTATTGGGGATAAGGTGTACAAAGCTGGTGAGCCTCGGCTTCGTCGGTCTCTGGTGGTTTTCCTTTTGAGGTGTACGGTCCTCGGCCGTATCGGTGGCGTCATCGGAAGATGATGAGACTTGAAGGGTGGCTCATCATCAAAAGTGAATGTTTGGCGAGTAGCCTTGAGGTCCGACTTACTCGTGCTTGGAAGAACATCTTGGTGAGTCTTTTGGATTTACAACGGGGATGACTCAGCTTCATCTTCACCTTCAGATCCCAGAAAAGTTATGTCAGGGTTGTCTTGGGAATCATTAAGGGCACTTATCTCCTTCTCAAAATCATCAATGTGGACAGGAGGGATGTTCTGTGTTTCTGTCTCTTTACCTAGGGAAGTCTCAACCTCCCGTAGGCCTTCATTACCTCCTGCAGTCTCAACTGCAGCAAGGCCTTAGACATTCCCTTCGACAGACTCAATTGTCTTAGGGTCTTCTATGGTGGCATCCACCGGAGTCTCAACTCCGTGGATTGCACTTTCAGTGCTCAGAGTGTCAACTCCCGGGTCAGATCCATCCTGTGCCTCGACTGCGTCAGCAGCATCCTCAGCCTGTAGAGCAGTTGGCACTTCAGCTGAGACAGTCTCAACTATCCGAGCTTCGTCAGTGATAACCTGTTGTGTTTCTGTTTGTTGTTCCTTCTCCACTTCGCCTCCTAGATTCTTTGTGGAGTCATTTGCAGCATCCTCCGACCTAGCTGCAGCGGAGGGAGTTTCCCCCTCAGCTGGCACACCAGCTGAGTAACTTGGGTTGGGGTCACTCTTCTCCAAACTCCCGGCTATTTCCTGTGAGTGTTCAGCCGTTGGGGCAAGTGGTAAGACACCTTCAATAGGGGTTGGCTCGACTTGGGTCCCCAAGTTCCTAGTTTCATCGCCACTTCCCTTAGATCCTTCCTCAGCGTGAGCTGGGGAAGTGGTTGCAGCAATGACAGTGGCAATCTGCTGCACCACTCCCAAAGGGTCAATCTCCAGCTGGGATTTGGAAGACTCTCCTGGTCCTTCCATCAGTTGTTGCTCATGTAGGATCCTGGATTCCTGCATGGCTTGTTGCATTTCTAGCTCGTCTGTCGTAGCAGCAGGGTCCAGATCCTCATCACTTCCTGAGAGAGCATCGAAGAGGGGATGAGTGTGATCAGTGGTTCCAGTGAAAGGACAGATGTTGGCCTTCTCACGAGCTTTAGCCTCTTCTGCCAACCTTTCCTTCTCCTTTTCTTTGAAGATATTCAAGATATCCAGGCAGTTCTCTTCATCGAGTGCTTGGACCATTATTGTCAATCCAAGGAAACTCATTAGTTCTTCTTCTTCTTCAATAAATTCAGGTCTTTGGAACTGTTCCCTTGAGCGACTCAGCTTCCACTTCCTCCATTCGCGCAGACGATTTTGGATTTCTGGATATGGTGGAGATAGAATGATCACATCATCGTCATCATCTTCCTGTTGTACTTCTTTCTCAGGAATGGGGGGTAGCAGACATTGTTGCCCAACACCCTCAGCAGCATCTGTCGCGGGTGGAGTCACAACTGGCCGTCGACGGAGATTGATTGTCTTAGCCGCTTCTTGTTCTGGTATGTCCCTGTCCATAGCCGGCCTTCGACTTGTCTCTGTTGATCGGCCTCAGTAGACTTGGTTGTTTCATCAATGATTTCTGGAGACTCTACTTCTCCAGCTGTCTCAGCGATCTGTTCCAGCTGAGTGGCAAACTCAGCTGTTTTCTCAAGCTCTGAATGCTTGTAGAGTCTTGTTCGTTTGGTCCTTACGAGGAGGAATTTATGGTTCGGATACGGTTTCCTTAGGGTCTGGGTGGCGGGGCGGTGCTACTTTCTTTGTCTTAGGAGCGGCTTTCTTGGCTTGTCGAGTCCTCTTCTTCTTGACAAATGGAGAAGGTATTTGAGGTTCCTTCTCCAGCTGCGGCTCTGAGGGAGATGGCTCGCGAGGGCAGTGCGATTGTCTTCTTTCTGCAGGGCAACCTTCTTTGCGGTGCGGGAGCGATTTTTCTTCTTTGGAGGGGAGGAGACAGATGTTTCTACTGGGTCAGCTGATTCCCCCTCACTTGTATATGCTCTCTTGGCATAAGCTCTCTTCTGAGCTCCTGAAAGATTTGATCGGAACATCTTCTTGTTGACATGGAACGCCTTTCCATGTTGGAGTGGAACACCCTTCACCTCCATCAGCCGGCCAACTACAAGGCCATACCCCAGAGATCCTCCAAATGATCCATCGTCCTTGAAGGACTTGTTTCCAACATTCTGGCAGAGTCTGCTGTATACAAACTCAGCCCAGTTTACCTTTTCTCCTCTATGATCATAGCCATGACGATTAGCTTGGTTTTGGACAGTTGATTGAAGCTTCCAAACTTTATGTCTACACATTTGGCAACAATATCCAGCAGCTTATGATAATCTTCCTTCAGCAGCTTCTTGTCTGCTGTGTAGACCACCTTCGCAGCACATTCAGGTTTGGCCACTTCCTTCCATGCAGCAGCCAAGTTTACATCCGCCTCAAATATCTCCGGCACTTCTTCCGACGGTAGCAAACAATGCTCCGCTAGATCTTCAGTAGTGATTGTAAACTCCTTTTCGTGAACAGACGACTTGATGCCTTCATCATGAACTTCAGCGTTCACGTAGAACTGAGCGACTTCTTCAACATAAGTCATCCGAAACTCCATTGTGAGAAAGGGTTTGATCCGGACTTTCTCGATTTTGTCACTATCTTCTTCACAAGGGTTTTATCGAAACCTGTTTGACCATTCCTTTCAAATCCACGGTAGAACCGGTGTGGATTTGCTTCCCTAGTTTGGTGAAATCGTAGGTTGATGCCATTTTGGTGATTTTTCCCGAACGAACTTGATGAACTTGCTTTGAAGATTTGGTAGGGTTTGAGAGAAAAATGCTTTCTTTGCTTTTGGAGAGATGAATAGTTTTGAGTAGTGTGAGAGAGAAAACTTAACAAATGGTATATGTATGGGTTATGAAAGGGCGTGCATATGGTTTTGAAATTTGATCGAGATCAAAGGCTCAGATTTAGCACGCCCGATTAGCATTTAATTTTCGCATTTAATGCGGCAACATTTATATCCAATCATATGCTTTGTCGTGCGACTTTTGATTGTTCCGTCATTATTGCGGACGTCATCCTCAAAACATTCCCGCTTATAAAAATGAGCTGCATTTTTATGCGGATCCTTGCAACACTACTTCATTTGATTCAATGTCTTTGATTTGGCATACTCCCATATTGAATCCAACATTATAGCCCTTGTCACGAGTTGGTTGATGTTTAACAAGTTGAAGTTGAGGCCTTCAATGTATGCAACATCTATGATTTCTAATCCATTCTTCTTGATGGATCGGTGCCTCTTATTTCCCCTGGATATGACTTTTGCGCCTTTAATCTCCTTGAATTTTGGCAGAATTTTCTTGTTTCTGTCATGTGTATCGAACAGCCACTATCCATGTACCAGGTTCCTTGGCTTTTCGGTTGTTCCTTGAACCTGCAATCAAGGAAATTAGTTTTTAGGTACCCATACTTGCATGGGTCCTGAGGGGTTAGTATTGTAAGATGATCCAACCAACCTATAGCCAAATGATCTGACTCTAAGAGGTTGCCATCTATCTGTGCCATAATCATAATTCACTTTGGCAAATTGATTGGGGGCTTTAGGTTCATGCAACTGTCTCTTTTATCTGTATGTCTGTGTGTGTGTGTTTTAGCAATTGCTTTCTTTGGGTAGTTGTGATATCTCTGAGTGTAGTACTTGGGTGCATATGTGTGCTGATAATAGCTCTTTTGCCTTTGGAATGACCTTTGTTGAGTTCTAGGCCTTTGCCATTTAGGCTTGTATTCCATAGGTCTTTGCTGATATTTCACATTATTCCAATCAGCTTGACTTGGGTAGTTTCTACCATTCCCATCATTTGTGTTCCTTTGATAGAATTTCTGAGGATTCTGGTAGCTCTGTTTCTTCTTCACAGAGTACTTCCTGTTTGGAGTTTGCTGAGGAACTCTGCTGGATTTCTTCTTAGTTGTCCTCTCAGCATACTCAACTGGTTGTTTTCCTTTTCCTTTATATCCAAGGCCAGTTTGTTTGTGATTGTGCTTTGTAATGAGTGTGTGTGCAACATTTGGTGTCTTGGATTTTTGAGATGTTTCATTACTTGAAGATCCTTTTTCCCAAATCACTCTTGGAGTTTGACTGTGCGGAAAGGAATTGAATCCTATGCCTGTCTTGTTTCCACATTCTTTTTGGCTCATGATAAGGTCATCCAATGATTTAGATGCCTTTGTGAATGTAGCAATCACATTTTTGAGATCATTTTCTCTCTTTTCTATAGCGATTATCTCTTCTACTAGTTTAGCATTCTCCGCCTTGACTTTTTGTTCTCATCGACTTTGTGACTTAGAGTACTCGGCTCCTTAGTCATTTTGTGAGTTTTGGCTTTGAGTTGGGTTGTTTTCCTCATTTAATAGTGTGTGTGAGGATTTAATGTGCTCAAAATCTTTCATCATTTTGCCTAATGAATCATAAAGATCGAGTGGGTGAAGAAATGTGTATGTCACAATCACTATCACTAGAATCGAATGAGATGAGTTAGAGTGTACCTCATATTCTTGGTCGGAGTTGATCTTGTTCTTTAGCCATTAGGCAGTTAAGGCTTCTTCTTTGATTCACATGAGTAGTCGGCTTCACTACTCTCTCGAGTCGCTTCTTTTGACTTAGGACGTAGTCAGTGATCTCGGACCAATATTGCTCTTGGGTTGTCGTTCTTTGATTTTCCACCTTTTTGATACTCAACTCTCTTTGGGGCCCTATCTTCCCTTGACTTGGAGGAGTTGAATGCCTTCTGGAGGATTCACCTTTGTTTCTTTTATAGTTCTTGTTAAAGAACTTGTTGAATCTTTTGACCATCAAGGCAATTTCCTCCTGGTCAATGGCTTCCTTTGTTGGGAAATTAATTTTTAGATTTTGATGAATGCCATGTAAAACTTAGAATAGAAAGTTGGCACCCCATTTTTCTGTTGTAAATTGCATTGTAATAGATAGGGCTGAGTCGAAATGAGTCAAGTCAGACTATGCCCGAACATGCAAGAAGACAAGCGGAGACCAAAAGGAAGACTCATTTGTGAGGCAAATTTGAGTGTGACAAAGAAGAGAAGATAGGAACTCGATTTGAAGGTGCGGTGAGGTGCGGTGAGTGAAGTATCAGTCAAGTCAACTCAAGATAGTCATGTCTCAAGTCGAAGTGACAGAAGAGTCATCCAATGATGGGAAGCTGGCTCGAAGTCACCTGGGGAAGTTAAGAAAATGCAGTCAAGTTGAGATAACTGAAAGAGATCCGTTGCACAGAAATCAAGATAATTACTTAAACAAGTAATACCTCCATACTACCTTTATTGGAGTGCTCAGTCCCAGAAGCATGCAAAAGGAATAAACTAATGGGAAGCACTGCACCGTGTCAGAAATCTGAAAAGCTGAAGAATCGTTCATACGAGAAAACACAAATTTCAAGGACTGCAACAAGACAAGCCAACGACCACAAGTGTCTTTTGAAAATAAGCCTATCTCTTCAACGGGCAAATTTTCAAAAGAACACTATAAAAGGCTGAGGAGTTTACTTGAGAAGAGGTAACCTTGACAACATGAACCACAAACATTCAAGCTAATATTCGAACTGTAACCAAAAATATTCTCAAGTCATTCAAGATCAATCCTCAAGCCTACATTACGAAGGAAATCAATCCAACACTCACTGTGAAGGAAAGATAACTTCATTCGAGTTGAAGAGGAAGCTGTTTGAAGAATCAAGGGTCTACATTCCACGGAGGATTGTAGAAAGGTTCAAGGTCGAACAGTCTCAAGTTTTTGGAGGGCTTCGTGATCAAATCCAAAGAGCTTGAGCAAGTGGTTTGTAGTAGCAAAGCGGTTTGCCCTGTGAAGAAGTTGAGTCATACGAGAAGCAATTTTGTGTGACCAAGGCATCTACAGATGAGTCCCAAAGGATCAAGTCAATTTGTGTGATCAAGACTTGTATCGGACCGTTAACCACTTTGTATATCGATCAATACTTAGTGGATTCCTCCGGGAGTTGGAGAAGAGAGGAGTAGAAGAATTACCCCATCTTCAAACCTCTATAAAAACTTATTGTGTCATTTACATTTCAAAGACTTTAATTTCTCGCATATTACTTTTATATCTGCTTTGATAAATTTGCTATCCAAGCGATAATTAACTAAGTGCTAAAACCAAGTATTAAAACAAACTTAAACAAATTCAAGGGTGTTAAGTATTTTCTGAAAACACAATCACGGTCGAGTTAAGTCTTTAGTCAAAACAATCGAGTTTTTCTATCAACGGCTCGATCAGTCTTTGAGTGACTAACTCTGCTGATTAACTAACTTAGTTGTCCATCAAGGACTCAGCTGTGAAGTATTAACTCTGAACATTTTAAAAAGGACTAAATCGAAAAGTTGGTAAGGTTTATTCAACCCCTCCCTTCTAAACCTTACACTCACACCCCTTGGGACCTACAAGTGGTATCAGAGCGGTTGGTTCATTGAGCCTTCCGCACTGGTTACTGAACTAGATCTCCAAATTTTTCAAAGCTTGTTTTAGTACTTAAATTTTTCAAAACTCTTTTATTCAGCAAAGTTATTATCATGGAAACAAATTTGACGTGCATCCCTATGTTCACAATTGAAGAATTTGATGATTGGAAAATTCGTATGCAGGCTCATCTATTAGCATTACACGATGAGATGTGGATACTGATAGAAGATGGGCCACTCCAAATCTTAAAAGTGAACACAATTTGCTGCTAGGAGAGCTGCGGTGAAGGAGAAGAGGATCTTTGCTCCCGGACCGGCTATGGTTGAAAAACCAAGATTTGAATGGACAAAATGATGAGAAAAAGATATAACTTGGACAATGTGGCCAAGGACATTCTTTACAAAACTTTGGACAAAGCCATGTTCAACAAAGTCAAATCATGCAAAACGGCAAAAGAAATCTGGGACAAGCTAACCTTGATTTGCGAAGGCTCAGAGCAAATCAAAGAAAATAAACTATCTGTTGTTGTACAAAAATTTGAAAACTTTAAGATGCTTGTAGGAGAAACCTTGGGTCAGCAGGATGCTCGGTTCACGAAATTACCAATGAACTATCTGCACTTGGGAAAGAATATACACGAGAAGAAATGTGTATGAAGATTCTAAGAAGTCTCCCAACCGAGTGGGATATGAAGGTCATGGCCATGAGACACTCCATGGACCTATCAAAAACATCCAACCATGAGCTATTCTTAGATCTCAAAGCCTACGAATTTGAGCTGAGAAGAAAAGACCAAGAGGAGACAGTTGTGCCCAAAACAGTTGCTCTAATTGTTAAGGATGGCAAGAGAATTTGAAGTCAAAGAAGTCATTGACCAAGAGGAGATCGCCCGATGGTTAAAAGGTTCAACAAGTTCTTCAATAAGAACTACAAAAGAGCAAGCAAAGGTGAATCCTCCAGGAAGACACTCGGCTCCCTCCAAGTCAAGGGAAGAAAGACCACCCAAGAGAGCGAGCATCAAAAAGTTGAATATCAAAGAGCCGACAATCCAAGGATGGAAAGAAGCTGATCAAAAAGTTGAAAATCTATCTTTGGAAGCCGAGCAACCCGGTCACTATGCCATTGAATGCCCATATCCTCTGTAGTCAACAAATACGAGGAATGAAGAGAAACAAAAGTCTTGAGAGAAAGAAGACGAGGAGAAGAGAAAGGCAATGTTGGCTGCAAACCGGGATACTGATCAAGTCAAAAGACACGGACTGAGAGAGTAGTGAAGCGACTACTCAAGTAACTCGAAGAAGAAGCCTTGATCCGTCTAATGGCTAAAGAACAAAACCAACGACCAAGAAGATGAGGTACACTCTAACTCATCACACTCGGATACTAGTGATAGTGATTGTGACACACACACTTCATCACCCACTGATCTTTATGATTCATTAGGCAAAATGATGAAAGATTTTGAACATATTAAATCCACACACACACTACTAAATGAGGAAAACAACCTACTTAAGAGCAAAACTCACGGTGACTAAGGAGCCGAGTACTCTAAGTCAAATAGTGATGAGAATAAAAGTCTAAAGGCTGAAAATGCTAAATTAATAGCAGAGATAGCTGCTATAGAAAAGAGGGAGAATGACCTCAAAAATGTGATTGCCTCATTTACTAAGGCATCTAAATCATTGGATGATCTTATTATGAGTCAAAGAGAATGTGGAGACAAGACAGGCTTATGATTTAATTCCTCCGTGCTATGTC
This sequence comes from Rehmannia glutinosa, assembly GCA_016081115.2. NCBI lineage: Eukaryota > Viridiplantae > Streptophyta > Magnoliopsida > Lamiales > Orobanchaceae > Rehmannia > Rehmannia glutinosa. The sequence goes on along the minus strand of CM071937.1, from coordinate 37,856,495 downwards.
AAGCTCCAAAAGTGATTTTGGAAAAAGGATCTTCAAGTAATGAAGTATCTCAAAAATCCAAAACTCCAAACAGGAGATACTCTGTAAAGAAGAAACAGAGCTACCAAAAGCCCCAGAAATTCTATAAAAGAAACACATATGATGGGAATGGTAGAAAGTACCCAAGTCAAGCTGATTGGAATAATGTGAACTATCAGCAAAGACCTATGGAATATAAGCCTAAGTGGCAAAGGCCTAGAACTCAGCAAAGGCCATTCCAAAGGCATAAGGGCTATCATCAGCACACATATGCACCTAGGCACTACACTCAGAGATATCACAACTACCCAAAGAAGGCAATTGCTAAAACACATACACAGGCATACAGACAAAAGAGACAGATGTATGAACCTAGAACCCCCAAGCAATTTGCCAAAATTAATTATGATTATGGCACTGATAGATGGCAACCCCTTAGAGTCAAATCATTTGGCTATAGGTTGGTTGGATCATCTTACAATACTAACCCCTCAGGGACCCAGACAAGTATGGGTATTTAAAACCTAATTTCCTTGATTGCGGAGTTCAAGGAGCGGTGAGTGCAAGGAACTGGTACATGGATAGTGGTTGTTCGGACACGTGACGAGGAAACAAGAAAAATCTATCAAAACTCAAGGAAATTAGAGGTGCAAAAGTCATATTTGGAGGAATGAAGCTCGGGGGAGAAATAAGAGGCATTGGATCCATCAAGAAAAATGGATTAGAGATTACGGATGTTGCATATGTTGAAGGCCTCAATTTCAACTTGCTAAGCATAAGTCAACTGTGACAAAGGCTACACTTTGTTGGATTCATATGGGTGTATGCCAAATCAAGGATCTTTGAAACAAATGAAATAGTGTTGCAAGGATGCGAGACAAAAGAACATGTATGTGGTAGATTGGTCAATGCAACACCAAGCACTTGTCTGCTAGCAAAGAGCACAATTTGAATCAAGTTGGTTGTGGCACAAGAAGTGAGTCACCTGAATTTTAAAACCATTAACAAACTTTCAAGAAGTAATCTTGTGGAAGGACTTCCGGACTCGGTATATAAGAAGGAAAGTATATGTGATGCATATCGGAAGGGAAAGCAGATCAAATCATCATTCAAAGAAAAAAACATGTCCATCTTCAACAAGGATATTGCACATGCTACATATGAATCTATTTGGTCAGTTGAACCGGCCAAAGCATAAGTGGGAAGAAATATACCTTGGTGGTAGTAGATGACTACTCAAGATATACATGGACAATATTCATGTGTAAGAAAAAAGAAACTCTGCGAAACTACCCACGGTGATGAAGAGAATCCAAAATGAGAAGAGTCAAACCATTATCAAAATAAGATCGACAGAGGAACCAGGTTTGTCAATAGTATAATAACTCGATCTTGTATTGAAAATGGTATTTGTCATGAATTATCTGGAGCAAGGACTCCAAAGACAAAATGGAGTTGCGAGAAAGAAGGAATAGAACTCTCAAAAAGCAAAGCAAAGACCATGTTAGGTGAAGCGGGGTTGCCTAAAAGATTTTGGTGAAGCAATAAACACAAACATGCTATACTCAAAATAGATGCATGATAAATATACGGTGACAAAGACTCCTATGAGATTTGGACGGGGAGAAAGCCAAATGTTGCATATTTCAGAATATTTGGATGCAAATGCTTCATCCATAACAATGGCAAAGATAATTTAAAGGCTTTTGATGCTAAAGTTGATGAAGGTATCTTCTTAGGATACCCGGTGAAAGCAAACCCTACAGAGTGCTCAACAAGAGGACAATGGTTACGAAGAATCCATCCATGTGGTGTTTGATGAACCCAACGTAAATGGAGAAGACATTGAAGAGTCGGTGATAAAGTGAATCAACCAACCATGCGAGAAGAGTCCCTACGTTGAAGCAAGTGGAGTTATAAGTCCGGATGAAGATGAGATAGCTGAGTCTCAAAGACAATCTGGAAAATCTGCGGCTAAGTGATGATGAGAGAGTGATCAAAATAACACGATTGCAAGACGATGAATCCGGCTAACTTACTCCAACCCGATGTAAGATGGTGAGAGACCATCCACGAGAACTAATCATTGGAGATGTAAGGGAAGGAGTGAAAACTAGATCGAACTCAACAAGAAGCAATGTTTACTTGCTTTATCTCACAAATCGAGCCAAAAGATTTGTCACAAGCATGGATGACACACATTGGATTCAAGCCATGCAAGAAGAGCTGAATCGTTTGAAAGGAACAAAGTGTGGGAATTGGTTCAAAGATCTACCCATCAAAATGTTATTGGCACTAAATGGGTGTTCGAAACAAGATGAATGAGGAAGGTTACGTGGTGAGAAACAAAGCAAGATTGGTAGCCAAAGGGTATTGCCAAGAAGAAGGAATAGATTTTGATGAAACTTTTGCTCTGTAGCAAGATTGGAAGCTATAAGGATGTTTCTTGCCTATGCAGACTCACAAGAACTTTATTGTATATCAAATGGATGTAAAGAGTGCATTCTTTAATGGGTTATTAGAAGAAGAAGTATATGTTGAACAACCTCCAGGATTTGAGCGAGAAGACTCTTGGAGATAAGGTATACAAACTCAAGAAAGCTTTATATGGATTGAAACAGGCACCCGAGCATGGTATGATACATTATCACAATTCCTATCCGAGAATGGATTCACAAAAGTCAAAGTGGATAGAACACTCTTGAGAATTCAAGATGGGAAAAGTATCTTTGCTTGTTCAAATATATGTGGATGACATCATCTTTGGATCCACAAACAAAGAGTTGTGTGATAAATTCTCAAATCTCATGCAAAGCAAATTCGAAATGAGCATGATGGGAGAGCGACATTCTTCCTTGGACTCCAAGTGAAAGCAGTGAAGGATGGAACCTTCATAAGTGGACAAAATACACGAGAGATTTAATGAAGAAATTTGGTATGGAGGAAAAGTCTTACGTAAAAATACCAATGAATACATCATCAAAATGGATATGGATGCGGATGGCAAGCCTGTAGATCAAACAAGATCTGAGCACTTATTGGATCATTGCTCTATCTCACACAGCGTAATGACCCGGACATCACCTTTGTTGTAGGTGTATGTTCAAGATTTCAATCTGCTCCAAAAGAAAGCCATATGACTGCAGCCAAGAGAATCTTGAGATATTTGAAAGGAAGCCAAGAGGTTGGCTTATGGTATCCTAAGGAAGGTGGATTCAAGCTAATTGGCTATTCAGACTCTGACTATGTTGGATGTAGAGTTGACAGGAAGAGTACCTCGAGGCACATGTCAAATGCTTTGAAATAGACTAATTTCTGGTTTAGCAAGAAGCAAAATTCAATAGCTACCTCCACAGCTGAAGCAGAATACATAGCTGCGGGCAGCTGTTGTGCCCAAGTCTTATGGATGAGACAAAGCTGAGAGACTATGAGGTTGAGGAAAAGGAAATTCCAATTATGTGTGATAACACAAGTGCAATTGCAATCACTCAAAATCCTGTGTTGCATTCAAGAACAAAGCACATTGATGTCAGATATCACTTCATAAGAGATCATGTTGAAAAAAAGGACATCATCGTGGAATATATCTCAACTAATAAGCAATTAGCTGACATATTCACAAAACCATTATGTGAATCAAGATTTGAAGAACTCAAACATGAATTGGGGTTAATTGAGCTGAGTTGACACCCAGAAGACTCAAAGAAAAGAGATGAAACACGAAAATCTGAAAAAGAGCTGAACTCTTAAATCAGCTAAGTGAATCAGCCGTATCGGAGAATCAATTTGCATCGAGTTAGGATTGACGGTGAGTATTTATGTGCAAAGAGAGAAGAGTTAAATCGGCTAAGGAACAAGCTGAGTCATTTATGAGCAAAGTGACAAAAACGATCAATCGTATTTACTAAGCGGGAATGTTTTTAAGAATGACGTCGGCATAATTATGGCGTGTCGATCAAAAGTCGCACACAAAGCTTATGATTGGATATAAATCTTTGCCGCATTAAATACGAGAGATTAAAGGTTAATCGGTGTGCAAAATCTAAGCCGTTGATTTTGATCAAATTTCAAAAACCACCCGCACGTCCTTTCATAAACCATACTTAAACCATTTCGTCCGTTTTCTCTCACTTTACCAAAACTGTTCATCTCTCTCGAAAGCAAAAAGAAAGAAATTTTCTCTCAAAACCCTACAAATCCTCAAGTTCATTTTCTAAGTTTCATTCGGTAAAACATTCGGAGAAATGGCACCTACTCATGATTTTGTCAAGCTAGGAAAGCAAATCCACACTGGGTCTCTTTGTGGATTTCGACGGCATGATTAAGCAGGGGTCGCGACACCTCGTGAAGAAGATTGTTGAAAAGTGGAAAAATCGGATTAAAACCATATTTGTGACGGAAAAGTCGCAAATTCATTTAATACGAGGAAGGGTCTACATCTCAAGATTGAGGACCAAGAAAGACAAGCCAGCGAACACAAGTGACTTTTGAAATCGCCTATCTCTTCAACGGCAGATTTTGAAAGTTCACTATAAAAGGCTTGAGGAAATTCATTGAGAAAAGTTTACCTTGACAACCTTTGAACCACGAACAAGCAAGTAATATTCAAGTTGTAAACCGAAATATTCTCAAGTATATTCAAGCAAATCTCGAGCACAAACTTGAAGGAAATCGATCCAACACAATTTTGTGAAGGAAAGACAACTTCAAAACTGTTGAAGATGAAACTTTTGAAGAATCAAAAGGGTCTACTTTCCAATGAGAATTGTAGGAAGGTTCAAGGTCGAACCAGTATCAAGTTATTGGAGGGCTTCGTGATCAAATCTAAGAGCTTGAGAAAGTGAGTCAAGTGAAATGCAAGCAGCGCCTGTGAAGAAACCGAATCGGACGAGAAGTTAGTTTGTGTGACCAAGTGTCTCTAGATGTTGACCACTTTGTAAACAGATCTTTTACATAGTGGATTCCTCCGGGAGTTGGAGAAGAGAGGATTAGAAGAATTACCCCATCTTGAACCTCTATAAAAATCAAGTTGTGTCATTTATTTTTCAAAGACATTTACTTCTCCGCATACTTACATTATATATGTTGATAAACTTATTTGCTATCCAACTGATTAATAACCAAGTGCTAAAATTAAGTGTTAAAACAAGTTTAAGACAATTCAAATGGTGTTAAGTTTTCCGCTAATAAAACCAACACGGTCAAGTTAAAGTTGATTAAACGGCTAAGTTATTCTATCAATGACTCTATCAGTGTTGAGTGGCTAACTCTGTTGAATAACAACTTAGTCATCCCTCAAGGACTCATTTGTTTGTGTTAACTCTATAATATTTTAAAAGGACTAAAATCGAAAAGTTGGTAAGGTTTATTCAACCCCCTTCTAAACCTTACTCACACCCCTTGGGACTACACAAATTAATGTATTTCAAAGTCAAATTCAAGTTTGAAGAAGATCAAGTTGGAGAGTTCATCTCCAAAATTTGGAGTTCAAATATTATATTTTTGAAAAAAAGAATCGAGAGGAGAAATAGAGATTTTAACCTATATTTTTTTTTTTTTTTTGATTCATATAAATTCAATTTGTACTATTTTTTCTTGTTTGTTAATTTGCAGACAATAAAAATTTGTGTTACAATTACTTATCATGAATTTTCAAAATAATTTTCTATTTTATAATAATAACACTTTGAGATGTTCCAATTTTGAATTTTAATAATTTAAACTTATAGCGAAAATCTCATATATTTTTTGCAAGTACAAGTATTTACAAAACAATTTAAAAATTATGTAAAGATAAGTAAAAACACAATTTTTTTAATCATATTAAAGTAATTTACGGTCTGTTATTTTTTTTTTGAAGTACAATGGGGGACTTGGGGAGCGGACAAACGCACTCGTATGGGATCAAACTCGGGTCATTCACCCTTACAACACATGTCACAACCACTAGAGCACAATGTTGATTTACAAGTATTTTACAAAATAATTTAAAAATTATGTAAAACACAATTTTTTTAAGAGTATGTCTCTTATAGGACCGTCTTACGGAATTCCTACAACCCGCCCAACCCGCTTACAGCCCGCGCCCAACCGCCCTTTTTGTTATTTAAAAAAAAAATAAAATTAAGAAGTGATCCGGGAAAATCGAGCCCGTGTCTGTATAGACACAAGGTGGTATTCTACCACTACACCACTAGTGCTTGTTGTGTAATTTTAGTATAACAATATATATAAACTCATTCATAAATACACCTGGTAACTAAAAAAATTAAAAACACCTCTAAATGCAAAGGCTAAGAATCGAACCAAGTCTATTAAAAAACATGATACATTATCTAAATAAATGGATACTTATAAAAGTATTACTTTTAACTACATCATATTTATTTTTATTTTTCCTCTTTTTGTTCCTAGTTTATAAGCGTATTAAGAAATCGATACTTTATCTCAACAAACGGATATTTTTACTTATAAAAGTGACTTTAACTATATCATATTTATTTTTATTTTTCTTCTTTCCTTCATTCATAATTAATGAATATATTAAAAACATTATACTTTATCTCAAAAAATAGATACTTTAACGTATAAAAGTGTTACTTTAACTCATTATATATATATATATATATATATATATATATATATATATATATATATATTGTAATATATTCATAATTTGTGACTATATTAAAAAATGTGTTACTTTATATCAAAAAAAAATACTTTTATTTATAAAAGTATTACTTTAACTCTATCATATTTATTATTCATCTTTCTTTGTATTGAATTCAAAATATGTGACTATATTAAAAAATGTAATACTTTATTTCAAAAAAACATATATTTTACTCTTAAAACATGATATTTTGTCTCAAAAAATATATATATTTACTCATAAAGGCGTTACTTTAACTCGATACATTTATATTTATTTCAATGTAATGTAATCATAATATGTGGCTATATTAAAAAATATGATCTTTATCTAAAATAACCAGATATTTTTCTCATAATCTTTATTCTTTAATTGAGGAAGAAAAAAAAAAAAAAAAAGCAGCATGTGGCTTTTGCATGACCAGTGGCAGAGGATCCGCGGGTCAATAATATCTTACGGATAGAGCGTAAGGCGGTCTTACATGAGTTTTGTCATTTTTAATCATATTAAAGTAATTTACGGTCCGTTAATTAGAAACAACATCAAAACTCAAAAGTTCCACTTTTACTTTCTTGTTCAGCGCCTAATGGCGGCAACGGGTGGTCTGATTCAAGAGATTGGAAAAGCAGTCAAGGCAGTGGCGAAAGGCAAAGGCTCAAAATGGTGGTACACTCCTCACATGGCCGCCGCCTCTCGCGCCATCGCCGAGCGAATTCCACTAGTCGATCTCGTTCTTGAAGTCAGAGATGCCAGGGTACACTCTTAAGCGTTATGTCTACAACATGTTTGTTGAAATTTCTGGACTCGTCATTCTTGTTCTTTTAGCGTGTGTGTTTATTGATTTCATGCTGTTTTCGATACTGGCTATGGAAACTCACCCTTTTTATCTGCCGGAGATGTCCTGGTACATTTCCTTGACATGCAGTATGATGCCTAAAATCACGTGTTTGTTGAAATGCCTGAGTGAGTGAGTATATCGTATTGTTTCAGACTTGTTTTATGCAATGCGTGCTGTTATGTGACAAGGGTGTTGGAATATTCTGACAAAAAAATGAGAATTACTCAATGTTGTTAGTAGTATAAATAAGGGCTGAAAATTTTGCATAGCTTAGGTGAAGTGAATGATAATGTGGGATATATAGATATAAGTAACATGCTAATTGGTATTTGTTTCGTTTTGTTTTTTTCCTTTTCAGATTCCGTTGTCATCAGAATATTTGCAATTAAGAGAATTTTCAGCTTCTTCGAGGCGCATCATTGTGCTGAATAAGATGGACCTTGCTAACCGCTCCCAAACAAAGGCAATTTGTTTCTCTTTTTTTCTCTTTGTTCTTAGAGAAGCCCCTTTTCTCATGGGTTGCCAAAAGTTAAAATGAACGATGTTAATTTATTCAAGGTGAAAAAAGGAAGTTGTGCTGGCGGCAAATTGTGAATTTAATTTGGACTTGACAATCTATATACAACTTACAGCTTTGAAGAAAAAAAAAAAAGAAAAACTATACTATGAACTTAAAATTGCTTTCACTGGTTTTAAGGTGCCAATGTTAAAAGCCATTAATTGCAGTAATTGTTTATTGTGATTTGTGGATGACAGAAAAGTGAAACTAGATGACCATCCATTAACATATTTGAAATATGAAGAAAGAAATAGTCTGCTTTGCTTCAGCTTTTCGTTTCAAAAAATTCTTAGACTTGGCTGTAATTTGTACATCTTATATTTTATATATTTTCTTTCGCAGGAATGGATGAAGTTTTTTGAGGAACAAAAATCTATGGTTTTGGAGTAAATTCACATAACAGGGACAATATCAAGGAGGTAAATCTGCAAGCTTTCCAATGTATTGGGATTTTAGTTAGGTCATATTAAGTTTGAATAAGCCATCATTAGCATATATTTCTGTTCATAATATTTAAAATCCATATTTTCTGCTGAATTTACGTATCAAAAGTAGATGTAATAATGATGTCTTACTTTATGATCTTATTGTCTTGGGTATGAAATTTAACAACTTGCAGTTCCTGACCTTTCTACAAGCCAGAGTCAGAGAATTGAAGAAAAAGGATGATCCAGCTCACGCCATAACGCTAATGCTAGTTGGTATTCCTAATGTAGGCAAATCAGCATTAGCCAACTCTTTGCATCAGGTCGGAAGGATTGCTGCAGCAGGTGCTTATTTCTTTGTTAACACTTATTAGTATACAACTGCTCGATTTTGTTTGCCAGCATTTCAATTCTAAAGTTGTTTCCTTTTTTCTTTTTTATTTCTGTCATTATTACCTGCTTCTAATTAATCATTGAGACTTTTGTTGATTTGAAGAGAAAGGGAAGTTAAAACATTCTGTCGTGAGTCCACAGCCAGGAGAGACAAAAGGCATAAGCAGCTTAAAGGTGGTAAATCTATCCAAAATGCATTGTTTTCTGCTTTCAAATGAATCTTCGCTTACCTTTTGATGAAGTTGGTCCTCTTCTTTTTTGCTTGAAGACATTTATAACTTGAACGTAATAAGCTGGTGTTTAACTTCACGAATTTTATTCAAACCGACTTCATCATGTTAAAACGAGCCATGAAAGCAGATAACTGGTGATTTTCCTTCGTGCCTTTGATCTTTTACTTGTAAACTTCTTTCCTTTTCCTTTGACTCTTTTATCAACAAAACTTCAATAGAAACCGCAAAATTAGCAAGTTGTGTCTTCTGAATTTTGAGAAATTTCAGTGGCTGAAGCAGTAATTTTTCAACTGCAGATCGCTAGCCATCCTAATATATATGTCTTAGACACGCCAGGTGTATTGCCTCCTGATGTGGTTGATGATGGGGTCTGCTCGAAGCTTGCTTTAACGGGTATGATCTCATGTATATGCAATTCGGATGCCTTTTATGAGCTTCTGTATAAAATGTGAAGTTCCCATAGATATGGTTACAGAGTTTTGTTACTAAAATACAGGAGCAATCAAAGATGATGTGGTTGGTGAAATAGAACTCGCTCAATATTTTCTTTCCATTCTTAGCTTGTCTGACGAATACAAGAAATGGGGAAAGTTATCGGGCGTTGGAAATGGAGGAGTATTAACTAATGAAAGAATTTCTAGTCTGGACAAAAGACCGAAGAGGCAATATCCAACCGATCACACTCAGGTTAAAACAGATAACTTTCCCATTTTATAAACACTAATTAGCAGATTAAAACAGGGTTTAAATTACAAAAACTACCCCTAAGGTTTAGGCCTAATTAAAAAAAATTTGCAGTTATCTTTCAAAATTAAAAATACCACCTTATGGTATTACAAACACCCCATTGATGTTTGTATTTACTTAACAAATATCTCCCCCTTGCGGATGCAATTTGTAAAACGGAAGCAAATGTCAAGGGCGTATTTGTAATTTTGAAAAATATGGTCCGTTTGTAATTAAACTGAACCTCAAGGGTATTTATTTTAATTAATCCTTAAAAATACCTTTATTTGAGGACAAGTATATGCAACACTACTTTGTTACTGCTATGAACTGACATTGATAATTGTCAATGCAGGATTTCATTGTGAACAATGTACGGCGCTCACTTTTGATGCGGTTTCATCTTTTGCGGTTGTATTGAAAATGGAGAAAATCTAGCACGACTAATTGAAGAAGAATTTGAGGTTCTGCTGAAAGTTTTTTATCTTCCTTTAGAATCAGAAGAATCTAATTACTGTAGAGTAGCTACAAAGTTGCTTAATCTGTATCGTACAGGAAGGCTTGGCCATTACACTTTAGACCCTGTTCCAAGTAATGCTCATGGTATTCTCCTCTGATATAATAAGATTTATTTACTTGCACATTTTGCTTCATATAGTTTGTTTTAGTGTTTCTCTCAGCTTATTTTTTCCAATATATTTAGAACCATGGGAAATCAGAACTGATTCTTTTACTGTTTTTGTTTTCCAATTTTCCTCATGTGAACGAACCCCCATATTTTGGAAAACAAGAATAATCTATTTATTATCATCTGCAAGTAATTAATTTGTTATTAAAACGAAATCTGGCATTTTAGAGGCAATAAATCACTGGGTCACATTTTTTTTTTACTTCCTCTAATTTTTCATCACTTTATTTACATAAATGGATTTAATATATAAACAGTTGCGAGAATAAGGTGAAAGCACGGATTGGGAAAATGAAAAGAACTAGATTAAAGTTCATCTTGCAATTTCAGATTATTGGGTAAATGGGTCGTAGCATGGACATCTTGGATTTGAGCCCATTTGCTATTAAAAAAATGGGAAAAGGACATAAATGCCCGATTTTGGATGCCCAATACCAGCACAATGTCCACCCGGCCCGCCTATTTCACAAATATACCCGATCTGGCCCAATTGTTCCCAAAAATACCCAGCTCAAACAAATTCCGGACAAATGTACCCGATCTTCAGCATCTTCGGTGAATTGCAGCATTTCCCCTCCAAAAATCACGCTTTTGATCACAGCAAGATCTCTGATCAATATGATCCTCTCATCCCAAATATTAACCAAAAACAGAGGGAACGCAAAGATACGAGGAAAACAAATCGAGGAGAAAAACTGGGTGTTAGATATCACAATTCAAGATCAAAATCAAAGAGGAGGAAGAACAAAACAGGTAACAAAACGCGAATGTTTATCTTGTTATGATAATATCTTGTTTAGATATATTTCATGATTTCTGATTGAAATTTAGGATTCAATGTGTATTATTTGAGATTGAAATTGAATTGAACAGTAATTTTGCATGCAAATCCAAAAACACAGCGGTTGTGAGATTCAAAATGCTTATTTTGTTCGAATTATGATCCAAAATTCTACAAAAATTGCTTCTCGTGATTATCTACGAAAAAAACGTGTCAATCTGGAAAACACACTTGAATGTAGTACATTACGTGTTGTTTCAAATATATTTCTTTCATGTTTCACATATGTTTCACAATTGTTTCGTTACTTTAATACAGCACATTGCTTCTTGACGTACATAAACATTGTTTCATTCATGTTTCATATATGTTTCTTTTATGTTTCACTTAGCCAACTATTCATTGAAATCCACAGTTGAATGGAGCAAATCCCAGTGTAGTATACCACATTGGACAATGGGGAGAAAATGGAGAGTATAGGAACTTTGAGATAACGGGAATACTCATTCCAATGGACAACACATTCAAGACACACTAAGGGAATCTAGAACAACAAATTCAATACAAAAAGATATAGAAGCTATCCAGTTAGATACAAATTGACAGAGACTCGCCACCATTGAAAATAGAAAGTGATTACAATCTCAAATTCTACCGGAAGTGAAAAGCAAAGAAACGAATTTGGATGAAGTTCCATTTGTGCATAGATATAGTAAGAAATGAACCGAGCTTGGAAATGACAACACAACAAAAAATGTAAAGGAACAAACATCATGTCTATAGAGAGCTCTTGAAGGAAAACATGGGCCAGAACGCGATTGACTACATCGACTATGCAAACCTCATTAGTAGAAATATGGTCGGGGAAGAAGACACGATGGAAATTCAAGAAACTACAAATGCTGAAGAAGAATTCCAAAAGGGAGATATCTACAACACCAAGGAGGAATTGATCAAACAGCTCATTTGTTATGCATTGAAAAATCATTTCCAATATAAGGTGAAGAGGTCGTGCAAGCAGAAATACTACGTAAACTGTATCGATGAAAATTGCAATTGGCATTTGAAAGCATCTTCCACATCAGGTACAAAAACATTCATAGTAAGAGAGCACGAAACAACACACACATGTACGTTGGATAAGAGAATGAGCGACAATAGGCACGCCACGACAAAAATAGTTGGGGACCTTATCAAATCAAAGTACCTCAACAACATCAAAACAGTCTACACGCCAACAGATATAATTAGAGACATGAAAGACGAGCATGGAATAAGTCTCGACTACAAAAAGGCGTGGAGAACAACAGCCATGTGATGAACAGAAATAAAAAATAAACAATATTGAAACAAAAAAGAAACAACAAGAAAAAACAAGAAAGATAACAAAAAAAATACTTATAATTAAAAACAAAAAAAAAAGTATGAGAATTGAGAACCTCTAGTTTGCTCTTAATATCGGCAAGTTCAGAGAAAACAATAGCAAATTGTTCTTCCAAGAATTTTGAAGTTGAAACCTTAAAAGCCTCAAATTCCTTAGAAAACAACCGTTGATTCCTAGCAATGTCGTCAACGGTCTGATTCAAGCCACTACCACCCACAGCCTCCTTCCTCTTCAACCTTCCAACAACAAAATCATCGTCAACCGGGCTGAATGTGTACTTTGATTTATCATAGAATGTCTGAATGCCCAGCTGCACCAGCTCATCATCAGTAGGCCACAAGTTCATCAAACCCAACTGAAATAAAAAAATAAATAAATCAAAAGTCAGAAACATAAAAGAAACAATTAAAATATAAATGAAACATAACGAAAGAAAAAAATAGTAAAATCATATTGTCATTCAAATTGGCCGGCCGATTGAATATCTTCATGTCAAGGTCTTCGGCACGAACTTTGTTGTCTTTCCCGGACTTTGAACACGTCCAGTTCAAAATCCTCGGGATCTCAGAGTCAACACGAGCACAAAACTTGCCGTTCACCTCAGGGCAGCACTCATAGAACCATATCTGGAAAGCCAACGGAAATCCTTGAATTCTATAAATTTTCGTGACGCTTCCCACAGGATTCTCCTCGTCTTGAAGTTTGTTTCGTACAATATTTGTTGCCTCAACTCACGCATCGTCACATCAAACAACTCACTCCCCCAAGGATACATGTCAAAAACATCCATATCCTTGTCAACCAACTCAAAAAATGACATCTCGACAGAACTACCGGTAGAAGTAAAAAGAAAAAAATGGAGAAAATAAAGTAAAGCCAATTTTAGTGCGTCTAAATCCTCATCCCCCCAAACACGGAGTAAAAAACATTCCTCGATCGACTGCCTATTAAACTTGTTCCTACTAGCAAAATACTTCTGAAATATAATCGAACTCCGAACATCCCCAGACAAAGAAGGCCTAACACCAACACAATTCAAACCAGTCACAATAGCAAACTCACCCAACCCAAACCGCAACAACTTCCCACCCACAGAAACAACAATTTCGTCCTTCTTCGAGTGGACGACTTGACGTTTCAATAGAGAATGAACAAGCTGATTCTGGAAATCAACTTCTTTCATTTCCAGGAAAATTCCAAAACATGTCCTCTTAAATGCCTCCATTTGGTTGTCAGTTAAGGTGGTCTTTATATTCTTAATAACATCAAACGAAAAGGCAGTATTTACTCGAGCACTGAACCAGTCAGCAGGGTCCAGAACATACTTGAAACCCTAGAAACAACAATGAAACAAAACAGAAACATAAAAGAAACACAAAATCAACAACCACTTCAACTTAAAACGCATAAAATAACAAATGAAACATAACAGAAACAAATAAGAGACAAATAAGAAACAACATCGAAACAAAAAAAAAGAGTACAAATCAAAATACACAAAACTCATACCTCAAAGAACATCGGTTTCTTCAAAGGAAACCTTCTTCTTCCCAATGACTTTCACAGGCATTCGATTTTACAACTTTGGAAGGAGATTTAACATCAGAACCGCTTCTTCCTCAAAAACTTTTTCTACTTTCCTCTTCTTAGAATCCATAGAACCAATGACAACCTTACGAACTTTCCTCTTTTCGAGGAATTTGCTATCTTGAAGAACTTCTCAAAACTCTCTTATGAGGTGAGTTTTTGGAGTGTTTAGGAGCCATTAATAACACGAATACAGCGGTTTGAAAAACAAACTAACCCTAGGAATAATGTGATGAAGCTCGAGCATTTAATGAAACGAAAGCACTAATGGAGAACGTGGCCACGAACACCGAAAAATCGCAAGAAAAACGGGCGCGAACTCAAGTATGGAATGAAGAAGACAAACCAAGAAGAAATTTTATTTACCTAGATTAAGAAAGTGGAGGGGGTAAAAAACGAATAGTAACGTAAAGTGGGCGGGTATTTTTGGGGAAAAAAAAGAGCGGGTCGGGTAGATTTGGAATGGGGTGACATTTTTGTCTTTTTTGAAAAATGAGGGCATTTTGTGTAATTTTCTAAAAAAATTATTTGAATGAACCACTTAGGTCAATATACGCAAAACCGGACTTCTTATTGTTGACTACGATGTTGTTTTAGTTTTCTTAATTTTTAAACTATTATTATTATTATTATTATTATTATTATTATTATTATTATTATTATTATTATTATTATTATTATCTTCAAAAATCAATTTATTAAAGGCCACATTGAGAAAACCAGATTTATCTTTGTCACGCCTCAATTTACATACCTAACAAAATAGAATAGCATCCATTAGGGTACAACTCATATATTCAAACTTAGACTCAACAAGAGCTATTATCTAAGTACAAACAACTAAAAATATAAACACAAGGAAAGTCTATAAATCGTAACATACAATTATAATAGAGTTATAACTACCTAACTATTACAAAATAATATAGTTATATTGTTCAGCGTTGACGGATAAACCCTTCAAGCGAGAAATTGCTAGGTTGAATCAAACATGATCTGAAAGGCTCAAGTGGGTCTCATCGATCTCCAAATGTTTTGTCTCTGAAAATTTTTTATGAAAATCGTGGGGGTGAGCTAAACGAGCTCAATGAGATGGGGTTGAGAAATGCAATATTTGTTTAATGAAAGATGAGGTGTTTCTTGTAGAAAAGTACTTAGTGTCCCTAAAAATATTTATGTACGCATGATGATGATGCACATAATAATTATTTGCAGAATGATCAAGAACATATTGCAATTGAAGAAATTAATTTTGATGCTATTAGTGATGCAATGCACATTGTATGATTAGTCAATACTGATAAATATTTTGCTTTTCAAACGACCAATAGATATCCCCGTTTTTAAAACAAATAGTGGATATCTCATTTTAAAAATAAAGTATAAACAGTTAACCAATTAGTTCGTCAGCCCGAAATAAGAAACGTAGGATCCGTATTGATCGGACACTGATCCTGTCCGTTCTCCTTGTTGCTTCCAACAATATTTGGCCAAAGCCCGGTTACCTTATCCCTCCCCGTAGGCTCGACGTCTCTTTAGCTATGAGCTTTTGCCCAGAGATCGTCATATTCATGAATATACTATTCTACGACCCAGTTCTGCCGCCGTCTCCGGCCACAGTCAGAAAATGGGATTAGGCATATAAGTAGTCAAACAAGGACCACAGACAACCTGTTCGATCCATTGTTTACTCTACCCACACCTCAATAGATTCAAAACAGTCAGTATTTTTGTCAAAATGACATTTATTTGCCCAAAGACCAAGTCAAGCAGTTACATGAGTTATAATGCAAACGAAAATGTTAATTCAAACCATGAATGATACAAATTATGTTTTCTTTAATAAACTAAATTATTTTGGTGAACTTTGTGAAAATGATGAATATCATGAAATCATGAAATTGCTTGATGTCGTGAAGTTTATGAAACATCTAATATCGTGAAATTTATGAAATTACAAGCAAACCTAACTTTCTTTATGAAAAATAATAATTTGCTCACCTTCACTATGGATCACCAAACTTTCCCAACCAATTCCTTACTCAAGCTTTTGAGGCTCCTACAATAAAATCCAATAATCACCATATTATTATTATTATTATCATCATCATCATCATTTTAGTACTATTGTGATTTAGTTATAACAATCAAAAGGAACAATGTTTAAAATCATAGATTACTGAGTCGAGTTTCATCCTTTACATTATAGGTTGTCATTTATTAGAACATTATCCAAGTTCAACACACAAACATATATATATATATATATATATATATATATATAGTTAATTATAGCTTGTGATTATTCTTAAAGAGGAACTTAAATGATTTCCATTATGTTATACTTCTCGGCCGATTAATAATAATTTTCTTCAAAGTAAACAGTACTTTATCAAACTAGTTCAAAATATTTATATATATTTAGTTTCATGTTGAATGAGTCTAATATCTGTCATTAGTTTCTAATATTATAATTAAAACTTTTAAGGTATAATCATTTACCTAGTTCATTAAATTACAATAGAATAATAACATTTTTTTAATTAAACTCCTCAGCCCATTCCAGGTCTTGGCGTAGAAAAATGAGTTCACGATTTGCAAGTTCTTCAATTAAGAGTCAAGTTCCTTCAATCCTAATTATTGGCTCTGGGATAATTAGAGATATCCAAAAACAACAACTGAAAGAATACATATTTCACACAACCAAAGGAATATATATATATATATATATATATATATATATATATATATAGGGAGAAGGTTATATGAGACCACCTCTTAGGGTAAGTCCATAGGGACCAATTCTAGCCACATATCTAGTTTTTTCAATGGTTGTGATTTTAGAGCTAAAAATTCAGATTAAATGTTGGTAATTAGAGAAAGGGGTAAATTAGTCATCCTACAAAATTACCCAATATTCATGGGATTCTGTTCACATTATGATCACACAATCTATGCAAATCTCACGTCAAATTCAACGTGAGAAGATCTCATTTTTCTTCTTCTTCAATGCACTCTTTTGTGTAATCATTCATCATTCTTCTTCAACGCGCTATTGTGTGAAAAATGTTGCGGAGACAATTTGCCATAGTTGCTAGAGCTTGACTTGATTCAAAGTTTGCTTATGAAGATGTAATTTGTTGCTTGTGTAGATGTGTCATGGTTTATATACCATTAACTACATAAGCAAGTCATAAGCAACAATCCGATACTACATAAGCAACAAATATACACTACGTATGCACCACGAATACATTAACTACATAAGCAAGTCATAGCAACAAACTCATACTACATAAGCAACAAGTATATACTACATAAGCAACGAATATACACTACGTATGCACCACGGATACATTAACTACATAATCAAGTCATAAGCAACAAACTCATACTATATAAGCAACAAGTCTATATTACATAAGCAACAAATATAAACTACGTATGCACACGAATACATTAACTACATAAGCAAGTCATAAGCAACAAACTCATACTACATAAGCGATAAGCCTATACTACATAAGCAATGAATATACACTACACATGCATCACAGATACATTAACTACATAAGCAACAACCCTATACTACATAAGCAACAACCATATACTACATAAGCAACGAGAGAATTTTTTTGAAAGCGAAACGCTGGAGAGAGAGTGTGCGTGAAGAGTGGGTGAAATCACGTGAAAGAGGGAATGAAATCTTAGTGCGATTCTAAAGTGCCAAATTACCACCCTACCCTTTTTAATTCTTTGAAACAAAAAAAAAAAAACATAAAAAAGCCCTAAAAACTGGACCACCCAAAATTGTTGATCTATGGTTAGGATGTGTCCCCATGGACTCACCCCAAGTAGGAGGACCTATTTGATCCATATCCTATATATATATATATATATATATATATATTTAGAGTAGGAATATATGGGTTATTTTTGATTGTGGCAAATGCCACAAAAATTTGTAAATATGGGGTGAAAAAAACAGACACGTTGAAAATATATGTGTAGGCGCCCTTGGGTTAGGCGCTTGGGGCGCCTACCAAGCGCGCCCTCGCAAAAACTTTTTAATTTTTTGCAGCAGGCGCCGGTCAAAAGGCGCTCTTGCCACGCCACCGACATACTGCTTTGCTGGCGCCATTAGGGAGGGCGCCTACCCCTCTATAAAGGGCGCCCTCCCTTCTTCCTCCTCCATAAACCAAAATAACAGCCTTCTTCCTCCTCTCTTTTCTTCTTCTGTGAGTGAGTGGTGGTGGTGAGTGTAGAGTGGTGGTGAGTGGTGGTGGTGAGTGGAGGCGCGTGATGGTGGTGGCGGCGGCGCGTGGCAGTCTTTGTTGGCGGCATGTGGTGGTGGACAGCAGCGGCACGTTGCGGTTGAGTCGAGACACATTTCCGAAAATTTCAAGTAATTTTCAAACATTTTGAGCAATTTTTAATTTTTCTAGTTTATTTAGTTAATTATTTATTTTATTGTGAATGATTGTTGTTGGTAGAATTATTTTGTTAATTGTTATTTTTAGGTACTTTTATAAATTGTTAGTAAAATTTGTAGAATAATAAATTGTTGTTGGACATCATTCTCGTTGATTCACTACTAAACGAGAAGAGTAAAGGCAATAGTTGGGTAGTTGGTGAAACGAACAATAGTGTGGCCATTCTCGGAGGCGAGAGCGATTCAAATTTGCATTCCAATGCAATTTTAAGTTTGCCGAGGTAAATCAACGAGTTAAAAATCTTCAAGCCCGCTATACTTTGTTCGCCAAAATGCTAAGTACGTAGGGTGTACATTGGGATCGTAAACTCAATTTCGCACGCAGCGGCAACTCACCGGGTCACTTGGCGTTCGTAAGTTAAATATTCTTATTTTCATCATGCAAGTTGTATTATATAACATTATGTAATGTAAGTATATTAATCATTCATTTTCTTTGATTTTTAGGATGATGACATCGTTACTCGAATGCTTATATGATGGAGGGACAACCTTTATTTGATAAGCTTCAAATATTGTTTAAGGTACGAGCCGAGAAACACAAGGCTCAAGCAACTTGTCGGGTCACCCTAAACGCTACTTGCCATCACAATCTAATGTTGAGTAAGGAAGTTCTTCTTCATGCCAAGATTGATCGCGGTGTTCTGTTGTTTTAAATCGATTTCGCGTACTTATGTTGTAATGGCATGCCGTATCTTATTTGTGTTTTAATATGTAATTTTCTTCTGTTTTTTTTTTAATTATATTTACTTTATTATGTAATCGTGTTTCGATTGAGTAATATTTCGATTCAGTAATATCCGAAAATTGTGTGTTTTATATTTAAACTTTCAATTTCGAAAATAATTAAAAAAAATCGAGTTGTAGGCGCCGGTCAAAGGGGCGCCTACGTGGCAGAGACCAAAAAAAAAAAAAAACAAGAAGGGCGCCCTTAGTATGAGCGCCGCCAGTGGGTGCCCCTTGTAAGGGCGCCTACACTTAAAGCTGCAAAACCTCCCATTTTCACCGCATATTTGCGCCACAAACAAAAAAAATAACCCGGAATATATCTTATTCCACCAAAGTAAAACATATTACTCAACACAATAAAATAAATAAAATTCAAACAAGTGCCGGAAAGAGGGGAAAATATTCATGCTTTCCCAAATAACGATCTTTTTCTTTTCTTCTTCTTTTTCTTTTTTTTAAATTAACTTCTTTACTTTAACTATTTTACCCACCTTAATACGACTTTAGGTTCTGGCTAGCAACGGGATATCCAAGGACTGGATTTCGCCACAAGGGAAGGTGAAATCGCTGTTTTTCTCCTTAATGGTGGTCGGCGACAACCTAGAGGGAAGAAAGGCGGCGACAGTGGAGTGGGAAGGAAGAGAGAGAATAGATTTTCTACCTTTTCTGTGTGTGTTGTGTGTGTAGATAATGTTGAAAATGGATAAGGATAAAGCCAAGATTTGTGGTTTTTTTTTAAAAAGCCTTTTGATGGGTAGAGGCATTTGGGTCGGGTTTGGCCTAGACTAATTGTTAAAATATATGATGGGTTAGTTCTTGGGCTTCCACTTAAGAATTTAAAATTCTAAAAATATAACTTCCAAATGGACCGATGCAGCATTGCTGAAACTAAAATCCTAACCAATACCTGAGCTCTCAAAATTGCGCTAAAATAATTAACCTAAAGCTTAGAGTTGGGCTTAACCCACAAAATGAAGATAAATATCTAACTAATTAATGAGTCAAGAGTTTGGTTTCTAAATGCTCAAAATTTAATTCTTAGTTAATTTTCTAATATCATAATAAAATTGATCTATCCAAATTAATTAGATAATTCCAAATTAGTAATGCCTCAACTAATTCTCAGTAATTCCTAATATCCCAAGTGTATATAAAAGAATTACGATAATAATGATCGGATGAATTTTATCGCCACTTATGTCTAATAACTCGCGTTATTCTTAAATTTAATTAGTAGACCCAAGTATAGTTAAACCCAAATAACTCAATTACCCATAATTCGAATAACCCACTAATGATACGAAGTCACAAATTTAATTAGATTCACTTAATACTATGATGGTAATATTCACACATAAAACATTATACAATAGATAATAAATACCCAAAATAAATAGAAATATTTTATCAAAATATTCCTTATAGAGATATTACACTACATTACACTAAATTGGATCTTACAATCTTGATTACCCAAGAAGAAATAAACTCCAAATCAATATTGCGCATATACGAATCAACAAGCATAATATAAGCGAATCGCACGAAAGCATAAGAAAACATGTTAAACATTCAAACTAATAATCACAAATAAGTTCTAGAGTTCATCCCATTCAAACACTACCAATTTACCTCATGATGGAATTAAAAATCACAACAACAATTGACCAAGAAGTTTCTCTCGAAATCGGCATGAACACTTGAAGATAAAATTTCAAAACCAACACAAGACTCCGATGGATGTATGATGATGAAGTGGTGACATTCGTCTTCCTCTCCAAGTGATCTTCAATCTTTGTGCCTTAGCGCCTCGTCATGGTGATCCCAGCCTTATAACTCTCTACCTCACTATAATATGTGTTTCTATTCACTAAAATCTCCATTCTCGTCCTCAACCCCATTCTTGGGCTTTTATTGATATTATTTTGGGGAAAGTATTCACTAATAATATCATCTTTTGGTAGTTTAATGCTTCACTTCATTAGTTGGGTTGTTGAGTGATTGTTTTATGCAATAATATTGGTGAATAGACTTTGTTCAACAAAATTGGGTATCAAATTATACAAGAGTTGTCAAAAGGCTTGGTTAAAGTACCTTCCCAAAATACCCCTAAAACATCGGGCATAAATAGTCATGCATCACGGTCGTGCTGAGAAACAAGGCCTTTGAAAGTTGCCAGAACACGGCCTGACCGTGTTTAATAAAATAACATTAAAACGCCTGTATTTCAAAACATTGGCCATGTTCGTGAAACAACTTAATAACAAACCCGTGTTTTGCACGACTTGGCCCATTTTTTGCTCCATTTTTAGTTTTCTTCAACACGACCGTATTTTCCAACATACCCTGGCTGTGTTTAGTCTGAAAGGCTTCGATTTGATGCGTTTGGCTTGGTTTTTCGAGCATTTTTGCACTATAAACCCCAACTTATGTTTTGACACGAATCTATGGTCAGAAACTCACTAGAAACACTATAAATGATCAACCTACACCAAAAAGAGCACTTTACAGTAATATGAACCATGCATGACCAAAAACCCTACTAAACTAATAACAAAACAAATGAAAATCTATTAAAATAAACAAGAAAAGCATGCATGAAAAGACATTTATCACTCACTAATTGAATTATTTTACAATTAAAATAATTGAATTATTTTATATTGAAGTCATTTTCAACGTTAATGGTGGTAAATGTTATCTCATTAGGTATTTAATTTGTATTGTTTCTTCATCTTTGTTGATTTGTATTTGATGTTCCAAAATTTTCTTTAGATTCCTGAAACTGCAATCCTTTGAATGAGTAGGTCTTTTACTTGAAAGCTGGTGTAATTATTATTTTCTTCCCATTGTCCATTGTGGTATAGCATTGTTGGAATTGTCTCCATGTGTCGGAAGAAGTAATGAAATTGTATTAGCTTATACATATTTGGAACAATATTTTTGAAACTCCTTTAAAATAATATTAGAAATTAATAAGAGAAATACGAAATTGTATTAGTTGAAACATGTTTGAAGCATGCTCGAAACTACTTCGAAACAACTTAGAAACATGTTTGAAACATCTTTGAAATAATTTTAGAAATGAATAAGGGAAGAAATGACATTGTATTAGTTGAAACCTGTTAGAAACATGTTCGAACAACTTCAAAACTCGAAATAATTACTTGAAACACTTACGGATAGATGACCACATTTGTGAATTCTATTGCAAATATGTAGCAAAAACATTGTGGAAATAATTTTGAAACTAGCTTGAAACAATTTTGAAACAACTTTGAAACGATATGAATCTAGAAACATTAGGTTTAACTTATTCAAATGTATGCACAAATTTCACTATAACCATAAATTTCATGCACAATATATAAAAACTGATATTTTTTGAACTTGAAAATGAAGAAAACAATTAAAATAGTAGTAGAGAAAATAATAGTTCTTTCGAGAAGGAATGAATGTCAATGAAATACCCAATGACTTTGAGATTAAAAGTTGTTGATTACCTTGATTTTTTTCTAGTTTTTGCAAAGCGATTTGCTATAATTTTCTGCACTTTGTTTTTCTCTTGTTGTTTGTTGCGGGTTTGCGTCATTATTCCTTTTTTGTTCTTCGATTGTCTGCAATTTATTGTTTTGTTCTTCCTCTTGTTTTGCAATTTTGTGTTTGCTCGCTTTTGTGCTTCGCTAGCGTAGTTGAGATCTAAGTTGCAATGATGTTTTTTTTTTGCTTTTGCTTTTGCGTTTTGTGGTTGTGGAGATATAACTTGCGGTGGTGTAATCTGTTTGTTATACACTGGAGCGTATTTGTAGGGTGTAAAAGAGATGGCAGTGTATTTGTAGGAAAGTAAAGAGATGGCAACGTATTTGCAAGTTTTTTTTTTAGAGAAATTTTAGGAAATTTATTGTATCGATTTTTGATATGTAGAAAACTTAGTATTAGAAAGTTGGCACCTCAATTTATGTATGTAATTTCAACTTTATAGTAGTTAGAAAGTTAGCTAAGTTGCTAAACAACCAAGTTGAAGATGCGAAGACTTTCAAGAATGCTTTAAAAGATTTAGTTAAGTCGCTCATTGAGTGGTCAAGAAAACTTGATCAAGTACATCGGTTGTGTCTTTCGGAAGACTTACAACAGAGTCATCCAAGAAATGAAGGAAAAGACTCAACTTATAGGGTAAAGCACCGAAAGACTTAAAAAAAGTCAAGAAGTCCGTTGTGAAGAAAGTCAAAGACTTACTCATTTTGGTAAGGAGACACACTAGCACCTTAAAGTTGTCTTCTCGAAATAGTGCAAGCATCGAGGGACCAATGGAATTCTTACGTAACTTTGAAATGGTTCAGACGCATGCAGTACTAAATACAAAGATGGGTCAACATCATATCTTTGCAAGAACAAGACAAACCAACGGACAAGAAGTGTAAGTTTGAATTTGTCCATCTCTTGTGGAAAAATTTCAAACTCTCACTATAAAAGGCCGAGGAATTTTCAGAGAGAAATATATGGCACTGAGTAAGAGAGCAAAATTTCAAACGTGAAACTGAGCATACAAGCAATATGCACATTGTCAAGCAAGAAATTCTTATAATCCTCGTGCCTACATTGAAGTGACTTTATCCAATAAAACCTTGTGGAAGATAGAAGTTATCCTTCAAAGTTGAAGAGGAAATTTTGTTTTAAAGACAAAGAGGTCTGTTTCTTCCAAGAAGTGAATGAAGTTCAGTGAGGTTCCAGTTCGAACCTGGTTCAAATCTGAAGGATGACTAAGTGATCAAGTCCGGAAGGTTTGTAGTGAGACAATTTTTGCCTGCGAAGAGTTGAGTTCGTGAGTGAAGCCGGTTGTATGATCAAGGCTTGCTCGATTGTTTGTACTATTATAACAAAGTCACTATTACTTTAATTGATTCCTCCCGGAGTAGGAGAAAAGTGGAGTAGAGGAATTACTACATCCTCGAACCACTATAAAATATTGTGTCATTTAATATTCGCACTTAAAAATCGCAATTTATTACCCATTTATATAAGTGTTGATAACCTATCTTTAAAAAGAGTGTATAAACTTCCGCTGTAAAAACCAAGAAAACTGAATTTGTAAAAGCTAATTTTATTCAGCTGAGTTACTCCATCAACAGCTCTCTCAGAGTCTGTTGAATGGTTAACTCTCCTGCTGAAGTTTGACCCAACTGTCTCTCAAGAGACTTAACTGTTTTCTTGTGAAAACTCTGAATATTGTTAAAATCGAAAAATTAGTTAAGTCTATCCAATCCCCCTCCTTCTAGACTTAACTCACACTCTTTAGGACCTACAAGAAATATTGGGTATTTCTGTCCTTTAATTTTCTCTTATTTATACTCGAGGTTGTGAGCCCCATGAACTTTGGGTAATGATTTGGGCCTCATGGGCCATGCACTAATAACTTGACCCAATAAATAATACTTATGAACATATAACTAATTAATTTTGAAATTAAATAATGAAATAAATTGACAATAATGGAAATTCAATTTTACCCCATCAATAACTAACCCGCTATGACATATTAAAGGGTAATTGATAAAGTACAAACCCACACTCCATCAAAATGCCCTTTGGGATATATGCGAGCTGGTGAATGACTTGGTGAGAACTCGTACTTAATAAGATTCGTGCGAGTTCGATTCGGGGGGACAAATATACTTTGATTTGATTTGAGAGGTCCAATATACTTGTTCTTTTTATTTGAGAGGACTCGATTCACTACAAGAAAAACAATCAAATTCCAACGAAATAATTCCAACGAAATAAAAAGCGTTGGAATTTTAGAAATTCCAACGAAAATTCCAACACCACAACAAATTGTTGGAAATTTCCATGAGAATTCCAACGGTATACAAAACCATTGGAATAAACTATTGGAATGTCCGTTGGAATTAAAATTCCAACGAAAAATTCCAACCCCAAAATAAATCTGTTGGAAAATTCCAATAGTAATTCCAATGGTAAACAAAATAGTTGGAATAAACTATTGGAAATACTATTGGAATTTTTACAATTTCAATGGAGATTCCAACGTCAAAGATACTTATTGGAAAAATTCCAACACAAATTCTAACAAAGAGACAAGACTATTGGAATAAACGGTTGGAGTTTTCGTTGCACTAGTACATAAAAAAATCAGAAGAACGCATCGGTTTCCACCAAAACAGATGCCTAAAAAAGAGTGGTGGCAATTTTGAAAATAAAACAAAGTTTTTAGGCATAGTTTGTTTATGAGAAACCGAGACATATAGAGACTTTTAATTTTTTAATTAAATTTAAAACTTTTAATAAAATTTTAGGTGACATTTCCTTAGAACAACTGTTACATATTTTTTTTTTTTTTTTTTTAAATTTAGGCTTCAATACAACGTCATTCGTGAATTTAGGTAGCAAACCCAACAATTAACTCCCACTTTTCCTTCCTCCGTCGTCGACACCGTCTAGCCTCGCAAGCAGCCGCCCCTATGCGCAATACTATTCACGATTGTTGTTTTAGCGTTTATGAGAAATTTAGGAACACTGTGGCTATTGATGTGGTATATGATTTATCTATCTTGATATTTGTTTTAGATAATCTTATCGTCAAGGTTATTGGTTCTGTATTACGCATCGCATCGTTTGATTTGTCAAATTGAACAATTAATTGCTAAATCTGTTTTGTTGAACTTCCATTGCTACATTTGGCTCATAGTATTAGTTAGTTCTTTTCCACACACAAGAAAGACAGACGTTAACTGAGCATTGTCTTAAGTTTTTTTGGTTTCGGGAATATTTCCCCTTTCGTAAGCGTCTGTAGTAACTAGCTATTGCTTTTGATTATAATTAATTTTTTTTATATCCGTTTGTAGTTGGAGTTGAAGTTGACGATGATAGGATTAGCTTCTTTTGACACAAGGGAAAAGACATTGCAAAACTAGTTGCAGCTGGACATGAGAAGTTGGCATATGTACCTGCTGATGTTGGTTTATATATCTGTTATATATCCCAGTTATATTTTTCTGTAAGTGAATTTTTCTAATGACTTTTCTTTGAAGTGATTTTTATAAGCTGAAAAGTGAAATAGCTGCCATCACCACTAACTTCTGGCTCCTATAGCCTCTGGTTGACTGATTTAGGTTTTTTATATTGTAATGCTTGGCACAACGGTCATCATACCCACTGCTCTGGTTCCTCAAATGGGAGGAGGAAATGTGATGATTAAATTTCATTTTTACACGATTTCTCATTACTTATCCTTATATCCATTTGGTTTTCTCCAGGAGGAGAAAGCACAAGTAATTCAGACTTTGTTGTTCGTTGCTGGGCTAAACACCCTATTGCAATCATGGTTTGGAACCAGTTTAGCCGTTGTGATTGGAGGATCGTACACTTTCGTCGCGTCCATTATTTCGATTATCCTGTCTGGTAGATGGAGCGACCTGGATCCTATATCGGTTCGTGATCTTGATTTTATCGCTGTTGTACCTTTGATGTTTTGAAAGCACATTGAATCTTGTGTCCATAGTTATTGTTGTACATACCATTACAAGCACTAGGCAGCTTGTAAAGTTGCAATCTCAATGAATAGCATATAATAAGTTTCTACTAATGAGTTAGTTCCTAATATAGTATTCCATTTTCTGTAGGTTAAACTGCCAGACTTTTTCTTGGCAGACCAATTCACAAGCCAGGTATCATGTTACGCTGAAATTCCTTTTGGGTCAGGCTTGCTACTTCATATGTATGTTTAAAAGTAGGCTTTTGTCTGTTTGACTGCTGATACAGGCTATGAGGAGCTTTGAATATTGCATTTGCTACTTCATATGCATTTGCAACAATCTTGATTTGTATAATGTTTTTTATTTTATCGTTGCAGTTATACCATACTGGTTTTGCTTCCTCCAGGTTCACCTTTGTTCGTTATCTTGTTCTAGAATTTTCTTTTCTATGGGTAGTTTGTTGTCCTTCTAACTGCATGACAATGTATTAACTGATATTTATCTTCCTCTTCCATGCTTATGATTATCATCAGTTCTGTTACCTTTCAGATTCACATTATTGCACTTTGATTATCAATTGTAATTTACTTTTCATGCCTTGTTGTCTTTCCTGAGTTACTATGTTGCAGGATTATGAGATGTCAATTGAGTTCTTATCAAAGATCCAAGGAGAGTCTTTCTCGAGTTTATCTTTTCCAACATTCTCCATTAATGTAATTTGTGCTTTGTTACATGTAAGTCCTTTTCGTGTTCTCTTCTTCCATGTAAGTCTACAAAAACCACATTAATAAAGAGTGTTTTACAGTTTGAGTATAAACATTCTTGATATGCCCTTAAGAATGTTTTACAATTTGAATTATCCTTAATGTGGTAAAAGGATCTGAACAGATTTTGGTACTTAAAAACTTTTCGATATAATTAAATAAAATAGCTTATAGTTGCTCTATTCTGATTTGTTTGATAAGACAATGCAATTAAGAGGTTTCTGGTGAGAAACATAGTCGAGCAAGCTGCTGTGAGGGATGTGCAGGAAGCTTGTGCTTTTGATAGTAAGCTTTTTGGTTTCTTAATTTGTTGTTGACTTCTTCTATGGCCCATCTCGTTGCTATGTGTGAGCAAAGCATTAGAAAGAGACTGATAATTGATGTATGGCCCATCACGTTGTTTCGTCTCTTAATGCATTTTCTTATGTGTGAATTGTGAAAATCTTGCTTTCCTGACAAAGATTAGTTGGTTTATATTTATGTTTGATACTGGATTTAGGTCTTGATAAGGGTAGATGTTGATAAGGGAATTAATCCAGTGTTTCTTCTGGATGATGATGATGACTCATGTTGTGTTTTGTGCTGGAAATGAACTGTAAATACTCCTCATTTTTGCTTTTGGGGTATATTCATGGTTGTCCATTGCTTGTGATATATATGTTAGGAATTTGTTTAGTACTCAAGAATAATCATTAGCATTTTTATTTTTTTGTTTCTACTTTATTATAATGAACTTCTTGCTAAAGAATTGAATTATGGAATTGGATTGTATGAGATCCTTTATTGATGGAGACCAGATAGTATGCAATATATATAAAGGATTTGTATTTCATTGTTATTTATCGAAAGTAAACTATATCTTTTATCTTATTCTGATCATGGCATATGCTTGCAGCTTATGGATCCTTTAGAGTTTAGTGTTGCTGAGTTATTCACTGGTAAGTTTCTTTACTGGTGCTATTTTGAGCCTAACTTCTTACTCCCCTCCCCTCGTGATTGGAAAAAAAAAAAAATAAAGGCGATAACACACACTTAAACAATTTCTGTTTTGGAAACAGCAGTTGAAAAAAAATAAAGGCGATAACACACACATAAACAATTTCCCCTCCCCTCCCCTCCCCTCCCCTCCCCTACTGCTTCCATCAGGTTTATTATTTTCTTTTTTTTTCGCGTTCTGATTTGGAAAAAGCAGTTGAAAAAAATCAGCATTTCTGTTTTGGACACTTAAACAATTTATCTCTGATTTCTTTTAAGAAGAATTTTCTAGCAATGGTCCTCAAAATCTTGTCATTGCTTATTTTCTTTTCTATGATTTGTGTTTTATGTTCAGGTATGGAGCCTGGAAACTTTGCAGTATATACAAACTTTACAAGGCCATAAAGATGTTGTGATGTCTGTTTTGTGTTGGGATCATTTTATTTTGTCAGCTTCAACAAAATCTGTAAAGGTTATGGATGATGATATAAGGGAATGATGATGATTATGGAGACTGTTAATTTGTTTGTGTTGGCTTTATTTTTTGTTGAAGGATTTGGGGGTCGTCGTGATGATAGTATTACTTTTAGGATTGTTGATTTGTTTCTTTTGTGATGGACAAATTATATCGTACATTTGGAAATTATTGGATATCGACTTTTTATGATATTATATTTGCACGTTGTTGCTAATAGATTAATTTTTTAGAGGGTCAAAAGTATCTATAGAAGCATTCCAACAATTGAATGTTTTTAATTCCAACGAAAAAAATCCGTTGGAATTGTTATTGGAATGTTTTCCAACAAAAAACGTTGGAATTTTTTCTTAACTTCCAATGGAAATATCTTTTGTTGGAATTATCGTTGGAATTAATTCCAACAATATAATGCCGTTGGAAATAGTGTTGGAATAATTGTTGGAGTTCATTCCAACGATTATATATTCCAACAGATTAATACCATTGGAATCATCGTTGGACTAAATTCCAACGGTATAATTCTATTGGAATTCTTGTTGGAATATTCGTTGGATTTTTTCCAACAATTGAATATTCCAACGGACAAATACCGTTGGCGTTGGAATATATTTCTATTGGAATTTCCGTTGGAATTTTGGCATTCCAACGCCATTTTACCAACGGCTCATTTTTGTTGGAATTTCCGTTGGAATCGATAATTCCAACGGAATGGTCAAATTCCAACATATTTTTTTCGTTGGAATTTTAATGTTTTCTTGTAGTGATTGTACGTCAACAGACGCCTTGGTCGATCCGTTCACATCCATGGTTTACATTGGGTGACGGTGAGAGGGGCGGAGTACATTGTCCTCGGGAATAGTCGGCGTAAGTGTATAAGTTGATTTATTAAAAAAGAAAAATAATAAAGTGCAAACTAAATATTAACGAGGTTGCTTAATGGGGAATTGTTGTTCGAAATAACATAGTTTATATATTAAATTTTTGATAGGCCAGACTTGAGTTTAGTTCCATGTGGATCAAATGCCATTATTCTAAAACTTAAAAACATAATTTAATGTCGAAATCTTACTGACCATTAAAATATTCATATTGATGGTTTGACCATCACATCCATTGTAATGGATCAATTAGATCAGTCCCATACATGATGATTTTTACTTATTAATTTGTTTTATTTTGGAATATTATATTCACCCTGAAAGTTGACTCCAGTCTATTATAATCGACATCTAACCAAATGGACCAATTATTTGCACATAAAAGGTAAATTTCCAGGTTTTATGAATGAATAGAATAAGTAATCATACTCCGTCAGCATCTTGAATATTATAAGAATATTCAATTCTATTATATTCTCGGGTGCTTAACTGGCGAAGAAAATATCAAATGGTCTAATCTGCTTGTCACCAGTGATCCATGTGTTGAAATATGGCATAATTAAGATTTATTAAAGTTTTCACACCTGAGCGTCGGAGAGGGTACAGGAAAAACACTGCGGTCCCTGTAATATCCGCGTTTTTCAATTATTATTAAATAATTTATTATTTTTTATCATATATTAATATTTATAATTCAGTCATTTTCCTTTTACAATCCATATTTTTTATTAAAACCTATTAAGATAGAATTTCACTCGTATTAGATTTAGAAGGACAAAAAAACAGATTTTATCTTATCATTAACAAACCCTACTTATCTTCAAACTCCATAAAATCATCCTATAAATACAAATTCTTTCAATACACCCTAATTTCATAATTTGGGACATAAATTTCAATTAGGGTTTCTAACCTTAAATTTTATCTAATCGATTTTTAATTTAAAAATCAAAATATATTATATTTACGTAGTCATATTAATGAAATTTTCAGTTATGGATTTGAAGAGTTCCTAACTTAATGATGGTAGATGAAAGGATATCAATTTATGATTTTGTAACATTAAAAAAACACAATTGTTATAAAATTTTTCAAAGAAATACCATTATAAATACTAGTTTTTCCCTTACATTTTTTACAAATACTTTCTCGCTAGAATCATGTATGTCTCTACAACTAGCTTTTTGTTCTTTCTTTTTACAACAACCATATCTTGTTTGATATCATACCAACCAAGCCACTTAGCCAAACACGAAAAACGAGAAAAATGAGGAGTAGGATTATCGTATTTTTTTCGCATTCTCTTCTCAAATTTTCTCGCAATTATTTTAAGGTGGGGATATTTCTATTCATGAAGTATTGTTTGCCATTATTAAATATTTCGTATATGTATTTTCGTTTATGTGCAATGTGGAAAGAGGGATTCATGTTAGTTAGGGGTCAGTAAATAGGTCAGGGATCAAAAGTATCTCGGGGTAACCCGCAATTCTACAACCATGAATATTGCGTTAGTCGAGTCAGAAGAAGGTCCGGATCAAGTATCCTCGGGGTGTACCCGCATTGCTATAAAATAACTGGCCAGTCAGAGGAAATATTATAGAGGAAAAATTACATGTTGAATATTTACAATTATGCCTACATGTTGTATTTAGTTTTGACAAGCGTGTCCCCACGGAGCGAGTTGAAAGCTCACCTCATATTTATTAACATTTTTCATGTTGAGGAGCCCGAGCGAGGGTTGGAGGCGGTGGATGCAAAGTCAATAATTTTTATTTAAATTTTTAGGAAAATCTTATTTTATTAATGAATTTAAGTTAATGTTAATAGTTAGTATTTTATTTTTGGAGGACAAATATTTTAGTTTATTTTGATTTTTAAGAAAAAAATTAATATTGTCAATGGTATTGAAATATTGTTGATAATTAGTGTTTTATTTTTAGAAGGATAAATATTTTACATTGGTAAAAGTGCTTCTATTTATTTTGATGAAAATTTTAACTATAGGCTTTGTTTTATAAAATGTCTTTTATAGTTATTTTTATAATTACTTGTATTTTTGAAAACTGGGTCATTACATGCCCCCTTCTCACTGTTGTTTTGCAGGCATAAAAGCGGAACGAACGTTGGAGATCGGGTTTTTCAATAGGGTAAATTTCTCACCCCAACAATGATAAAAACTGAGAAAATGAAAATTTCCTTTATCGATCTTTAGGCAAAATTTTATGCGAGTCTGTGTCACATACTTAAAGTTTGTGATATGGAGCCCTTACACAAGTTTTTGAAGTTTTTCTTTTAGGAATTTTTTCTAGGGTTTATATTTGTTTTTCTAGGATTTATTTGTATTTTTTGGGTTTATTTTTTAATCGATTTCTTTTACATTTTAAAGTTTTTATGTTTTATTTTTTTATCATTATGTTTTGGGTTTATTTCCTATTTTTGATTTATTTTTAAGGATTCATCTTTTTTTAGGATTTACTTTTGTTTCTTCGGGGATTATTTTAATTTTAATTTTTGTATAATATGTTTATTTATTTTTGGGCTCCTTCTCACGGTAGGACTGTCTCATAGGAACCTTACTCTTATCTATACACTATTACTCATAATAATTTTCATGAGATGGTATTTGGAAAAAAAAGTCATTTTAGAGAGATGAAATCTTATTAACCGAAAATCAAAATAATGTAACCACAATATACCAAAATACATCAACTAAATATTGAACAATTGAATACTAGAAAAAAATAACATTCAGGCAAAAATCATATTAATAATAAAGTTTTTTTAACACATAAATTAGTTAAAAGACAAACTGAAGAAGCAATTATTAAAAAATAAATATTCCATTTAGAGAAATGAAATTGGGCGAGTGACTTACCATATCTTGAGTTAACGAATAATAACCTTGAAATAAAAATGTAATAATAATATTTATTAATTCAAAGTCAATAAAATATGCAGAAATGACAAAATGGACTACTGAATTAAAAATTAATAAGTTGAAAATCTAGCGGCTAAGTCATATGAAAATAGGGCATTTAAGTTGCTACATGTATATGTTTGAACAAGAATATTCGTTTCAGATTGCACTTAGTCCAGCCAACGTAACCTAAGTGGCCAGTGACAAACTAGCTGCATTATAGACTTTTCGTTTTTATTTGTAAATTCTTAAATCCATAATATAGGATTTATAGACCATTTTTATTATTCTTGTGTTCTTTTAATGGACTAAATATTTAAAGTGCACAAGACTTTTTTATTTTTTTTTATAAATACAAGAAAGTAACGCTAATTAATTAACATGATTTATTATTTTTATTAATTCTTTATCTCTTTATATTTTGAAAAGAATTGATTATATACAGTTTAAAATTCTTAACACAATAGGTCTTATTTTTCACCACAATTGAAGGGTTACTACTTGTTGCTGTACTTAAAAATATTGATACTTTCGTGATTTAAAATTGAATTAAAATATATATAATCATTTTTCATATTATATATATAGAGAGAGTCAATGAGGCAGCTCACCAGCCTACAAGTTATCCACTTATATTTAACGTCGAAAGCATCGCAGTTCGTGCCGCTGATATGTTATAAGCTGACCAATGAATTTAAATTTAATAATAATGCTTATTTTTAAATAAGTTTGTAGAGTTAAGCAGATGAAAAATACAATAATATAATGTTTTGACTATTAGACATATACGTAATTGATATTTTTATTAGATTTGAATGTGATGCATGTCGTGTGCCAACGTTAGATCTGCTCTTATATTCAGTATACAGTTGTATAAGTAGAATTTATATAACTACATTAAAGTCAATCCTACCACGCGGTTCTGTGAGAAAATTAATTTTTGTTTTTGCCCCTATATTATAGGTTTATTGATAAAGGTACACTTTTTTGTTGGTTATTTGCTATTCAGCACCTGAATTCCGTATATATGGAAGTAATTAGTATTGGATTCAAACAAGATTTTGTATCGTAGTTCATGTATAATTTTTATTTTATTCATTTGTACTAATATTTTGGCTGAAAACTTTAGAAATCTGCATTTAAGGTTACAAAAAATATAAAATGAAATTCAGACGTTTTGCTACATTTGACAACATATCCATATATGGACTTATTTTCAAAGTATTTAAGGATCTTTATTTGAAGTAAAAAGGCAAATATTATATTATGTTTTTAGTGTGTTTTACTTATGTTGTTATTGCAACTTTTACTCCTATATATGTTATTGGTAAGAGTATATGAGCTAAATTTGGAAGAATCAAACGTCGTAACCTGTACGGCTGCACCTTTGTCTAACGTCTACAAATGAATTATAGTCTTATGATCAAAAGATGTGTCATTTGACTAGCAGACCCAATTTCAAATCCCCTCCCAAGACATTATTTCCCCTTTCCCCTCTAAAAAAGGAATATCAGATTTCTGACATTTCTAAGTTAGCATATTCCTTTTTTTTTTTTTTTTTTTTTTTTTGAAACTAGTAAGCATATTCATTTTAGAAAACAAAAAAAAAAAAAAAAAAAAAGAAAACTTGCTAGTCTCAAAAATTAATTTCCAATATGGCATGACTCTAAATGAAAATTTATACACTTAAAAGTCAAATTATATGGAGTATAGTAAATGATATCAAACCTACCAGGGGTCATGTAGCAAATAGCATGAAATATCGGGGCAGAGTACCAAAAAGTTATACCATAAATTTCCAAAGGCTTTCCTTGTCCCTTCCATGTCTACACACACACCTTGCAAACCCCACAAGATTTTTGACTTTGATTTGTTCTTTTTTTTTATTTTTTTTTTTCATCTGATCTATTCTTTCTTTAGACTTCCACACATCTCTCTCTTCCCATAACTCTCAAAAACTTTTATGTCCCCCACCCCCATATTTGTCAAAATCCTATATAAAAACCATTCACAATCTTCATTCAACTTCCCTTTCCAGCTCCTAACATTGGAAAACAATGGAGAATACCAATCCTGGAAATCCTTCACTGGATTTCCCTCAAGATTTCAGGTGCCCCATTTCCATGGAGCTCATGAAAGATCCCGTGACTATCTCCACAGGGGTCACCTACGAGCGAAAAAACATCGAAAAATGGTTTCATATCTACAAGAAAAAAACATGTCCCGCCACAATGCAAAATATTGAAACCCTGGAAATCACTCCAAATCACACCCTCAAGAGATTAATCGTCGCCTGGCTCGATTCTCAGGCTGATCATCAAAATCCAATTTCCAGGCCAACGCCATCGGCTCAGCACGATGAACTAGTCGCAATTCTTAATAAAATGGATTTCACGCCGTTTAAGGTAAGTTCTTTGAGAAAACTCAGGTTAATTGTCGAAACAGGAGATGTAATGATGGAAGATTTTAAGAAATCAGGTGGAGTGGAGATACTTGTGAAGATAATTGTTCAGATTTTGGTCGAAAACTTCGATTTTGCCACTCTCAGGGCCTGTGAAGAGGCTTTAGGGGTTCTTCAACAAGTTCCATTTTCAGATGATGATGAATTGATTCTCGAGCGTCTGATGAAGCCTGATTGTATGAAATCAATGGCTTTGATTCTTCAGAGGGGAAGTTCAGAGGCCAGACTCTGCGCAATTTTGATTTTCCAGAAAATGTCGAAAGCCGATTATCAGTGGAACTACGTCGCACAGGATCAGGGCATCGATTTCTTCAAATCCTTGCTCGAAACGGCGTCTGATGGGATTTGCAGCAAAACAATTTCGTGTGCCCTAGAATTACTGATTCAAATTCTGGAGGCGTCAAAAAATCGAGGCTGAAAGCGATCGAAGCTGGAGCTATTTGTACATTGATCGAGCTTTTGCGGATTGAACAGATCGAGATGCGAGAAGATTTTGCAGCTGATAAAGTTGCTGTGTGAATGCGCTGACGGGCGATTGGCGTTTATCGAGCACGGATTGGGAATCGCAGCGGTGTCGAAGAAGATGATGAATGTTTCGAATGGGGCGACGAGGATTGGGGTGAAGATTTTGTGGTTGATTTCGAAGTTTTCATCCGACGGAGAGGGTTTTGGAGGAAATGCTGGTTTATGGGGCGGTGAAGAAGCTGGTGGCGCTGTTGAATGTTGGAGGCGGCGGTGGGCAGGGGACGACGAAGGATAGGGTGGTTAAGATCTTGAAGTTGCACGGCGGATCGTGGCGGCGATACCCTTGTTTTCCCGGTGAGCTGAAGAATTACCTGGGGTTGGGGAATGATTCTTGAGAGAGAGAGAATTTGTAATATATTTGTGAGATAATATACATGAAATTCTTTGTTTAAAATAAAACAAAAGTAAAAAGAGCAGCAAATGTCTGGCTAATGTTAAAAAAAGAAAAAAAAACGCTTAAGGCTCAAATTTTCTATTTTTTATTTTCCTATTCGATTTTGTATTTAATCATTCAGATGAATGATATATATGTATAACATAAGATAATTTTTTAACATTAGATAATTTTAAATAATCAGTATACGTATTTTATATATGTTATTCACCCAATAAAATGAAATAAAAAATAAAATATAAATATGAAGCTTATTCGCTATTTGAGTAGAAGTTTTCTTTAAATTTGAGACAAGATTATTTATAGTTTTATTGTTTTATCGTTTCTTCCTTTAAAAAAATTGAGCAAAATTTTGTCGTATGGATTGGAATTCTCAAACCTGCAAGTAGACGTGTTCAACGGTTCAAACCGAAACCTTAAACCTAATTTCTAAGGTTTTTTAAATTTTTTTTATTTAAAAAATTGAATTTGAAATTTAAATTACCAACGGTCACAAATGTGACCGTTATGTTTCTTCCTTTCGGTTAAAAGCGGTGGTTTTTACTATTTTTTTAAATTCAAATTTTTAAAAATCAACGGTCAAGATTGTTTGACCGTTTAAACGCTGTTCAACCGAAACCGCCGGTCTCGGTTAAACGCATGATTTACGATTATTATTTTTTTTTCACAATTGTTTCCTATAAATACCCTATATATTTCACACATTTTTCCTCACACCTACTCTCTAATCTCTCAACTCTCTACATTTTAATCTCTCAATTTCAAGCTTCAATTTCAATTTTCAAGTTTCAATTTAATTTTTAGTAGTTTCATTATCATACTTTCATTTTAATTTCATTAGCTATTTTAAAAATGTCGAACCGTGGAGGATCTTTCTCAATCCAAGGGGAAAGGTTTGGCGTCCGGTCCGAGCAACAACAACCACCACCACCACCACGGTTTGAAAAATCTTTTGATTTGAGCGAAGATGAAATCGTTTCATGTTTTGCTAGTTTTGGTGAAGCTCAACAAGAAGGTGGGGATGGGGTTCAACCGAACCGCAAAATCCAACTCAAACTCAAAGTTTAATTACATGTCACCGGATTGATGATACATGGACTTTGCAAAAACATTTTATTGCATATAGAGATTTTAATGTTGAAAATACCGCTATTAATATTTTTCATAAAATTCATACTATTTGACAAGAATATGGCTTAGCTACAAAAGAAATTTCAATTTCATTTGATAATGCTAGTACTAATACAACTAGTTTACAAGCACTTAATAATATTTGTGAACCTTCTATCGGTGGTAAAAATTTTATGTTCGTTGTATATGTCATATTATTAATTTATGTGTTCAAGATGATTTAGCTACTTTAAAAGATGAAATTTTCCTATTAGAAATGCGCTTTTATATTTATCAAGAATTCATCTTTGTTGAAAAAATGAGCTAGATATTATAAAAATCATGGTTTGAACCCAAGAAAATTCTCGCCCAATGTGCCAACTCGTTGAATTCTACATATAAAATGATAAATGATAGTTATCAATATAGAGAAGCTTTATGTTCATTTTTTGCCGAACAAATTGGCATAGTTTTATTTCCGAATCAATGGGATGCATGCTCTAATTCATGTCAACATTTAAAGGTTTTTAAAGATGCCACCAAAGAATTCGGTGTTTATTATCCTACATCAATTTTAGTTGTAGATTGTTGTGTTAAAATTGCACTTTTTAGATCTCTCATGCCTTGTGCTACTTTAAGACAAACTATTGCTCAAATGGGATTAAAATGGTTAAAATATTTCACTTATATTCCTAATGTATTTTTAGTTGCAAAAATATTAGATCCTAGAGTAAGATTAGATGATTTAGAAGAATTGTTAGGAATTTATTATGATTCTTTGTTTCCTATTAAAGAACATGACACTCTCATTTCAAGCGTAGTAATAGATAATGCTAAAAATATTTATATGATATTTTTAGAGAATATTCAATAAAATATGGCGATAGTTTTAGAAGCTAATCTAGTTCTCGCTACTTCTACACCGATGCTAAAAATACTAGTGGTATAGGTATTTGTAATGAGGCGTCGATATTTGCACCATTGGAGCAGTTTTATGACGCGGTGATACCAAAACGTTCGAGAGGAGGCATAACCCCTTATCTTGAACTTGATATATATTTAACATCTCTTTTTGATTATCTTTGAATTTGTAGTAGGAAAGTCAAAGTTCGATCTATTAAATTGGTGGTCAAAGAGGTCTTCCTCTTTTCCTATAGTAACATTAATTGCGAGGAAATATTAGCCGTTTCTGCCTCAACCGTTTCCATAGAGCAAGCATTCAGTGATGGAGGTTATTCTAGATCCTATACGATCTAGATTAACAGTAGAAAATCTAGAGGCTCAAGCACTTCTCCACGATTGGACAAAAGCCGCGGCGCATGGGCAAGTCATCAATTTTGATGATTCCGAAGAAAGCGACAATATTGATACCGGATCAAGCAATGAGTCACAAAATGATTGAAGAATCACGTTGTCACCTTCCCTAATGTAAGTAGAATGTAAGAAAACTACGTAGGGTTTTGATTCCTCTATGAGGATACATAGGCAATTTTATTTTAATATTCAAAGTTAAATTTAAAATTTTTAATTTAGAATATTAAAATAAAGCTCAAACCCATTTTTTTTCTTTCTTTGTGGCTCGTACTTTGTAATTTAAATTTTATACGAAATTCTAGTAACTCGTAATTTTATTTTTAAATTGTACTTTAGAATTGTAATATCTTAGAATTTTTCATTTGTAAATTGTAAGTTGTAATTTTACTTTTAAAGCACTAAAATCAATTTTTTGTTACTCAATTTCATTTCCTTCATCAATTGTGTTAATTTATTCAATATTAAAAATTAAAAAAAAATAAAAAAAATAAAAACCGAACAAAACCGGAATCAAACCGGGAACCGCCGGTTCGGAACCAGAACCAAAACCTTAACCAAAACCATCTATAAGACGGTTAGGTTCCGGTTCCATCCTTTGGGCAAACCGGAACCAACAGTTCCAAACCGTAACCGATGGTTCGGAACCGTTGAACACGTCTACTTGCAAGTTGATACTTTAAAATGTGATAGGTGTCGAGATTATAGCAAAGATGCATTGGATATCATAACATTAAAAGCAAAGACGAATCCAAAAATTTTTTTTTTATAAGGGGGCACAAAATAAGGCAAAAATTGTGTAAGACGGCCACACCGTGAAAAAAAAAAAATGGGTTTATGTGTAAATAATACTACTTTTCGGGTAAAAATAATATTTTTGGGCAAAAAGTAATACTTTTGATTGAACATATTTTTTTAGTTGTTGAGACAATGTATTAGGTTTTACGCTAAAAATATTTTTCTTAAATCTAAAAGTATTACCTTTTATTTCCGTAGCATGGAGTGACCAAACCTACTCACAAAACGAATACAATTATAAACTATATATATCAAAAATAAAATAGGTATAATTATAAATTACATAAAAGAGATATAGTACACATACTTTTATTTTATTAACCTATTTATTACATTCTAAAAATAAATATAAAAATAAAAAAAAATATTTGACGGGGCATGTGCCCATCGAAAGCAAGGGGTTGTGTAAGTCCAAGCGGCTAAGATAATCTATAGGGGGTGAATAGATTATCTCCATCTTTCGATTTCGCCCTCTTTTTCGAACCAAATGCTCAAACACAAAATAATAAAGATGCGGAATGTAAACAACACACGCCGATTTATAGAGGTTCAACCCACCTAGGGCCTAATCCTCTACCACCCCAAGATATCCGGATGGATTTCAAAACGAAAAAGATTTTATTAATCTACCACAAATTAATACAACACCAACTTACAACAACACCTTGAAGAGCACCACACTCTTCTTCAACACCACCTTGAGATTACCACAATCTCACTTGAAGATTACCACAATCTCCAACGGCACCTTCTCAAGATTACTACAATCTTCAACCTTGAAGAATACCAAATTCTTCAACACTCAACAAGAAGATTACCACAATCTTCTTACACCTAACACCTAGATCACCCAAGTGTGTTCTTACCACAAGAACACTCACAAGGATATCTTGTGTTGAATGATTACCCAAATTCAAGATTACAACTCGATAATTGATAATACAATAGAGTGCAAGTGTAATCAAGAAAAAGCCTAGACCTCAAGGATGTGAAAGTGAATAGCTAGGCAAATTACAACAAGAAATAAAACAATGTAAGAACAAGTGTATCCTTGAGTGTATCTTGTTGTGTTGTAGTTTTTCTCTCTTGTTGTGTTGCTTCAATTCTTCATCTATTTATAGAAGATGTCTTGGACATGATAGGCTCCTCCTATAAGATTGAAATCAGAAAAATTGCAAGACAAATGAAGAATATAGCTATTAGAAATCAACTCCATGATTTAAGGAAATGTTGTCTCTTTGTCAAACGGTCGATTTTTGTCATTGTCAAACTTGAGGGCGACTGGTCAAGACAAATAGACGTTTGAAAATGAGAAAACACATTTACACAGGGCGACCGGTCAAGGGGGTCTTCGACCGGTCGACCTATGCCTTGATCGGTCCCCCTTAATGAAAAACCAAGGAAGGTTTGTTCTGTTTCAAAACGAAACGTTCAGGTACCGGTCGACCCGACTGGCGACGGCCGACGCCAGTGGATGCGGGTCGACCGACCGTTTTTTCACTCGTCTCATTTTTTGTTCCAAGATCATCTTCGTGCACGGGTTGCCCTATAGGGCGACCGGTCGACCTCGAGACAGAAAAGTTGTCCAATTTTTGTCGAAAATAAAACCCAAGAAATACTCCGAAAATTTAGTAAAAAAACATTTTAAACCAATCGGAAGTATTTAGACAACATTTTAGGAACCTTGTTTAGAAGTAAAAACCCATTGACATAAAATCATTAAAAGTGTTGTCCAATATTATCGAAAATAAACTTGAGGAAATACTCCAGAAAATATTAAAACCATTTTAAATCATTTAGGAGTATTTGGACAACCTTTAAAAACATTGTTTTGGTGAAAAAATAAAATCATCAAAATTAAGATAAAAACATGTATCAAACAATCTCCCATTTTTGATGATTACAAACCAAAACAATTTTTACACAAACTAGGAGAACAATTTTAGAAATGATTTTCCGGTAAAAACATTTAACCGTTTGGAAGCAACCAAAATTTCCAAAAAATAAAAGCAACCAAGTAGGGGAGTAAATATATTCAGTACACAAGCTCCCCCTATCAATAAGCACATCAATAATAATGTAAAAGCGATTATCCATAAGCTAAAAGCTTTAGCTTTTACAATTTGTTCAAGAGCTTATAAGCTCCCCCTGTCACAAAACATCATTAAACAATTATATAAGTCCATCAAGTAATAATTGGACTAAAAATAAATCACAACTTATGGCTTTTATGAGCCATAGCTTATAGCTTTTATAACAAGCTTTTATTAGCTTCTATGAGCTAATGAGCCAATTTCCTGTTTCTCCCCCTTTGGAATCATCAAAAAGAATGTTAGGATGATAAAAACATCATTCAAGTTTATCAAAGTGCGCCAACAATACGTTTTATCAACCATGAAATAATTAAGCTTAGAATCCAAGGGAAAATTAGAGAAGTGTATCATAAGAAATCCAAAAGCTCATTAGTTAGCCAAAAACATGATCTCTATAAATGTATAAGACTTTTGAAATCGAGAGAATCATGTAGGTGATGAATTTTTCATTGAAACGTTTTATCGAACACTTGGCGGGCGTTAAAAATTGAAAACAATATATATAGCCCTTGTAAATGAAATCAAGCCAAGTTTTTCATCACCAAATGCAATTTAATAAATATCATTCATCAACAATCAATAAGCTCATCACAAACATATACTAATTTCATCAAGATAGTACATATAGGCCAAGTTCTCAAGGGTTCAACCCAATTGAGATTAAGGAAGTAGAATTCTTACCATTTGATCGGTAAAGACGAGCAATGATGATGATAGTCGAGCTAGATAATCCCCAAAATATATAATTCATGCATCAAAACTCATTTGAAGTGAATTGTGTGTGAAATTTGCAAAGGGGACGAAAAATGAACCAAAAAGCCAAAAATGCTAAGTCTGGAAAATAGAACCATTTTTAACCAAAAAATCCCTTAGGGCGACCGGTCATGGGCAAGGGCGGTTGGTCGACGGTATGGGCGACCGGTCGGCCTTGCTCAATCAAATTTTGTTTGAGTTCTCGTCTCAAAATTTGAAGTTTGATCCAAAAATCCGATTTTTCGCCCCAGGTTTTAAAACGTGCAAAATGCAAACGTAGACCTCATTCAATATACATTATGTCATGATCAAGCTCGAAATGAGGTAAAATACTCGGCGGTGGGCGATTAAAAAGTCCGCGAGTTATCCTTGAGACGGAATTAAACACATCTCAAGTTTTTGTTAAAAACTCAATCCCTTTTAAAAAAAACATCGAATCTCAATATATTTAGTTCGATGATGACGAACTATATTTTGAATAATTTTCACCGGACTTGTTATCCCAAAAAAATAAGAACGCGTTTTAAAAGCTTTGGATGAACAAGTCATAAGAAGAAGTGCCTTATAAATATTTGAATTTTTTTAACGGCACTTTAATGAGATTCGTTGGGATAATTTTTGAAGTCGAGCATATAGACATAAGGCATATGGAATGTCGAGTCTATAGAAATAATACAAGAAAACATACCTCGAATTTGTTTGTCAACCGACATGCCTTTCTCAACCTTTGTCAATCTCTTCATTGGTAGCCATAGAGGTTGAGATGATTCTTCCTTCTTTAATGCCTAACTCCTTCAAGAGTTCTTTTGAAATGTAACCATCTACTTGGCATTGAATGATTTGAAGTCCAAGCAAGAAATTGAGCTCCCTCATCATGCTCATTTCAAGTACACCTTGCATCAACTTGAAAAATATCTTGCACAAATATTCATTAGTAGTACCAAAAATATTCTCATAAATATGCACAAGTAAACAATCTTGCCCTTTTTCAAAAAAAAAAACAAATAGAGTAATGTCAACTTTACCTCTTGTAAAATCATTTAGCAAAAATAGCTAAGTCTATCAACCGTACAAGGCCTTTTATAAAAGACATTTGGCCTAGAAAAACTTTTAAACCCCGGAGGTTGTTTTACATAGACTTCTTCTAGAATAAAACCATTGAGAAAATTGGATTAAACATCCATTTTGTAAAGCTTGAAATTTTCTTAAAACAAGAATGGGCAAGTAAAATGCAAATAGCTACTAAATGTGTTATGAGTGCAAATGTTACATCAAAATCAATTACCTTCTTCTAGAAAATACCTTTGAGCAACTAACCTTGCCTTAGTTCGACCAATGTTGCCTTGGTTATCGAGTTTGTTCGGGAATACCCTTTTGTCTACTTCATTACTATCATCATCGGGTATCCAATTTGTCTAAGGTGTTCACAATAGAACATATTAACTAATATTTGGAGTACTTCATTTCTCATCTACACAACTTAACAAACTCATTAACGACATCGCTTATATAATCAAGAATAAAAATAGCCCAAGTGTAAAAACATGTCTCAATCATCAATCACAAGATATCTTGCAAAAAGAGCATAGTAGTAAGAGACACTATATATA
The DNA here is from genome assembly GCA_016081115.2 of Rehmannia glutinosa. NCBI lineage: Eukaryota > Viridiplantae > Streptophyta > Magnoliopsida > Lamiales > Orobanchaceae > Rehmannia > Rehmannia glutinosa. Next base: position 37,812,427 of record CM071937.1, on the reverse strand, counting down.
TAGACCATGAAGCAGAAACACATACTATGCATTTAGAAGATCATCAAGAGTCTAATAAATCATGCAAGTTCAAATAAGCTTAAGAAAGCTACAAAAGGTCTCTTTTGAAATTTGAAAATCCGATAGCATATAATTGAGACCTCATTTAAAAGAAGTATTTGAACAAAATTTGATAAAGCAAATATGTGCAATCAAATATCGAATAGTGCCTTTCAAAAAATCTAAAAATCCTCTTAATAGCACTTGTATGAAATACTAAAAAAACAATCACATAGGCATATGGCAATACATATATCGAGTCTATAAGAGTAGAAGTAACACAAGTAAACGTGCCTCGATAATTTATGCATTTCTTGACAAAATGGCCATTTGTGAAAATATGTAAATCCTACACAATTCTTAAAACAAATCTAGCACAAACCATAATGATAAAAGTGTAGGCTAAGAGATATCACAAGTAAGCTCATGCCATAAAAATCCATAAGAGATGATAATACAAAAAATGCACAAGAGTTTTAAAAACATCATATAAGGTCTTCTTTTTCAAAAAATTTTAAAAATACAAATAAGTTTTGAAGACCTTAATTTAAAATTTAAATACATGAAAACTCATTTTGTAAGTAGGACACAAATAAAAACATGCATAATAGACAAATAAAATGCATATTTAAATAGGGAGATACGGTTTACCAATTACGCCGTTTCCATGGGTTTTCCCATTGTTGATGATATTTTCCCTTTTGAAAATCTTCATGTTGATGGTAATCTCTCCAATTACTCCATCTCCAAAATTTTTGTCCTTCCCATTGTTGATAGTCTCTTCTTCTTTGAAAATCATCTTGTTGATGATGTCTTTGCCATTTCCATGGATTGTGTTCTTCCCATTTTTGATTATATCCTCTTCTTGGAAATTGGCTTTGTTGAAAATAGTTTCTCCTTCTTTGATCAAATGAATCGGTCATTTGATGCCTTCTTGGCGGTATGAATTTTCTTCGATCATTATTTCACGAGTACCTAAAATGACATTGTTTTGTGGTACCCTTATGTGTTTGGGTCCTTTGGGATTAGTCTTGAGACTTTTAGGTCTCCAACAATAATTAGAGCTATTTCTAGCTTGACAAGAATTAGCCGTATGACCCTTTTTACCGCAATAAAAACAAGTAATAATTCTAGGAGCATAATGGCCAATATGCATAGTGACTTGATCCTTTTTCATATGATTAACAACATTAGGCTTATGATCAAGTCCTTTATTACAATTATGAATATCAACAATATTGGACATTTTATTGGTACTCAAGTTTGATTTTGATAAATCATTTTTCAAGCAATTAATATCCTCAACAAGAGTACTATTTTCTTTTTAAAGGTTTCTAACCTTATCAAGAGTGATAGTGTGAGCACATGATAGTGATTCATAGGAAGTAAATAAACTATCCTTACAATTTTTCAAAACATTGAATTCCTTTTTCAAATTTTTGTACTTAACAAGCAAGCTTTGGAATTCATCTTGAAGATCATCAAAATCATTTTGCAAATCACTATAATCATTTTGAATAACAATATCATAGGAAGTAGAGGGTTTAAGACATACCTCGTTTTTTTCTTCGATGCCCATAAGACAATGTTCAACTTCTTCATAGTTGGAAGTTGTAAGAGGTTTGTTCCTTAGATTTGACATTGTATCCCTTTGAGAAGTAGATGCTTTTGTTTGACTCTTTTCATTTGTAAATACTCCATAGATGGCTTCTAATTTTGCCATACTTCATGTGTCGATCGAATTCCTACAATATGTTCATATTCCAAATTAGTAAATGAACAATACAAAATATTGAGAGCTTTACCGTTTAAGGAGATGATTTTCTTCTCTTCATCATTGAGCTCTTTGAAGCCTTTGGAGGTGTGTGGTGTATCTTTCATCGGAATGGATTCTCCATTTATGACGGTGTTCCAAATATCAAACCCGCAACCTTGTAAATAGCATTCCATTCTTTCTTTCCAAAATATAAAATTTTTGGAATCAAAACGAGGTGGCTTGGTGGTGGAGGTGCCAGAAAGATGAGCTTCATTCGTAGCCGACGATCGTTTCTCTTCACTCGCGATGTGAAACGAGCTTGCCAAAGAGTTTGGCTCTGATACCACTTGTAAGTCCAAGCGGCTACGATAATCTAGAGGGGGGGTGAATAGATTATCTCCATCTTTTCGATTTCGCCCTCTTTTTCGAACCAAATGCTCAAACACAATAATAAAGGTGCGGAATGTAAACAACACACGTCGATTTATAGAGGGTCAACCCACCTAGGGCCTAATCCTCTACCACCCCAGTATATCCGGGATGGATTTCAAAAAGAAAAAGATTTTATTAATTTACCACAAATTAATACAACACCAACTTACAACAACACTTTGAAGAGCACCACACTCTTCTTCAACACCACCTTTGAGATTACCACAATCTCACTTGAAGATTACCACAATCTCCAACGGCACCTTGTGAAGATTACTACAATCTTCAACCTTAAAGAATACCAAATTCTTCAACACCTCAACAAGAAGATTACCACAATCTTCTTACACCTAACACCTAGATCACCCAAGTGTGTTCTTACCACAAGAACACTCACAAGGATATCTTGTGTTGAATGATTACCCAAATTCAAGATTACAACTCGATAATTGATAATACAATAGAGTGCAAGTGTAATCAAGAAAAGTCTAGACCTCAAGGATGTGAAAGTGAATAGCTAGGCAAATTACAACAAGAAATAAAACAATGTAAGAACAAGTGTATCCTTGAGTGTATCTTGTTGTGTTGTAGTTTTCTCTCTTGTTGTGTTGCTTCAATTCTTCATCTATTTATAGAAGATTCTTGGACATGATAGGCTCCTCCTAGAAGATTGAAATCAGAAAAATTGCAAGACAAATGAAGAATATAGCTGTTAGAAATCAACTCGGTGATTTAAGGAAATGTTGTCTCCATTGTCAAACGGTCGATTTTTGTTGTCAAACTTGAGGCGACGTCGCGCGACAAATAGACGTTTGAAAATGAGAAAACACATTTACACAGGCACGACCAGGTCAAGGGGGTCTTGACCGGTCGACCTATGCCTTGCCGGTCCCCTTAATGAAAAACCAAGAAAGGTTTGTTTCGCTTTCAAAACAAAACGTTCAGTGCAGTCGACCGACTGGCGACGGTCGGCCGGACGGCCGACGCCAGAAGCGACCGGTCGACCTGACCATTTTTCACTGTCTCATTTTTTGTTCCAAGATCATCTTCAGGTCACGGGTTGCCCTATATGGCGACAAGGTTGACCTCGAGACAAAAAGTTGTCCAATTTTTGTCGAAAATAAAACCCAAGAAATACTCCTAAAATTTAGTAAAAAACATTTTAAACCAATTGGAAGTATTTAGACAACATTTTAGGAACCTTGTTTAGAAGTAAAAACCCATTGACATAAAATCATTAAAAATGTTGTCCAATATTATCGAAAATAAACTTGAGGAAATACTCCAGGAAAATATTAAAACCATTTTAAATCATTTATGAGTATTTGGACAACCTTTAAAAACATTGTTTTGGTGAAAAATAAAATCATCAAAATTAAGATAAAAACATGTATCAAACAGCCGTGCCTCCGTCTATGATTAAAAGTAAATCACGTTAGGTGTTATGTTCTTTTTATTTATGAAATAAAAAATAATTTTATTAATTAACTCAAACTAGACAAATAAATATGTTAAAAACCATAAATGATGGAACCATTGACAAGGCAACATAGGGGCCAAGGGGAGCATTTCCCCCTGAAATTTTGAAAACAAATAGGGATATTTTGATATTTTTACTTTTTAACCTTAAAATAATTAACAAAAAGAAACTAAAAAAGTCTTCAATTACCCATTTTTTAATGTTAAAAATCCGATTCTTCGTCATTTTTTTTTCCAATTCTCTAAATTTTGTACGTTTTCTTTTACTCCACCGTAAACTTGAACTTGAATTTTAGATTATTCCCTTGTTTCTCTATTTGTCTCTTTTGGGATGATTTATGGCTCATTATCAAATTCTCATAAAAGAATTCAACATTGAGATGAGTTATTGAATAATTGTTTTGTAACACACATTGAAAATATATGTTTTCAAATATTAGCAATGAAGCTACTATGCAATTATTTCAAATTATGAAGAATAGAAGAGATACTATGATATATTGATGTAATTGTATTATACTATTTATTTTTGAATATTAAGATGTAATTGAATTAATACACTGACTTTCTAAAGATTGGTATTTATTTATAGTTTTATTTTTGATGTATTTTTTTTATTTTTTTATATTAATGTTAGTTGTACCTAGTATTTTAAAAAGTGCTAGGCGCTAGGTAGACTGAGGTTTAGCGCCTAAGTGGAGCCTGGGCGGGGCTAGGCGAGGCCTAATGGAAGAAAAACATAGACGGAACTATGAAAAGATTCATATCATTTAGGTCAATAACACATGCTTAAAGTCTACAATTTTGAAAATTCTATATGCCTAGAATACTCGTGATTCCAAATCTGCAATCTGATGAAGACCATAATATGATTTTTTATCCCTGTCCGACAGATCGAAAACTTGTTTGTGTGAATTGTCCATATAATTAAGGAAAAATACCGCATCAAGACGGTGATAGATCAAACACCGCATCAAGCAGCGAAATCACGAACAAGAATACACAAACAAACAATCAAAATCTATGTGGGAAATAATTTATTTAGAAAATAAATTGATAAAAAATGCAGATGGAGTGGTTTCAAACCAAAAAATGGCCAAAATCACCCTTTAATGATAAAGAACAAGAAGAGAAGCAAAAGAAAGAGAGAATTTGAAAGAAATGAGGCTGGGGCTTTTCGAGAAATTGTTTAGTTGGACTTGTTAGGTCTTTTACGCTTATTTGTTATTATATATTGCTATTGGATTCCGTATAAGGGTGTAAATAAATTGAGTAAAATAAAATATGTTATTGTTCAAGCTTATTTATTTCTTTATTGAACGGTAAGAATCTGAAAGAATTATAGTATGTAGATATTTCAAAAGTTTCGCATAGTATAAATGTGATTGCAGATGTGATCATATTCGCAATCACATGCATCGTAATAAAAAATAAAAGTAGTAAGACACAAGATGTAAAATTATCTACAAGCAAATTAGCTTGTAGATGTGATAATATGACGAAACTTTCCAATAGTAAAATCGTTTGATTCAATATACAAAGAATACTAAAATCAATTAGTAGAAAATCAATGAAAACTCCTATCTAGTAAACTGATCTAAGTAATACAACTCATCCAACAATAGATATGTATAGACTTCGTTTATCACAATACTAAAAAGCTATGGATAAAAAAGCTAACAAACATAACAAAGCAGACGAGATCTCATTCAACACAATGCAATTCTTTGTGTTTGTGCTTGAATGACTCTAAACTCTATCAATTCTCTTGTATCTCTGGTATCTTTCTTGTGTAATGAATCTTCCAAAGAGTCCTAAAAACTTGGAAAGAAGATATATACACATATATGACAAGTATATCACTTATGCTAGGAAATAAGATAAATATCTATACCATATCAATATGAAATCTTTCATAATCTATTTACAACATAATCTTACTATAAGTCTAGAAAGGCAAAACAAATCAAAAACAAATCCTTTAGTTTTAGGAAATTATTTTAGGTGTACAAAAATATACGCCCTAACAGAATCGTATTTGAGTTTGATTTGATTACCAATCTTATTGAGTTTACAAGTTTTAGTCGAGATAAATATAACTCAAACTCAAATAGTTTGATACTTTAACACATTTTATTATTTTTCCACAAATCGAGTTGAGTTTGACTCGAATTTCACATCTTATGGAATGAAAAGATATGTTCAAACTTTGTTTGTTATATTAACGAATCAAGTTTAAATAAGTTCTCAAATCGTTTGTTTTTGTGCCCCAACTTCATACATTCACGCGTCAAACATATATTTTTGTCGTTGAAACCAAATTACATTGGCTATTTTGTTTTGATTTGTTATTATACCATATTTATTTCTTAGATATATCATAGGTTAGCTATTTAATTATTCCAAGTATATGTTTAAAAAAAGAGCTAGTCTCCTATCAGATCGTCTAACGGACTCAGATCCGTTAGGCAGTCTAAATATCCTACCCTGGTTCGATATGAAATACTAGCTATTTATCTTTTCTCTTTCCGTAATTTTTTTGTTTTAGTTTTTGGAGTTGTTTTAAAACAGACTAATTTTTAGTAGTATGCAAATTAGCTGAACATGAACCAGGGTCATGACGAAAATGATCTGTTACCCAAAATATGGACGAATATAGGGTGAAAAAAATAAATAAAATGCACTAAATAAATAGGAAAATATATAACAAAAGAAAAGACAAACTCACACTAAAATACTTTCTAGGAAATTACTAATACTCTTTTTCGAAAAACTAGTAATAATTTCCGAGGGATATCTAATACAAAAATTTAATTATATTCAATGAAACTACTAAAATACTCTCAAGGAACTACTAATACTTTTCGAGGAACTACTAATACTTTTTGAGGGATTGCTAATACATTTTGGGAGTATATTCATGAGAAATACTAAAATACTCTTCAGAAACTACTAATACATTTGGAAAGAATGCTAATACTTTTTAGAAGGACGTCTAATAATTTTGAAGAAGGATGTTAATACATTTCGGAGAAAATTTTAATTATGTTCAAGGAAACTACTAAAATACTCTCCAAAGAACTACTAATACTTTTCGAGAAACTACTAATACTTTTTGAGGGATGCTAATACATTTGAGAAAGAGTATATTCGGGAGAAATACTAAAATACTCTTCGAGAACTACTAATACATTTCAAAAGAATCGCTAATACTTTTTTTTAGAAGGGGCTAATACATTTGGATGATCGCTAATACGGTCCTTGAAAAACTACTAAAACACCACTACCAATATTACGGAAATGCCATCGGGTCCATGGTCGATCCGTTTAACAGTCGACCCGTTAGACGGTCGACAGAGTTTTTGTGTTAAAAATACTATTTATATTTAATATGTATCAATGAAATAAAATACCAAAAATAACAAAATTAAAAAAATAACCAAAAACAGAAAATCAAAGGCTGCTTTAGTAGGGAGAGAGGAAAGTGCCTAGAAACTTGAAAGCTGTTTTTTTGCGGCAGAATTGAAGAAAAATGCCGTAATTCAGATTTTTAAATAAATGCATATCACTGACTTATGAGATTGGTCCTTGGGGAGGTTGGTAGTTGCCTGTTGATAAAGTTGGGAATTGGGCCAACTTTATTACCTGTTTTTCAGAAAATCATATTAAATTTTTAATAATATTTAAAACATTTTAAATTTCATTTTCCTTGGTCTTTTCAATTTTTATAGTGCTGTAAATGAGTTTTTGAAGGCAAATCGAAGTAATTTAATTGTTCCAGAATGATATTTTATCGTATATTTTATTTCATTAATTAATATACACCACGTATGTATTAATAATATCATGAATATTTAATATTCAAATTAAAAGAAAATACGAATTGAAACATCAATACACAACAAAAAAACTAAAATGGAAACCTAACAGAGGTGAGTTATAGTCAAGTCAAGAAAATATTTTCTAAACCTTAAATTGTAAATTGGTTGACTGTCCTTAATGCCAACAACACTACAAGAAATCTGCGATAATAACGATGGATCAACGATGGATTCGCAATAGAATAAATCAAGAAAATAAATAACGACGGATTAACATATATTTTGCATCATACAAATTGTTTACCACAAAAGTTGTTTTTGGTTAAGCCAACCAATTCATGTTATTTGAGATCACTGAATAATAATAGGGCCGCGCTATTCACACCCCAAAAACCTATTAATACACCCTATTTCTTAATACACCCTACCCACTTTTAAAAAATAACCTATTTATTTAAGACAAAAACTTGTATAGGACCGTCTTACAGATCCTACTCCGTAAGACGGATCCTCCAGCAACCCGCCCGCCCACCCGACCCGCACTTTGATTAATTAAAAAACAAAAAAAAGCGCATATGCTCCTCTAACACGCTGGGCCCAACAGACCCAACCCATGTCGCAGGGGCCCGCCCGCCCAAGAGACCTAGCCCAAGTCGCAAATGCCCGCCCTAAGAGACCAAATTTGATTGCATGCTTAATTAAAAAGTTAACAAATATGCTCAAAATTTGGGAATTGAACACAGTCTATACCAAAGCAAGGTATTATTTAGTATAACCATGTATATAAAGCTTCATTATCATCCCTTCATTCTAAAATTTTAAATTCTCTGAATACAAAGTGATACTTTATCCGAAAAATAGTGATACTTTTGGGTAATAAATATGATACTTTTAAGGTGAACATTGATACTCTAATTTTTACATATTCAAAAATAAGATTTTTGATGTATTCATTCATGTCTCATAGCTAATGTTTTTACATTGAAAAACCGATACTTGTCTTTGGAAATAGTGATACATTTGATATTAAATATGATACTTTTATGATGGACAATGATATTTTAAAATTTTAAATTCTCTGAATAAAAAGATACTTTATATTAAAATAGTGATACTTTTGAGTAATAAATATGATACTTCTAAGGTGAACATTGATACTTTAATTTTTACATATTCAAAAAGTAAGATTTTTTGATGTATTCATTCTAGTCTCATAGCTAATGTTTTTTACATTGAAAAACTGATACTTATGTTTGAAATAGTGATACATTTGATATTAAATATGATACTTTCATGATGGACAATGACATTTTAAAATTTTAAATTATCCGGAAAAAATTGATACTTTATATTAAAATATTGATACTTTTGATAAGAAATATGACACTTTTAAGGTGAACATTGACACTTTAATTCTTATATATTCAAAAAATAAGATTTTTTATATTAAAATATGTGACTGTATTAAAAAACATGATACTTTATCTCAAAAAATGGATATTTTTACTCATAAAAGTGGTACTTTTAACTCTGTCATATTTATTTTTCTTTTGTCACATCTATCAATTCATACTTCGTGATTTATTTACAAAAACATGACACTTTATCTCAAAAAATGGATACTTTTACTTATAAAAGTGTTACTTTAGCCTTGTCTTATTTATTTTTCCTTCGTGATTTAAAGTATCATGTTTTTTTAATATAGTCACAAATTAGAAATGAAGGAAAGAAGGAAAAATAAAAAATAAATATGATATAGTTAAAGTAACACTTTTATAAGTAAAAGTATCCGTTTGTTGAGATAAAGTATCATATTTATTAATACAGTTACAAACTAGGAACAAAAAAAGAAGAAAAATAAAAATAAATATGATGTAGTTAAAGTAATACTTTTATAAGTATCCATTTATTGAGATAATGTATCAAGATTTTTAATAGACTTGGGTTGATTCTTAGCATTTACATTTATAGGCATTTTTAATTTTTTTAATTATTAGGCGTATTTATGAATGGGTTTATATAAATTATTATACTAAAATTGAACAATAAGTATTAGTGGTGTAATGGTAGAACACCATCTTAAGTCTATTAAGGTTGCGAGTTCAATTCCTTTGGAGCAGATTTTTTTTTTTAAATAAGAGGTGCGGGCCAGTGGGTCTGGGGTGTGAGCGAGGCATGCGTTGGGTTGGGGGGCGGGCCGTGGGTGGGGCGTTGGGTCGGGGGGGGCACGGGCAGCGGGTCGCGGGTCGGGTGGGGATCCGTCTTACGGAATAGGATCCGTAAGACGGTCTCGAGAGACCTACTCTTTATTTAATACACTCCCAAACCTTCCCTAATTTACCTTTTCCCAATTAAACCCCAATTGTTTTTCCCACAAAACATAAACTTACACAACACATACGACCAATACACGACATTCTTTGCTAGGGAAGAAAAGAGAAAAAAAAAAACCAACAAAAAACACAACAAAAATAGGGAGGAAGAGAGAAAACAAATTGATCATAAAATATAAACATGTTCATTATCTATGCAAGTGTGCAACTCGAGATAATCGATTTCCAAGGTGAATCATCATTAACACAGAAGACACAACAATAATTTTTATATTTCGTGTATAACCATTTTCAACCAATCAAGAATTGCTTTTGTTTAAATTTTAGGAATAAACAAACACATATAGTTATTAAAGATTTGTCAAAAGAAAATGGTGCAATTTATTGAAATTGGTGCATGTTTTGAATTGACAAAAGAAATTGGTGCAATTAAGATTTGTCAAATCGATGTGCAAGATTTCGTCTTTTTATTTACAAAAAGGGAAAAGAAGTAGAATGTTTAGGGGTGGGAAGAAGATTATTTAAAAAAGGGGAATGCTATTAACACCCCCAAAACCTATTAATACACCCCTTCTTAATGCACCTCCACCCTATTTTAAAAAAAAAAAAGAACCTATCTACTTAATACACCCCTAATATTTCCCAATCTACCCTTCTCCTAATTAAACCTAATTATATCCCCAAAACATAAACCTACCCAACATATATATTCAATACATAGACAACAACTGAGAAAAGAAGAAAAGAAGAGAAAAAAAGAGTCTGAACAGAAAACACGACCAGTTCTTATTTCTTTGTGGTTCGGATTATTGATATGAAATAATTAGTAGATGGAAAGGAAAAGGAATAAAACAATATGTTATCGGAGGATGAGAAATTACCTAGAAAAGAGGAAGGCCAATGAATGATGAAATCAAAGATGCCAGATTCAAACTGCCACAGAGAATGACAAAGAGTGAAAATGGCCTTCACAAACCAAAGAAAATTTAATTTAAATTCAGTAAAAGATGAAAATGGCATAGGAACTAAAACTAATGCTACTTTCCTAATCAAGTCTGTTAAAATGGATTTCTCGGCTTAATAGATATTTCATTTTTTTTCTTTTTTAAGTTCATGTTTTTGTCCCGTAAAAAATTTTCGAATTATTGAAGATGAGGGAGAAAGAAGAAGGATATCAGTGCGGATGAGTAAGAAGATTAGATGAGGTATATTTAGAGGTTTGGTGGGTGTGTTTAGATATATTTTGGGTGCCAAGGGCATTTTAGTCTTTTAGGATGATGATATTTTTGTAATTAAAAAGAGGGGGTGTATTCATAGGTTTTGGAGGTGTTAATAACGGCTCCCTTTAAAAAAAAAAAAAAGAGCGTGTTTAGAGATATATTGGTGGGTGTAATTAGAAATTTGGTAAGGTACTAAGGGCATTTTAGTCTTTTCAGTTATTATTTTTCTATTTAAAGTGAAGGGGTGTATTAATAGGTTTTGGGGTGTTAATAAATAGCGCCACCCATAATAATATTATCTTGTGTGTGTGAATTTTTTAGAAGGGGAGATGGGAAATTGAATGTGTTGAGAGATGAGGGGATGAGATTCGAACATGGGTGTGTTTGCTCGAATATATCCTTTGACCACTTGAGCTACATCCAAATTCCTATAGTGTGTGAATTATTTGCTAATGAACGAGTATTTTATTAAGGAAAAAATACTCTTGAGGTTTGGGGTAACTAAAATCTAGTTAAGTTTCAAAATAATAAAAAATAATCCTAAAGCTTGAGGGAGTGCGGTAAAATTAACGGAAGTTGTGTAAAAGCAGACAATGTCCTTGTCGAAATTTTAAGGAAAAAAAAAATAAAGAACAAAATTACCCCATCTACTTTGAAACCTTTTTTTTTTTCTAGTTCATCAAAAAACATAGTGGTGAAAATTGTTTCGTCTCCATAACCAGGGGGGGTATTGGCAAGATCTTGGGAGGATTTTTGATGATATAATTTGTGGAAAATTTAAATAATTTTCATTTATTCTTTGTGTTTTTTAAATTTATTTAAATTTCAATTTTCTTTGTTTATTAATTGTAGATATGCTTAGGATAATTGGTGATAGATATATTCATGGGGAATGTTATAATATATATTGAAACGAATGATGTTTTTGTAAGCAATGGCGTAGCTGGAAATAAATGGGGGTGGGCCGACACGAAATTGGGGTGTGCAGGATAAAAAAATGCAAAAAAAACCATGTAAATATTTAATAAAAAAATTTTAAAAAAATATTACCTATAATTTTTTTTTTTAAAAAAAAATGGGGGCCGGGCCTGGGTTGGCCCCCAGCTACGCCGATGTTTGTAAGTTATGATAGCGGCAACCCACAGGTTATTTTAGTGACCACATGTATAAATTTTGGTGAAGAGGAGGTTCGAGTCTTTACAATGATAAGAGCGAATTTTTTAAAAGAAACAAAAAGGTTATGATAGTTGGCAAAGGGTTTTTGTAATCTTTTGAGAATAGCCAACGATACAGAGAAACTTCCGATTTACCAATATAATTTCTTGGTAGAAATAATTTTGTAATTAAATTTATAATTAGCTACTGAGAATACCAACATAATAAAAATATTATTTTTCCCCAAATTATACCGACAAATTACTAAAAACTACGAACAATTTCTAATTTCTTGAAAGTAATATTGTAGGTATTTACCACAATTTTAGATTTTATTGGTAAACATTTACTCATAACGATTTTACCTATATTTTACAGTTACCTTAATATATACTTATTGCAGTCTTTTCTGTAGTGCAAAGGGCATTTATGTCTCCTCATAATCCGTGAACAAATATTGTAGAGGCACTTTGGTTTTCTAGATCAATTTTTTGTTAACATCAACAAGTTACGTTAGGTCAACTAACAATTTGGGTAAAATGTTAGACAAAACAAACCTCAAGAGTACTTTTGCAAATTTAAAACTTAGCTGAGTTTTTTCTTTTGTAATTGCCCCACACCTCAGGGTTACGTTTTGTAATTAACCATTTTATTATTTATAAACAACTATTATTTTTCAAAAACAAAAAAAGAAAGAAAAAGAATGAGATATTATTTCAAGTGATATAACGCATACGAAGCAGTTGGGCTTGAATATATTTTCAAAAATTTGAAGCCGAATCTTAGTTTAACCACACCTCAGGGTTACGTTTTGTAATTAACCATTTTATTATTTATAAACAACTATTATTTTTCAAAAACAAAAAAAGAAAGAAAAAAAGAATGAGATATTATTTCAAGTGATATAACGCATACGAAGCAGTTGGGCTTGAATATATTTTCAAAAATTTGAAGCCGAATCTTAGTTTAACCACCAAAGAATTTTATATTAGTAGACAACTGAGATTCTCTTATTCTATACTCAATACTGGTCTTATTCCAGTTTCTGACTTTCTGCTGGTGGCCTGTAGAATTTGAGGTAGGGATGACAATTTTGACCCGGTTCGTGGGTACTCGCACTAGCCCGTCCCGTCGGCCTCACTTCCGCCCCGCCCGCCCGCCCGCATAATATATTTATTTTTAAAATATATTATAATATATAATATATATTATAATGTATTTTTATGTATATTTATATTATATCTAATATTTATAAATTGATAAGAATAAATTTTGTACATAATATTTCATAAAATATATTTTAATTTAATTTAAAACAGGTGTAGAGAATGGGTCGGCTGTCTCCGTCCCGCGACTCGTGTGTGATGACCCACCCCACCCCATTCCAGGCGCGGGCGCAGTCCGGGTCCTAGCCGACCGCCTGCTCATTGCCATTCCTAATTTTAGGAGCTTTTGTCATCATTTCATGAAGTGAAAAATATAGGATTACTCAGATAAACCACCCATAAAATTTGATTTATTTAAAAAAATTATCTATCTAACTTTGATTAAAATGATTTTTGGGTCTTGGTTTTGAAATCTATTGTCGTTAAAAGCTGACGATCTACTATCGCCCAATGCTAACATCTGTCAAAAAGAAAAAGGTGGAGAAATTCTATTTTGCTCAAGGAGAAGTATGAAACAAAAAGACTTTCAAAACTATTTGTAATGTTTTATATAGAAGGGCTAATTATAATTTATTTATAAGTTACTAACTTTAATCAAGCTTCCCATCTCCTACCTTACTTCTGTTAAAATATAATATTTATTTAGTTTCCTTATTTAAGTGTAGTCCTTTTATGGTTAGGGTTTTAGTCCTTTTAGGTTTATGTTTTCTATTTGCCTATATAAGGCTCCCCTTTGTTTCTTTGTAATTCATTTTTGATTTTGCATAATAAGAATACAAGTACTTTATGGCTTCTTTGATTTCAATATGGTATCAAGAGCCAAATTTTTAATCTTTGCCTGACTTTCGTTCGTTTTTTCTTTTGGCTCGTTTCTTGGTTCGATTTTGTTTTGTTATCGCTAGTTTTGGGTTCCAATTTGGTCAGTTTTTATTTGTTTTTTTCGGGGTTACGTTCGGGGATCTTTTCATTCGTCATGGTCATTCGTAGGGATGACTCTCTTCAAGCAGTTAGTGTGCAATTGGATGGGAAAAACTATTCGTATTGGAGTTACGTTATGAAAATTTTTGTGCGATGTAAATCTGTGTGGGGTTATATTACTGGGACAAAGGTTAAACCTACGAAACCTGGTTCGGATGGTGCAGATCCTTTGGAGGCTTGGGGAGCAGATAATTCGAAGATTATTACTTGGATCAATAATTCAGTTTCGCAATCTATAGGGGCTCAGTTGGCGAAGTATGAGACTGCGAAGGAAGTTTGGGACCATCTGGCACGGTTGTACACACAGTCCAACTTTGCCAAACAATATCAATTGGAGGCTGATCTTCGCGCTTTAAAACAGAAGGATATGAGTATTCAAGAGTTTTATTCTGCTATGTCATTTGTGGGATCAATTGTCACTTACGGAATCTGCTTATTTGCGAGCTTTTGCACCCAATGTAACACGTTGAGAAGAACAATGATTGGTGCAATTTGTGATGGCTCTTCGTTCGATTTTGAAGGGTTACGTGGTAGTATTCTCGCATCAAAGCCCATTACCTTCAGAGATTGGTGATCAATGAACTTTTAGTGAAGAAATACGACTTGGACTCACGCACGATAAGGGGATCGTTTCAACATCTGCATCGTTTTTTGCCGCACCACAAAAGCCGATTAATAATAATCCCTCACTATTGTTTTCCCTCAAGTTCTCCTTTTTCTCGGCTTTATTTTGATTTTTATGCTCACTAGCCGAACTCTCTTTTTCTTTTACCTCTCCTACTCTCAATTTTACTTGATCCTCATAAATTTCTTTTGGAGTTAAAGGAAGAAATACAAATCGCTTTTGATTGTGAACAAGAGTATACTGGTTGGTGTAGCCGTCATGTTGCACCCTCCTATCAAACTGCCACCGCCTACCCAACAGGATGTGCCCCGCCTGCATCGGCACCATATCACACAACACCTCATCCTTATATCCCCTATTTGAAACGCTACTTTTGCTTATCTACTTATCCGCATCTCTCCACAGTCGCTCAACTACTGCAACTTATAAGGTTGTGGGTGTTTTATCGTCGAAATTCCTAACCTATCCACCATCTTTGCACTTGCTACATTAGTGCAACTCCCACCATCTATGATGACACTACACACATTTCCATTGACAAAACACCTTGTATGAAAGATGTTTTCTCGCTGGACTCCCTCATCTGACTTAGGCTGAATACTCAGCGCCCTCCGAGACACTAAGGATAACGCCTCCCCTTTCGCCGCCTCTAACACCTCCAGAATATCCTCCAACTCCGGCATATCACTATAATCCTTCTTTCCTCACTCTGCGACTCCATTTCCCCATTCTCACGCAACACCAACACCCTATTATTTGGACATTGACTAGCTATATGTCCAAACCCATGACATTTAAAACATTTAATATCCCTCGTGCGAGAAGTAGAGGGTTCGATTTTACCTGCGGGTTTAGGCTCGGGCGCCCTCCCCCTTTGATCCGCCACCTTGAACTTTGCTCCTCTTTGTTGTTGGTGTTTGACTTCCATGCGTTGGAGTTAGAGCTTGATGCTTGCCGGTTGAAACCCCTCCTCTTGAGTTGCTGCTCCACTTTCACCGCCATATGCACCATCTCCTCGAGATCAACACAGCGATATAGGTCGACGGCATCCGCAATAGGGGTGTTCAATCCCGTGATGAACCTGGCCATAGTCACCTCCGGGTCCTCATCGATATTGGCCCTTGCCATAAGCATCTCCATCTCCTTGTGGTAATCCTCCACACTCTTCGACCCCTGAGTCAACCTTTGCAACCTCTGATAGAGGCCCCTATAATAGTGGTTTGGTACGAAACGACATCGCATCAGACTCCTCATCTCCTTCCAGGTGGAAACGGGCCGCTCGCCGCTTCTTCCTCTTGAGACCATTAATTGATCCCACCAAATACTTGTGTAATCTGAGAATTCAGTTGACGCCAATTTAACATTTTTCAATTCAAAATAATTTTGGCAATCAAAAAAATTCTCGATTTTCCTCTCCGATCAAATAGAGTCCTAATCACTTTTCCCTTGAACGAGGGGATTTGCATTTTGATGTTACTCAAATTGCTATCCTCACGCCCCCGATCCCCCTATTCTCGCGACCTCTACCCGGATTGTAATTTTGCTCCCTTTCGGAATCATAATCATCAATCTCATCCGCCCACTCCTCCATTCGAACCTCCAGGCCTCCGCGCCCTAGTAGCAGGCTCCTCTATTTTCGGCGCCTCCCTAAGATCCCCGTATGTTTTGATCATTACTTTCTTCATGAGGCTTGCAAGTGCCTCCATATCAAACTTCTCCAATGGTTGTCGGTTTTAAATCTGTCATGTTTAAATCACTCTCTCACGTGTATACACTCGTGTATCACTCAACTCACAATCCCCAAGTACCGCACTTGTCACGATTATAAATCAATTAGACGATCGAAAGTACGCCTCAACACACCAAGAGAATTACCAAGCCAATCAACGGATCATAAAAGATGAAATTGAAGACTAATGTTTAAATTTTCGAATTTTCCATAATTTTATTTATTTTGCACGCGGTTTACGATTCTTTACCCGCTGATTTTTTGTGCTATCCAATTTTTTTTGTACCCTTTAGGAACTAGGGTTTATGAGAAATTTTGGAAAATAGAAAAAAAAATTAAAGAACAAGGATAGACTTAACCTTGCTAGATGGCTCTGATTACCAACTGATGTGAACCGCAACAACAACTGTGCATACGACCCAACAACAATATGTTGTTAACACAAGATCTTCACTAGTTCAGTTAAAGATTGGTGGAAACCTCGACCCGTTGCTTAGCAAAGCAAGAACCTCGGTATGCGAAGACGCCACAAGAAATTATGGATTATTGCCTGATAAGTCGATAATTGCAACAAGAACGAAAATCTTGAAGACTTGGAGAAACACTCAATTTAGAGAGTAAAAGCTTAATTGTATTGATAATTAATGAAAAACAATAAGTGTTCACCCTTATAAGGAATCCAAACCCAAGTCCTACTAGGAAACAACTTAAACTGAAAAAGGAAACTCAAAAACTGGAAAAAAAAGGCAAAAAAGTCAACTCTGCGGCTCGTGACACGACCGTGTTCTCCATTTGGAATTCGGAATAAAAACTTCAATCGCAAAGACGCCAGAACCGTGTTGCCGACACGCCAAGCCGTGTTTTCTCTGGAACTCGAACTCGATCCACCAATTGTAGCACGACCGTGTTACCTCGACACGGCTAGGTCGTGCTGCCAAGCACGGCCGTGTCCGTGAGCACGGCCAGGCCGTGTCGCCTTACGCACGCCCTGTTTCAACCCTCTTTTCGTCCTGAACTCAAAATAACAACCTACGACGCGGCCCTAAAGGTTTTCTTGGCCTCTAAACATCAAAACAACTCGAAAATAATTGAAAATTACAACTAACTAAGATAATCGAACACATGACACTAATGAGACTTGATTACAAAGTCTTCAAGACACAAAGTGACTCGTATTCTCGGCATCCGTAGCTTGCTCAGTCTGCGGCAGACTCCATAATATTGATGACGCCAATCAACTGGACCACCCGAACTTCTTCCTCTATCGGTAATGCACTCTCGGTCTCCTTTTGCACGACTTGGATCAACCCATTGAGCGCATCCTTAAACTTCCTTGCTCGAGCATTGCTATCGGACCAACCGCACCAATTCTTTGGATCCCTCGTCCATGGATTCTCATCATGTGGTTAGTCGGTTTGTTACTTCTCCATCTGATTGATTGATTGCTTCAAGCATTCTGCGCATTCTTAGATATCTTCTGGGAACTCGGTTTCAAAGTCTTTTACTTCCGTCTAGTTCTTCATTGAGTGCGTACATACTACGATGTTGATTGGTGGTGATCCTACGGATCGCAAATCTATCACTTTGGTTTTTGTGTGTTTCTAGGTGACACTCTCATTTCTTGGAAGAGTAAGAAACAAGATATGGTTTCTAGATCTTCCACGTGAGTGATATCGTGCCATGGCAACTACCGCTTGTGAGATAGTTTGGTTACGTTGGGTGCTAGCAGATATGGGTGTTTTTCTTGATCGTCCCACTCCATTTGCATTGTGATAATAAGAGTGCTATTGAGGATTGTCCGCAATCAGATTTCCATGAGAGGACTAAACATATTGAGATTGAATGCCATATTATTCGACATTATTATCGTTGGTATCATCACATTGCCTTTGTCTCTTATTCTGGGCAGATTGCTGATATGTTTACCAAGGCACATTCCTCTTTGCGTTTTCATTTCGTGTTTGACAAACTCTCAATGCTTCTTGCGGTTGCATCGTGAGTTTGAGGGGGAGTGTTAAAATATAATATATATTTAGTTTCTTTTAAATCCTTTTATGGTTAGGATTTTAGTCCTTTTAGGTTTAGGTTTTCTATTTGCCTATATAAGGCTCCCCTTTGTTTCTTTGTAATTCACTTTTGATTTTGCATAATAAGAATACAAATACTTTATGGCTTCTTTGATTTCAACAACTTCAAGGCACAAAGGATGTCAAAGGCTTTTTATTCAAATTAAAAAGAACCACAACCAACCCTTCATCTAAGGGGCAAAATCATCCGTCAACTACTTGTAATTTGAATTTCTTTTTTAAATGAGTTTGGAGGAGTGATTCGAGATGATGGATAAATCTGAAAGACAATCGGTGAATTATACCCCTTGAGGTCTTGAGCTACAAGCCCACGATTATCTTTAATTTCCAGTTATTATTGTTAAACTAGAGAAAATATTGAATATTTCATTATTGTGAATTGAGTCTCAATGTGTTACAATGACTTACTTATAGACATAGAAATAGAAATGGTGGAAAGTTAGTTACGAGCTAACTACTATCTAATGAGTAACTAATCGAAACAATTGTCATTTAATAGAATTGTAACTAACTATTTGAGATATTCAAACACTCGTCCTTCAATCCGGATCACGTGGTATGAGCAAGGATTGACAATCTCCAAGTGGTAGCTTGTTGCAGAGAAGTTGAAACCGAGCAACGAGCAGTGTCTTTGTCAAAATATTTGCGGAGTTGATCTTGATGAGGTATATACCTTATCTCAACTTGTTTAGTAATGACTTTCTCCTTGATAAAGTGAACATCAATTTCTACATGCTTTATCCGTGCGTGAAAAACGGGGTTGGATGCTAGGGCTGCGACACTTTGATTAATTATCACACCAAATCACAAAGGGGGACTCAATCTTTAAACCAAATTCAGCAAATAATGAATGTAACCAGATAAGATTTGAAGTTGTGTCAGCTAGAGACTTATATTCAGATTCAACACTTGACCTTGAGACAAAAGGTTGTTTCTTTGAGCTCCATGTCAACAAGTTTCCTCCAAGCATAATGCAATGCCCACCTGTACTCCTTCTATCATCACAATTTCCAGCCCAATCAGCATCTGAGAACCCCTTAAGGAGCATCCTCTTGGCAGGACAAAAGGATAAGCCTAGGTGTAATGTCCCCTTTAAATACCTAAGCAAGTGTTTGTAGGCAGTCTAATGGTTTATGGTGGGAGCATGAAGAAATTGTGAGAGTTTGTTCACAACAAAAGTAATATCCGGTCTTGTCATGGTGAGATATTGTAGAGATCCAACAGTGCTTCTGTAAAGTGAGGGATTGTCGAATGGCTTACTGTCAGAAAGATGTAACTTCAGTGAACTACTCAATAGAGTGGATGTAGCCTTACAATTTGTGGGTCTGTTTTTGCTGAGAAGTTCATGAATGTACTTTGTCTGAATCAAACACAGTGGTTTTTTTTCGGTAGCTTCTACTCCCGGAAAATAGTTCACTTCCCAAGAGTTTTTAAGGCAAACTTGTTGCCCAACAACTTAATAACCTAAGTAACAATGGTTGAATCTTCACGAGTAATTAAAATATCGTCCACGTATACCAATGAATAATAATAACTTCCCAGTACCTCACGATAAAACAAGGAAGAATTTGAGGTAGAAACCTTGAAGCTAGTTGAGACTGTTTGAGCTTATTGAACCAAACACGTGGAGCTTACTTGCGTTCATAGAGTGCTTTATTGAGTTTGCAAAGCGCATGTGGCGATCCGGAGCTTCAAAACCCCGGTTGATACATATAGACCGTGTGTCATATAGATCACCATGAAGAAAAGCGTTATTGATGTCAATTTGTTAAATTTGCCATCCAGATGTAACTGCAAGTGTGAACATTAACCTGATGGTTCATGCCTTTACCTCCAGGCTAAAAGTTTCAATAAAATCAATCCCAGCCTGTTGTTCAAATCATCTGGCAACTAATCGAGCTTTGAACCTTTAAACACTCGTCGGACTTATATTTAATTTTGAAATCTATTTGTTGGTAATTACATGCATCCCTTGTATGTCGGTTTGTAGAAGATATATAGACTCTCCTCGGGGACTTAAACACTTGTAACTTTTATGGGACAAACTATAGCCAAGGAAAAGATACTTAGTGGGAATTATAAGGTCTCAAGAAGGGATAACAAGTGCAACCAAACAACTTTTGAAATTTGTAATCTGGAGCAGTGCCAAAAGGTTTTTGATAAGGGGAAATGGAGTGTAACACTGGTGTAGGAAGTCGATTTATAGCAAAAACAATCATGTGAAACACATCCCACAGAATTGTAGAGGTAAGGAAGCTTGAGCAAGCATGGACAAGCCAACTTCAACAATATGGAGATATTTTCTCTCAGCCCTCCCATTTTGAGCATGAGTATAAGGACATGGATGTTGAAATTGTATGCCTAATTTAGCAAGAAATGGAGCTAAGGACCTATATTCACCACCCCAATCACTTTGCAAGCATTTTATGTGAGTGTTAAAAAACCTTTCAACATAGGCATTGAATCGTTGAAAGATATTATAGGCATCGACTTGTGTTTCATAGGAAAAATCCAAGTGAAATGTGTGAAATCATCAAGAAAATGGATATAATGAGAGAAGTCATCTATGGATTACTGGGGATGGCCCCCATACATCATAGTGGATAAGCTAAAAGGGGGTGGTAGTTTTTCGTGGGTGAGATGCAAAAATGTTTTTGATGTAACTTGCCAAGTTTACAAGCATCACAAAATTCAACACTATTGGAACGAAAAGGAATATGTAATTCTTTGCATTACAGGAGGAAAGTGTAGCATTACAAGGATGGCCTAACTTTCTATGCCAATTAAGGACATTATTTGATCTCGAGAAACATGGAAAACTAATGTTGTAGTATTTTGAGAAGCTAGAGACCGACTAGACTTGAAAAGGGAGCCGTGAGATTTGAGTGGGGAGAGATCAAGTTGGTAGAGTCAATCTTTAAGAATGCTTTCCAACAGAATCTTGTGGGAGGTTTTGTCCTTGACAAAGCAACAATCATGAAAGAATTCAATTAAGACATTGTTGTCTTTGGTTATTTGAGAAATGCTTAGGTTTGGATTTTGAAGAACAAGGAATAGAAGAAGAGCCAACTTTCGAGATTGAGAGAGTAGAACCAATACCAACAAGAAGCTCTCTAGCCCTTGATAGTCAGAAGACTATGTAGTGACAAATTTTCCAAATCATCTGTCACGTGTGTGGTTGCTCCACTGTCAAAATACCAGTTTCCATCACTAGTAGGCTGAGTAGAAGAATTGTTTATTAAAGCCTGTGGAGAAGAATCCCTTCCAGAAGCACTTGAATTTCCCAGGAAGCTCACATCAAATCGTTTGTAGCACTTCAATGCTACATGATTTGGTCCAATTCACAACCACGGACTCATAGTTTGATCCAAAACCACCAAGTATGTACAAAGCAAGTTCTTCATCAAAAATATAAATGCCTACTGAGTTTAATTCATCCACAATACCTTTCATCGGAGAATATATGCATCAACACTCGGATCACCTTTTTTAAGTTTTTGAAGCATGAATTGCAGTTGTAACACGCGAGCTTTTGATTCTATTTGAAATAAATTCGCTAACACATTCCAAATTTCAGAAGCAGTGGTACACCGAGTTATATGACCAAGCATTGATTCTGAAATGGAGGATCGAATCCGGCTAAACAACAATTGATCCTTTCGTACCCCAAGCAAAATACGTTGGATTTGGAAGACTTGTTGAAGAAGATGTTGAATTGGTGATCGAAATTGGTGGAGAATATTCATTCCCAAGCAAGACTTCGAATCAGGTGTGCACGAACCGTAGCCATAACCTAAATCTTCCGAGAATTGTAGTTGTTGCGATCGAGACGCAAGGCCATTGGAGGAAAATGAGAAATTGAAGAAACAGTGTAGGAAAGATAATCAGAAACCATGACTGATTTGCAGAGAAAAAAATCAGAGAGAATGGCTAAAAACATTGGTCGCAGAGAAGAGGCTCCGGATAAACTAGAGAAAATGTTGAATTTTTCATTATTGTGAATTGAGTCTTAATATGTTACAACTGACTTACTTATAGACAGAAATGGAAATGATGGGAAAGTTAGTTACAAGCTAACTACCATCTAACAGAACTAACAGAAACAACTGTCATTTAACATAATTGTAACTAACTATTTGAGATATTCTAATAATTATCGTTATTATTATATTTCATTCAATGTTCTTTTTCTTTTTCATGTTAGTAGTAGTCTAGTTAGTTAAATATGAGGCGGGAAAAATTCTTATTTAACAATTGCGAATATTATAAATATTTATAAATTTTATTGCGAAGAAATAGTTAAAATAATATGGAAATAACTAATATACATATTTGTATACTTACGATTTGAAATACGAATATAATATATAGGGATGGTAAAATCCATGGGAACCATCCCCGTCAATACCCGAGCAATATGGGATGGAGAATCCCCAATTAATTTGGGGATGGGACGGGAATGGTGATTCCCCGCTTCTCTAAAATCGGGATGGGACGGGGGATGGTATTTATATCCATCGTCCCATCCCCATCCCCGTCCCATCCACATTCCCCAAATTATAATATTTTATTTTATCAATTTTAAAAACTAATGGAGTGCTTGCTTGTGAAAAAAATTTCACTCCTCCATTTTTTTGACAAAATTTTGCATGAATATATTATCGCTTGTGAAAATTTTCCAAAAATATATTATTCACTTTTCTCATTTTTCAAATCACCAATCACATCCATTTATAATTTTAACAAAAAATATTACATCAACTATCATTGTTATACAATCATATCACAAATATTCTCTTATTTTTCAAATCACCAATCACATCTAATTACTATTATACTAAAAAAACAATCACATCAACTATCATCATCACATTTTCATCTTATATCCGATCACACTCTTACTCATTCTCATTTTATTTAAATAATATTTTCACATTATTCTCTCTAAAAAAAAAAAAAAAAAAAACGAAAGGTCAAGCAATCACTCCCTAAACTCTTAATTTTTATTATCTCAAAAACAAAACTCTTAAAGTATTTATAATTTTGATTGTTCTCATTATTTCTTTTATGTATTAGTTTTTATGTTATTTTATTTATTTTAAGTAATTTATTTTATAGATTTTTGAATTAAAAGAATATAAAATGGGGACCTAGATTCCCCGCTGGACCTTGTTCGCCCCGAACGGGGATTCCCCATCCCCGTCCCAAATACCCAAAGCGGTGAATGGTACGGGGATGGTATTTGGGATAGGATTCGGAGACGGGGATCGTATCTCCAATACCCTCCCCACCCATTGCCATCCCTAATAAAATAAATGTTCGAAGTAAAAATATGGCTTATTTTAAATTATATTTAAATGCATTGTATTAATACTTATGTTTCGATTATATAAAAATTAATTAAAGTACTTTATATTAATTAATGTATAATGATAACACACAAGTAAATATATTTATTTAATAATAATTAACACATTTTGATGTGAAATGTATTTATACTTGTATCTATATAATATATAATAATATTATAGTATTTTTATATTATATTATATTATAACTTAACATATTAAAATAATTATTTAACAATAATCAATGTATTTATAAATAATTAGTATCTTTATTTTGTTATTTATATATTAAAGCGTCAAGTACTATACGAGATAATTAAAATACATGCATGAAACATTTTATTTTAAAAGTACGGAGTATTTAATGGCTCTTCAAAATGTGTACAAGAAACGAAAGTATTTTCAATTATTTGTACGTCACGGTTACTATACGGATATGATATGAATTTTAACTAACAGAGGTTGTAAGGAAAATCCGGTATTGAAACTTAGAAAAAGGAATTTTGGTTAATAAATCAAACATCAAAAAGTGGTTTCTATAATTAACTCTTAAGATATATTATCAAGTTAAGAAAATAAAACAAGAAAACAACTCAGTAGCCAGCAGAAAGCTTGTTTTTCTATGCAGAAGTTTCATCTTATAACTTACTTCACATTATTATCAGATGTGTTTGCAAGCATTTTTCACATCATCATTCGGCGAGTCACATTCTTAACTAATTTTGAACTAAATTCTCCGGTTTAGTAAATTATACAAGCTATCAATTAAGAATGAAATTTACAGCTTAGCAATAGCATATGCAGGAAGGTTTGATCTGACTGGGAGTTTCAAATCTTCCCAGTCATCATCAACATCCATCTTCCAGAAGTAACGGTCAACCATTTCGTCACCGATCGACTCTAATTTGGAGGGCTCCCACTACAAAATCACGAGGAAAAGGAAAAGAAAGTCTCAGCTGAAACTCTATATTCAATTCTTTTTCGGGTTAATTTAAAAAACTACATCTGAGATTTAACCTAATTAAAAAAATCCAGTTATCTTTTCAAAATTAGAAATACCCCCAGGAAGTTTATGTTTGTTTTACAAATAGTCTCTTAAAAGGTGCAATTTGTAAAATAAAAACAAATGTCAAGGGGGTATTTGTGATTTTGAAAAATAACTGGCTTTTTTAGTTAAATCTCAGATGTAGTTTTTGTAATTTACATTTCCTAGTATTATACATCATGACAAGGGTATATTTAGTAGGATATACGAATGAATGAATGCTGGTGCACCTTTGGATTTCTATCCTTGTCCAACAGTATAGCTCTGCAACCCTGATTTCGGAATAGGCTTTAAACATTTATGAATGAGCAAACAGAAGATTACAAGTTTGAGTTGAGACTATTTGCCATTTGTACCTCAACAAAATCCTTGCAAATATCTCCGCTCATCGCATGAGAAAGCATTCTGAATTCTCGGACAAGGCATTTACCGATACCCTGGAGCCTCCCTTCTCTAATCTAAAGCAGTTTTCAGGCCATGTATAGTCCACGACCACGAGCATTATAAGCAACACAAGACATGCAAGAATTAATAATCAGGTCAGGCCATGACAAGTCTAAAAGCCAGAATAACTGGTTGAAAAGCAGATTCATATCAATCTTTAAACAATCAGCCTTATCCACAAATTAAAAAAATAAAAAAAAATCGAGCAGTTCAAAGAATTAGTATTGTCCCTAGTTCATCTATGCTGATATGGTATTCAGTGAAAGATATGTCAAGCATGTTGACTTTAGGTATCCACAAAGCAAAATGTCGTCGATAGATATTTTAACTGAATATCTGAAAACATACATGTTCCTTAGTGTCCACTAATTTAGGGAAATGAGGCAATTGTGAAGGATTTCAAGTTCCATCCCCCAAAACACTTTGACAAAAAAAAAGAAAAGAAGATCAGAGACAATCGGCCTCCAACAGGCTAGCACAAATAAAAGCACTTACGGATCTTAGAGAAATTTTAAGGCTCGTAGGGGATGCTTTCTTCAATGACAGAATTGTGGAAGTGATCCAATTATCCTTCTTGTCAGCAGCCTCCCATTCCTAAAAACACGAAAGCGCAAAACAATCGGAAACTGTATATATATAATATTCCCGTGTAAGACGCACCAGCCAAAACTGATACAATATCTTCAAATGTTCTTACAAGGGCTGCTATAATCTCTTCAATTGTTCTCGAAAAGCATTTATTAATGGTGCCCAACCTGCAGAAAACGTGAATGGAAAACGTTAATTCAACACCACCAATAATCTTTCCAGTTAATTATTCAAGTAGGATGCATTTGTAAACCTGAGTATACAATGAGAATATACAAGAGCTAAATATCATTATATATAGTCAGCCACTCGATGGAAGCTATGGTGGAGAATTATATAATTGTCAATTGAAAAATTATTTCACGAAATTTAGAAAGCCTTCTAGTTCTAGGTAGTATAATACACAAGGAAAAACTTTAAGATAAAGTCGGAAGAAGTATCATAATGGTAACAAGGATGCAAAACTTTAGTTGCCCAAATATTTTGTTTCTAGATGGTGTTCAAATTACTCTTCCTAATGAGGTAACTTTTCTTAAGCCCAGCGTGTAAAAAAACTTATTATGCTAAATTCAAGAATATTCTTACCTGTGGTAAGCGCTACCCTTTTTCAAATTCGGGATCTGTGTGAAATCACTAATAAAAGAAGAGATAACAGCTGGATCACCGGAATTTGCTTTAACAAGTGCTTCTTCTAACAATGGCAGTCTCTGTCCAACAGGAGAAGCATATTTAAAATAACAAAATATACGCAATGCTCCACAACACACCTGTGAAGCAAATAATTCTCTGGCTGGCTTAGAACAACTCCAAATAGACACAGAACACTATGAAGCAACTAATTCTCCGGCTGGCTTAGAGATGAGAACCAATGAATTTCTAAATTCTAATAAAGAGACATTAAAGCGGTCAATTGAGAATGGATATCAAACCAAATACACATCCCAGCATGTATTGTACTGCAATGGATTTGCAAAAAGTTTTTAACCTTTCTAAAAGGTTAACTAATTGAGATTTACTGATATAAAACAAGAAAATGACTCTTTATGACGCACACACGCCTATAGGGTTGATAAGTCGCTTAAGACTTTCTTATCCTAGCTATAAATTAATAGTATTCACCAAATTGCAGGTATTGAAATAACATCACGTATAATTCAATCCCAACCTCGAACCCCTGCATCGCCCCACACCCGCGCAATCACTTCAGCTAGAACCTCTTTTTTATTTTCAAAGGATAATATCCAAAAAAGCCGACCTAATAACACTTCCTTACTCCCCAATAAAACACACACACACAAAATTAAAAAAAAATGAAGACAGATTGAAAAGAAGTAGCTTCTCGAAAACATCACTAACCCAGTTTAGAGCTGCTTTTGTTTTGAGACCTTAAGAAAACAAGCACTAAATGTGGTTATGTGGTGCACATTGGAAGTTTTATGAAATTTTCTCCCAAAAAAAACAAAGGATAAAGGAAGAAAGAAAAAGAATCAACGGCAATGAGTCATAACCAGAATATTGCACTAGCAAGACACTTTTGTTGAAAAAAGAAATACATTTTGTAGTTTCAGACAGAGGATTATACCTCTGATAGAACAAAGTGAGTTGCTAGACCACATGCAAGCATTTCAGCACCATCCAACCTTGTACCTGTCAGACCAACGTATTCTCCTGCCAGAATAGTGCAATTTCAAAGAATGAGACGAATCAATGCCATTGTAAACAGAGGTATTTTCCAAATAACATCAACAACAGAAGCAAAATATGAGGCCATCAAGATCACAAAATAGAAGAGAAAATGTAAAGATATGCATACATATATATATTTATCATTTTTTTCCCAAGAAGGCATGGCGTATGAAGAACACAAAGATAACAGGAATTACCGAAAAATCCAGGGAGTCTTGACAAAAAGTAGGAAGCACCTACATCTGGGAAAAGCCCCAGTGCTGTTTCAGGCATAGCAAAAAGCTGCAAGAAGGTTAGATTGTGAACATATATGAGAACATTAGATCAACTAGTAAATCATTACCTTCATGGGACAGGAAAAACAAATAACTTAATGGCTATTCATATCAGACACAACTATCATACAACATATCAACAATCAGGTTATATTGTGTACCTAAAATCACAGTAATTATCAAATATAAACACATCAAGGTCTGAACTACGATACTTATATATGCATAAATAGGAACGACTAACTACATAATAATGGATGCAATGCCCCTGTAATCACACTCGCTACAAGCCAAGCTTTCAGCGGGGTGGCTGCCGTAGGCCATCTAATAAATAACCAATCTATGAACAGAGAAATAAACGCTGAAGTATGAAGTGGGCAGTGCAAAAGAAATTAGCTTGATTCCATCGAGTTTGAGTCTTAGCTTCAGGACAAACAGCATCTTGGTTTACATGTAATAATGTTTTTTTTTAAAAAAAAATTAAAGGGGTCATAATTCTGGAAATCAGTGGAAGCATTATTTCTCGTAATTTCAAACCAATATTCTAAGTTCACAACCTGAACAAATTTATTTGGAGCTGTTTTGGTTGGCATCATCTATCTTAGCAAATGAAGGACCGACATTGAAGACCATTTAGTGTAACAATGTCAGTATTCCATCTTAAAGAATCTTGAATACTTGCACCAAACAGATATTAGCGATGGCAGCTAAAAGAAGTATATACTTCATCCATACATAATGCAGATAGTATCATAAAGGAAAGGTCAATGGAAATGGTTGAGATTTTAAAAGCACTATAATACATCATGCAACGCATCATTGTCAAGCCAAAATATAGTCTTGTATAATCTTCTAATTAAACCACAAAATAAGCCTACGTTCTGCGAGAAGTGATGAAGGTCACGCCTTCAAGACTGGGGTAGGCCAATTCTTAGGTTTTTGAGTCTTGCATTTTCTTACACTTGTCAGCAAAGTCATTGTGGTTATTTAAATATCACCCCATAATATTTGAATATTTTGGCCACTAAGTGATCTATAATTCACAGCTGAAAGATTATATTTTACATGCTATTTTTTTCCTCCTAGGCCAATACAGTGGACATATATTTACATAAAAGCAACCATATTGATCTCTCTCAAAGTTTGGGATTCTATTCTCAATGTTGGTAATGGTATAACTTCTATCAGAATTATACAGTTCCCAAGTCAATAATACAAATAATATATAACAGATCAATTGTTTCAGTTCTATTCGTTTCTAAATATTGTCATTTAACTTGAGGGGTTTAACTTTAGTAAACAGCAGTTCGTTTATTTTGTCCGTGCGTATGTGTGTGTTCGGATAACAAAACAAAATTTCTACAGGTGGACATCGCTTTGGTTATATTTCTTATATCTCAATGAAAGTAGTAATTCTATTATCTCTGCTTACACACACACAATAATTATGCACATGCATATATACATGCAATGCCAAAGATGATTGAACTGTGCCAAGTAAAGATACAAAATTCATATACCATCAAGAAGAAAAAGATAAGTACCGTATTCTCTGTAGCAATGCGGAATCTACCATGTATAGAAGCACCTGCGCCTCCTCCCATGACAATTCCATTCAGAATTGAAACCTTTAAACGTATTTGCAAAAAAAAAGCAATAAGACTCGCTCAATATTTCCAATGTGAACAGCAGACACTAAGTGACCATTTAAGCAGAACATGTATCTTTTCTTAAATTAGCACCTGGGGTTTGCTGTATGTAGCCATCACATAGTTCATTGTAAGTTCCTCTCTTGAAAAATTTGCACCTGACTTCCAATTACCTGATGCTCACAAAAGATACCAGGCATCATCTACTGCAACGCAAGAGCCTTGAATTATCAATTAAAACATGCGGATAAATCAGTTCAACAAGCAGGATGGTTAAGCGAATACATAGAAAGTAAGCAAATCGAAAAACGCAGAGACCACTCTGCAGGTTGGTGCCAAATTAGAACTTAACATGTTTTGATTTATGACTTGTCAAACTCTGGTCACAGCAAAATTGACTTAAAAAGACTCATATTTGAGAAGAACTAGCATTTATAAACACGGGAGAAAAACCTGGGAGATTAGTTCAAATAATATAAAAAAGAATAGAAACCACATTCTTAAGAGACTATACACAAATTTTGACATTCTGAAAATGAAACCAAGACAAGCATTTGATGACACTTATATACCTTATAAGTATTGCCAAAGTTTGATGTTCATATTAGTCTAGAATAATACAAATTTTTCAATCTAATTTTACCAACTTTTTAATATTCTATCTTTATTAGCCAATCCTCAAAAATTGACCATTCATGACATCAATTTACATGCATAGAACTTCTTAAAATATTGACCCTCATATGAAATAAGCAATGACAACTAAGGTAATAGTTGATTAGATTCAATCTAGTTCACATGTCCAACAATTAAAGGAGTAAAAAGCCATAGTCCACCTTGATTAATTTCACGAACAATTTCTGCAACATCAGCTCCAGCACAAAATGCTCTTCCTTTTCCCTATTGCATATGACGGGGGAGATGAGGGAGGTAAATTATAATACAGCGTAGGAGGCTAACAACAGCGGTTCTGCAGACATGGGCACACAGGGAGCCCATATCTTCAAAAACCAGTTTGATGGAAATATACCTTTAAAATTATTAATTTGACAGCAGACTCTTCTTCACAAGCAAGAAAAATATCCAACAAGCGAGACACCTAGATTAAGATGAAGAAACAATTTCAGTATGTGATTGAACTCGGCTCAATCAGGATAGCACTTGGTCTGCACATGACTTTACAGCTACAGAAACAATTAATGCCCAGAAGAATCAGTACAATGGTTAGCTGCAACGGAAATTAACAATGTAAACAGAAGCAATATCAGAAATAAAATAAGGTCGTATCCACATAATGATTTTTCCAGATACGAATTAATCATCAGATGGGAGTCAGGTCCCAATTGCATATTATCATAACACGGCAGACCTAAGAAGGCAGGGAAAAGATTCCCTTCCACAAAAATTTCTACCAATTCCACATGGAAAACCTAGCAGCTGCAATCTGAGAGCAACTATGGATTGCTTCTGATTATTTCTTAAAGTTATCAATTTAATCACATGAGAAATTACACATATACATGCATCTAAACCTATAAGATAACCAAAGTCCCCAAACCCTCAAGATTCTTTTACTCAGCCTTCAGTTCTATTACTCTAAAAACAATATACAGCACCAACTTCATGCACAAAGGGTCTTGAAAGATCAGAGACAAAGGGTCTTCAGTTATTAAAATAAATTCTAAAACAATCAAATGCTCAACTTGTATAACAATGTTTTATTTTCTTGAAATAAAATTCCTAGCAATATCACAGAGCAGCCGATGATTAATTCAATACATACCATTGCAGCCGAAAGTGCATTGAGCTGCTTAGGCCTGTTAAGTGTGATAATTCTCACAGATGATTTCGCTTCCATCAATACCTGCCCAAGTTCACCCGGTTTAACATAATTGGTGAAAATTCAACAAATCAATCTAAATTACGAAACAAACCCACATTATATTTCGCCATATATAGAAAGTTTCAGCAAAATACTGAATTTTTAGTTGATCAGCATAACAAGAATATAATTAAAGCCCAATTCTTAATTATTTATGAAAAACAAAACAAAAGAAAATAGAACGCGGGTAATTAAAGATAAACTGGAGCTGTAACAAGAGGACTCCCAGAAAGATTTCAACTTTATTTTTCCTTAATAAAAAAATAAATTTAAACTAAAATCAAGTGGAAAAAGAGTTCAAAATTTTTAACATGATCGGTTTCTCCATTGGTAGAAGCCATGGTACTTCGAGAATCGCTTTGCCTTGTTTTGGTGTAGACTGTAGAGCCAGAAGATGGTAAACATTAGACCATAAAATTGATTAAAAAAACAATTGAAATGTTTACTAAAATTGAAATACATGCTATTGACAGAATCATTTCTGTTTTGCCACGGCACTGTACAACTTAAACTGTACAAGGTACATGTGATGTGAATACATCATACAAGTTATATATTGAATTGTAATGTAAATTGTAACCAGCGTTATAAATAACGTTAGGCGAACAATCCAGGCGGGAACTGAGTGTGCTTATGCGGGATCTTGGCGGGATAGAAGGACAAGACCTAATCGAAAAAAATATATAGATGGATAAGGGAGTAATAAGCGCTAGGCGAAAATTTTCATAAAAGCTATTTTAACTTACCTTTGTAGCGTCAATCCCTAAAACTATATTTATGGAACAACCTACCTGACTTTTATAAATTGAACTTGCCCAATACTTTTTTTTTTTAACTTTTTTTTAAAATTTTATTACTAAAACTCAAAGTAGTGTATGTTACGATGATAGTCCGTGAATTTGACTTTTAGCATTGTAGCATTGGAAAATTTACAACAATACAAATGTAATCGCAAGTGTAATAGTATCAATATATGGCTATAAATATGCGAGCAAATGGAATGGAAAATGCATGAAGAATTTTACCGCTCTTCTTATCATTGTTTACGTCTTTATCAATGTATATTTGTAGAAATAATTCATAACACGTTATCAACCACGAGTTATTGCTCGAGAAAAGGTTTGTATATTTCAAGTTTGAATTTCTTTGTTCTAATTTATTTGTATTTCCTTTGTAGAAAAATGGTTGAGTATCGAAAAGCAAAAATTCGGTTCCTTGATACCCTTTGGCGATAATTATTTATCATGGTGTTTGGATGTTAAATTGCCGTTCATGGTCAAGATCTGGCTAAAACATTGAAGCACTGTAAAAATAGAAGAGGCGATATAAAGATGAGGCAAATGCAATGATATTTATACGCTATCATCTATCAGATGATTTGAAAAATGAATATATACAAATTGAAAGACAGACCGAGCTCTCGTGCAAAAGCTCAAAAATAGATTTGATCACACCGAGATACTCCCGCATGCACAATATGATTGGCAATAAGCGAGGTTGCGGGACTTGAAGTCCGTGGCGAGCCTTAATTTGGCATTATTTAAAATTGAGTCCCGGTGGCTCTTTGCGGGACAAAATTATCTTAATATGATAAATTGGAGAAAATATTCTCACTATGCATATATCGAATATTGTGATCCAACAACAATATAGACAACGACAATTCTAAACATATTCGAATTAATTTTGGTTCTTCTCACAGTGAGAAAACAAATGAATTGTTGTTGAGAAATCACGATTTGCGACATGGGTCAATGTTGTGCCTAAAGCACATGATAACTCCGGTAGAAGAGGAGGCCGATTTAGAGGCCGTGAGTACAAACTTGGGCATGGTGGCGCGAG
Organism: Rehmannia glutinosa; assembly: GCA_016081115.2. Lineage (NCBI taxonomy): Eukaryota > Viridiplantae > Streptophyta > Magnoliopsida > Lamiales > Orobanchaceae > Rehmannia > Rehmannia glutinosa. The sequence goes on along the minus strand of CM071937.1, from coordinate 37,778,848 downwards.
GGTCGTGGTCGTGGTGGTCCACATCAAAATACCCTTAAAATACGACCATGGCGGTCATGCAATTACTATAATCGAGATAATTATCATTATTCCCAAAATAATTATACAATCAAATAGAGGTATCAAAATCAGTCAAATCGTGATAAAAGAAAAATGTCGATGGAAAGAATTGGTGGTGATCTTTGTAACAGGATGTGGTATGATGGTCATTGGCCCAAAATATGTCGAGCGCCTTCAAAGACTTGGTAAATCTATACCAGGGGAATCAAAGAAAAAATAAAGGCAAAAATGTTCAAACACGTGCCATTTTGATGTAGTGGAGCAACCTACTACTAATGAGGCCTACACATCTGAAATTATACGCGATCAAAACCTTGTCCAGGACTAGAAATTACTCGATCTATCCGATTTTCTTAAGGATCATGAGCAGATTTGGATAAATTAAAAATAGATTCAATATTTGTATGTTATTTCTATCGGATGATATATTCTTGAGATTAAGTTTGTTGTACCGATGTTTGTACTAGTTAGGATGATACATTCCGGTTTTAAGCTTTTAATATGAAATAATAAATGCATTTTGTGTCGATATTTTTATCATAAAATATGGTAAATTTCTACCAAATCATTCACAAATTTTACATTCAAAAATTTCCCATTAATTTCTCTCCTCCAACGGCAATATTAAACGGCTATGAGCAGGTAACTTTTTTCTATAAATATACCAACATTTGTAAGTCAGCGACTCACGATAATCTAGAGGGGGTTAATAGATTATCTCCATCTTTTCGATTATGCCTCTTTTTTGAAACAAATAAGCGAAGACAATAATAAAGGTGCGGGAAGTAAACAACACACGTCGATTTATAGAGCTTTAGCCCACCTAGGGACTACGTGCTCTACCACCCCGATAAGGGATAGGTTTCGAAAAGAAAAAGAATTTATTAATTACCACAATTAATACAAATTCAACTTATAACAACACCTTGAAGTGCACCACACTCTTCTTCAACACCACCTTTGAGATTACCACAATCTCTCTTGAAGATTACCACAATCTCCAACGGCACCTTGTGAATATTACCACAATCTTCAACCATAAAGAACACCAAATTCTTCAACACCTCAAGAGTACCACACTCTTGAAACACCTATCTAGATCACCCAGTGTATTCTTTCCACAAGAATACTCTGAGGATATCTTGTGTTGAATGATGACCAAAAAACAAGATTACAACTCAATAATGAATATTACAATTTGAGTGCAAGTGTAATCAAGAAATGAAAGCCTAGACCTCAAGATATGAAAGTGATAAGGTAGGCAAATTACAACAAGAATGATAACAATGAAGAGCTAATGTGTTTGCTTGAATGTATCTTGTTGTGTTGTATCTCAATTGTTGTCTCTTGTGTCTTCAAATCATCCTCTATTTATAGGAGAGTTTTCAAGATTGGATCTCCAACATAGGCTCCTTCATCTTCACTTTTGTCTACAAAAAGAAGATCACAAGATGTAGAAATATAGTACAAAATTGATAAAGTAAATCTTGTTGATATGGATGTCCAACGGTACAAATGTTCTTTGTCAAAAGATTACGGGGGTGAATGGTCGCGTAGAGATATAAATTCAAATTTAGATCGCACAAATTTACATGGGCGGCCAGGTCGATGGGGTCCGGCCAGGTCGACCCCATGCCGGTCGGTCCAGACCAGGTCGACCCCATGCCCCCGATCTCCCTTCCATTTTGAAGAAGCAGAGCAGTGCTTACAAGCGGCATCGTCGACCCCCGGGCTAGTCGACCCCTGGGCGATCGGTCGACTGCGCAAAAAACCTTCGGTCTCATTTTTGTTTCAACGTTCTTCTTGGTCACGGGTTGCCCTATGGGGCGGCCAAGTCGACCACGAGACGAAGTGTTATCCAATTTTTTATCGAAAATAAACTTCAAGAAATACTCCAAAAATAGTAAAAATATTTTAGACCGATCGGGAGTATTAGGACAACATTTATAAATATTGTTTTGGTGTAAAAACGCATTAACACAAAATCATCAAAAGTGTTGTCAATATTTTAGTCGAAAATAAACTTGAATAAAAACTCAGAAAAATTAGTAAAAATATTTTAAATCAATTTGGAGTATTTGGACAACATTTAAAATATTGTTTTGGTGTAAAAACCAATTAACACCAAATCATTAAAAGTGTTGTCCAATTTTTATCGAATAATAAACTAAGAAATACTCCAAAAATTAGTAAAAATATTTTAAATCATTTAGGAGTATTTGGACAACATTTATAAACATTGTTGTGGTATAAAAACTCATTTAAACAAAATCATCAAAATCTTGATAAAAACATTTTTCTAACAATCTCCCCTTTTTGATGATTACAAACCAAAATAATTTTAGAAGATCGATTTTAAAACAAAACACATTTTCGGTCTAAAACATCAATCCATTACAAGCAACATTCATCATAAGTGAAACATAAAAGAGTAGAAGCAAAGATTTTCAAAAAACATTTTGCACAAACTCCCTATCAATATGCACATTAAGAGCAAGTATAGAAGCAAATAATTAAAAACTAAAAGCTTAGCTTTTACAACTTAAGCTTGAATTTCATGAGCTTATAAGCTCCCCTGTCATAAGATATCATAAAAGTCCATAATTCATCAAATGGACTAAGTATCATTCACAACTTTTGGCTTTTAAGAGCACTTAGCTTATAGCTTTTCTTGCAAGCTTATTTTTGGCTTCTTTGAGCAAATAAGCGTTTTTCTGTTTTCCCCTTTGGAATCATCAAAAATAATGTTATACGATAAAAACATCATATATTTATATCAAAGTGCGCAATTTAAATGATTTATCGAGCTATTTGAACATTGAAGCTAATAGACCAAATAGGAGGGAAAAGTCAATCATATGACTTATAGAAGCTTATGAAAACTCATTTGATTTGCAAAACATGATCTCTATAAATATATAAGACTTTGAAATCGAGAGAATCATGTAAGTGATGAATTTTTCATTGAAACGTTTTATCAAACACTTAGCGGGCGTCAAAAAAAAAGAAGATATATATAGCCCTTGTAAATGTAATCAAACCAAGTTTTTCATCACCAAAAGCAATTTTACAAATATAATCCAACAACAATCATTATTCACAACACAACTATGCAAGAATTCCAACAAAAATCAATACATAAGCATTTTCTCAAGGGTTCCCAATTGAGATAAGGGAGTAAATTCTTACCATTTAATCGGTGAGGATGAGTAACAATGATGATAAATGAGCAATATAATCCCAAAATATATAATTTATGCAACAAAACTCATTTTAAGTGAATTGTGTGTGAAATTTGCAAAGGGACGAAAGTAGAGTGAAATTAACCAAAATGGCGAAAATGAGAACATAAGCGATTTTAACCAAAAAATCTAAATGGCGTCGGTTGGAGGCTAGGGCGACCGGTCGGATGCAGGCGGTTGAGTCGGCCTTAGCTCGATCTTGTTTCGTTTTGATTTTTGCAAAATTGAAATTTGAACCGAAAATCCGATTTTTACCCCTAAGTTTTAAAAGGCGTGCAAAATACAAGCGTAGACCTCATTCAATATACATTATGTCATAATCAAGCTCGAAATGAGGTAAAATACTCGGCGGTAAATGAACAAATGTTCGAGTTATCTTTGAGACGGAATTAAACACATCTCAAATTTTCGTTTTTTAGAAAGCAATCCCTTAGAAAAAGATATCGAATCTCAATATGTTTAGTTCGATTATGACAAACCATATTTTGAGAAATTATAATCAGGACTTGTTATCCCTAAAAAAATATGAACTTTTTAAAACCTTGTATAAACAAGCTATAAGAAGAAGTGCCTTTCAAATATTTGAAAATTTCTTTTAATTAGACACTTTAATGAGATTCGTTGGGATAGTTTTGAATCGAGCATATAGACATAAGGCATAGAAAATGTCGGAGTCTAAAAGAGTAATAAGAAGATAAACATACCTCGAATTTGATTGTTAACCAATATTCATTTCTCAACTTTTGTCCATCTTGATATTGTTGCCATAGGAATATAGATTGTTCTTCTTCTTGATGCCTAATTTCTTCAAAGGTTCTTTGTATACTTTGTTTGAAATATAACCATCTTCATGGAATTGTTCAACTTGAAATCAAGGAAGAAATTGAGCTCCCCATCATGATCATCTTAAATACATCTTGCATCAACTTAGAAAACATCTTGTACAAAAATTCATTAGTAGCACAAATAATATTCTCATCAATTTGCACAAGTAAGCACTCTTGCCCTTTGTCGAAAAACAAAGAAAGTAGATCAACTTTACATCTTGTAAAATCATTTTGCAAAAGAAAATATCTAAGTCTATCATACCATACACGGGTGCATGTTTTAAACCAAACAAGGCCTTTTACAAAAATCACTTGGCCTAGAAAAATTTTCAAACCGGTTGTTTTTCATAGACTTCTTTTAGAATAAAACTATTTGGAAAAGTGGATTTAACATCCATTTGTTAAAGCTTGAAATTTTCTTAAAAGCAAGAATAGGCAAGTAGAATGCGAATAGCTTCAAAAACATGCTACGGATGCAAATGTTTCATCAAAATCAATACCTTCTTCTTGACATTACCTTTGAGCTATTAACCTTGCCCTTGGTCATCAAACACATTCCAAAATATCAAATAATTTCTGCAAAATCTTAACAAGATATCTTTGCACAATAGCATAGTAATATTGAATAATAGAGATACTGATAACAAGTAACACATACTATGCTTTCAAACAAATCATCAAGAGTTTCATAAAACATGTAAGTTCAAATAAGCTTATAGAAAGCTATATAAGGTCTCTTTTTGAAATTTGAAAATCAAGAGCATATAGTTGAGACCTCGTTTAAAAAAGCATTTGAACAAGAGTTTTGACAAGAATGAATATAAGCAATCAAATGCATAATTTTGAGAGAAGGATGAAATTCAAATGTTTTATCAAAATAAAATATAATCTTTACAAGTCTTGGATAAAACAAGCTTTATCGAATAGTGCCTTTCAAAAATCGAAAAAATCTTTTAATAGCACTTGTATGAAATACTTTGAAATATCTTGAAAAATAAGCTCATAAGCATATGGCAAAAAATATATCGAGTCTAAGAGAAAAATAACAATGGTGAGCGTACCTCGATATCTTAATCATTTCTTGATGGATTATGAGAAGATAGCCAATTAATAAAGAGATATAAATCTACACAATTCTTAAACAAGTTTTGCACAAAACAACATGATACAAGTATAGGACAAAAAACAATATCGTCACAAGTATGATTATGCCATAAGCATCCATAGGAGATTATAAAACTTTAGTTTAAGTAAATGCACAAAAGTTTTAAAAACATCATGCAAGTCTCTTTTCAAAAGATCTTAAAAGCACAAATATTTATTGAAGACCTTGATTTTAAAAAATATTTGAAAACTTATTTTGACAATTAAAGCACAAATAAAAACATGCAAAATAAAATGCATATTTAAATAGGGATATACGGTTTACCAATTCGCCATTTCCATGGGTTGTGTATTTCCCATTTGTTGATGATATCTTCCTCTTTGAAAATCATCTTGTTGATGATAGCTCTTCCAATAGCTCCATTTCAAGGATTGTATCCTTCTCATTGTTGATAATGTCTTTCTCTTGGAAATTCATTTTGGTGATGTCTTCTCCTTTGATCAAATGAGAGCGATCATTTGATGTCTTACAGGCGGTATGAATTTTCTTTGATTATTATTCCAGGGGTACCTAATATGACATTCTTTGTGGTACCCTCAAGTGTTTGGGTCCTTTGAGATTAGCTTTGAGATTTTTAGGTCTCCAATGATAATTAGAGCTATTTCTAGCCCGACAAGTATTTACCGTATGACCCTTTTTACCACAATAAAAATAAGTAATAATTCTAGGAGCATAATGACCATTATGCATAGTGACTTGATTCTTTTTCATATGATTGACAACATTGGGCTTATGATCATTCTAGTTTCTTTATCACAACTATGAACATCAACATTTTTTGGTCATTTTATTGGTACTCAAGTTGAATTTTGATAAGTCCTTTTTCATGCAATTAATATCCCAACAAAGTACTATTTTCTTTTTCAAGGTTTCTAACCTTATCAAGTGTGGTGGTGTGAGCACATGAAAGTGATTATAAGAAGTAAATAAACTATCCTTATCATTTTTCAAAACATTGAATTCCTTTTTCAAATTTTTGTATTTAACAAGTAAGGTTTGGAATTCATTTTGAAGCTCATCATAATCATTTTCAAATCACTATAATCATTGTGTAAGTCATTATCATAGGAAGTAGAAGGTTTAGAACTTACCTCGTTTTCTTCTTGAGAAGCCCATAAGACATCGTTCATATTCATCATTGTTGGAGGTTGTAGGAAGCTCATCCCATGTTGTTGGATTTGATGTTGTATCAATTAAGAAGTAGATGCTTTTGAGTTTCTCCTTTTTGCATATACTTCTTCTAATTTTCTCCATACTTCATGTGCGATTTAATTCCTACAATATGATCATATTCCAAAATGGTAAGTGAACAATACAAAATATTAAGAGCTTTACCATTTAAGGAGATGATTTTCTTCTCTTCATCATTGAGCTCCTTGAGGACTTTGGAGGTGTGTGGTGTGTCTTTTCATCGGAATAGATTCTCCATTAATGACCCGTGTTCCAAATATCGAACGCAACCTTGTAGATAGCATTCCATTCTTTCTTTCCAAAATGTATAATTTTTGGAATCAAATAGTGGTGGATTGGTGGTGGAGCGCGGATAAGGTAGACTTCATTCGTAGCCGATGATCGTTCCTCTTTACTCGCGATGTGTAATGAGCTTGCCAAAGTTTGACTTTGATACCACTTGTAAGTCAGCAGCTCACGATAATCAGAGGGGGTGAATAGATTATCTCCATCTTTTGATTATGCCCTCTTTTTTGAAACAAATAAGCCAAGACAATAATAAAAAATGCGGGAAGTAAACAACACACGTCGATTTATAGAGGTTCAACCCACCTAGGGACTAATGCTCTACCACCCCAATATATCCGGGATGGATTTTAAAAAGAAAAAGAATTTTATTAATTACCACAATTAATACAAATTCAACTTATAACATCACCTTGAAGGCATCACTCTTCTTCAACACCACCTTTGAGATTACCACAATCTCTCTTGAAGATTACCACAATCTCCAGCGGCACCTTGTGAATATTACCACAATCTTCAACCTTAAAGAACACCAAATTCTTCAACACCTCAAGAGCACCACACTCTTGAAACACCTATCACCTAGATCACCCAGTGTATTCTTTCCACAAGAATACTCACAAGGATGTCTTGTGTTGAATGATGACCAAAATCAAGATTACAACTCAATAATGAATATTACAATTTAAGTGCAAGTGTAATCAAGAAATGAAAGCCTAGACCTCAAGATGTGAAAGTGATAAGCTAAGGTAAATTACAACAAGAATGATAACAATAAAAGCTAATGTGTTTGCTTGAATGTATCTTGTTGTTTTGTATCTCAATTGTTGTATCTTGTGTCTTCAAATCATCTCTATTTATAGGAGAGTTTTCAAGATTGGATCTCAACATAGGCTCCTTCATCTTCACTTTTGTCTACAAAAGAAGATCACAAGATGTAGAAATATAGTACAAAATTGATAAAGTAAATCTTGTGATATGGATGTCCCGGTTCAAATGTTGTTGTCAAAAGATTACAAGGTGAGCAGTCGCGTAGAGATAGAAATTCAAATTTAGATCGCACAAATTTACAGGGGCGGCCGATCGCGGGAGTTCCGGCCAGGTCGACCCCATGCCGGGGTCTCGCTTCCATTTTTAAGAACAGTCGAATTGCTCACAAGCGGGCACCGTCGCCCCGGCCGTCGATGCACTGCCGGTCGACCCCTGGAACTGGCGGAAACTATTTTTGTCTCATTTTGTTTCAGCGTTCTTGGTGCGGGTTGACCATTTGCTGGGCGGCCCAGGTCGATCTCGAGACAAGAAGTGTTGTCGATTTTTATCGAAAATAAACTTAAAAAAATACTCAAAAAATAGTAAAAACATTTTAGGACCGATCGGAGTATTAGGACAACATTTAGAAATATTGTTTTGGTGTAAAAACACATTAATACAAAATCATCAAAAGTGTTGTCAATATTTTAGTCGAAAATAAACTTGAATAAATACTCCGAAAAATTAGTAAAAATATTTTAAATCAATTTGGAGTATTTGGACAGCATTTTAAAATATTATTTTGGTGTAAAAACCAATTAACACAAAATCATCAAAAGTGTTGTCCAATTTTTTCGAATAATAATAAACTCTAAGAAATACTCAAAAGATTAGTAAAAATATTTTAAATCATTTAGGAGGATTTGGACAACATTATAAACATTGTTTTGGTATAAACTCGTTTAAACAAAATCATCAAAATCTTGATAAAAACATTTTTCTTTTAATTTCATTCAACAAGATCACATTCTCTAATCTTTCCAAAACTTCACATTTCTTTCATTCCAAAAATAGTTAAACCAATGGTAGTATTTCTCATTACAATGGTCTTCGTATCTTTTATCCTCACTTTTTGTTGGAGAATATAATCAGGACAATTTTGGCTTATGATTGAGCTTCTTGTCTTCATAATTCCTTCATGTTGCCTGCAACAATTTATTTTATGCGTTGTAATAGTTAAATGATTATGTATGTTTATGTTGTAGAATTTAATATTTTATATTTAAACTTTTTGTTGGGCATTGATGTTGTTATTTAGTTGTTTTATATTTATTGAAGAATTTTTTTGATATTCATATAATATTAATTTAATAATAATTATAACGGTACACATGGAAATACCGATAAAGAGACTATGCACTTGATAATTACAGCGTCTTGAATATTAACAAATAAAGTATTTTCCTCAGTGTGAAATTGTACGCGGCACAAGTTACAACTTATATCACGAGTCCGCTAAAGATTATTGATGGCTCAGGGAATCTTGTGATGATGTTTATTGAGTACAATCTTACAATTTGAAAATGCATTTATTATCTAATAGATCAAAAAGAAATCTCTCCCGAGTTTTTGAAGGATGTAGCGATAATGGCTATCACTTGAGACACTAAATGAGCATAATAAAGAGTGTACATGTATCACATCTATAAAATGGTAAAGGGTACCCACACGGCGTGATAAAAACGGCTTACGGATTGTATTGTGTCAATTAAAGCTTTTGGAATCTTACCTTATATTCATGCATGAAGTGGTGAATCTAGATATATATGTGTTATGGCATGATCTCCTAGGACACCCGGGGAATAACTATGATGCGTAGGATTGTTGAACACACTAACGGACATTCATTTAAAAAGCAAAGATCTTTAATGTCTGAATTATTTACGTAGATGGTGTTCCTGAGGAAAATTTATTACTAAGCGAAATCCATTGAAAATATTGGTTTGAATCACCATGATTTTTAGCGTATTCATAGTTATATTTGTGGACAATACATCCCGCTAGTGGACCATTTAGATATTTCATGGTCTTAGTAGATGCATCATGTAGATGGTCACACATATGTTTATTATCTACTAGAAATGTTACATTTGCTTTCGATTACTAGCACAAATTATTAAACTCAAGCACATTTCCTTGATTATCCCATCAAGAATATAAGAATGAATAATGCGGAAGAATTTACATCAAAAGTTTTGATGATTATTTTACCAACACCGTGAATTAATGTTGAACACCCGAGTAGCATATGTTCATATTTAAAATGGATTGATGGAATCCTTGATTAAACAAGTTCAAATCATTGCTCGTACATTGTTAATGAAATCAAAGCTCACTAGTACTGACATGGGGTCATGCGTGTGCATACATTAGCACTCATTAGATTATACCCCACTTTGCTTATCATATCGGTTCACCAATGTAATTAACTCGTGGTTTTGAGCGGATATTTACTTTTTACGCACTTTCGGGTGTCTTTGTTCGAAGTGCGATTCCACCTCCTCAAAGGACAAAAATGGGTCCTAGCGTGGGCTTGGTATATACGTTGGATTTGATTTTCCATCAATTATTTGGTATTTGGAACCAATGATAGGATATTTATTTACCGCTAGATTTGTGGATTGTCATTTTGATGAGACAACATTTCCATCAATGGAAAGGGATAAAGATATTTTAGATAAACAAAAAATGGAGTTGAGAGTATCTCATGGAATGAACAAAAACTTATCCCATTTAAATCACGTCTTCTAAATGTGAAAGTGAGGTGAATAGAATAATTCATTTCTGAGGAATATTGCGAATAGACTTACGATGCATTTAATGATGCTTAGTAAAGTCATGAAGTCTCATATTCGGCGCAAATGCTCAACTATGATCATTATTCAGGATGAAAATAAGAAAAATGAATGATAATATCCACGACAAAAGCGTGGTACCTATTGGCTCAACATATACTATTCCTCAAAAAGAAAGAGGAATTGATAATACTGAGCATACTCAGGCAAATTTGTAAGAGCTAATATCTCGAGGAAAATGTACAAATCAAAAATTAAAAGCATCGAGAATTCCATGAGCTATAGTAATGAAATATGGGATCAAATGAAATAATTATTGATGATAATTTTGCATTCGATTTCTCAAAAAGATTATGAATGATGATTATGATAGTGAACCACATTTTATAATGGAATATAAGTCGAAGGCACGATTGGCCTATGAGAAAGAATCAATAAAATATGCAGGATTGAAAGCTTCTCTAGAAAAGGGAATGTATTTGGGCAAATTGCTCGAACTCAAGCAAATGTAAAGCCCATTGGATATAAGTGGCTATTTGTTCGAAGAAATGAGAAAAACAAAGTCGTGAGATATAAAAGCATGACTTGTGGCTCAAGGAATTCTCCCAGAGACACAGGATAGATTATGATGAAACATATTCACTGTAATGGATACACAATCACATTTCGTTTTCTTATCAGTATGGTTGTCCACGAGAATTTGGAGATGCATCTAATGGGCGTAGTGACGGTATATCTATAAGATTCCTGAATTCGATATTTATATGAAAAATTCCAAATGGATATGAAATGCAAAATCAGATCTCCCCGTGAATTATACTCGATCAAATTTCAAAAGATCATTGTATGGATTAAAAATAATTCGGTCGCATGGTATCATAGACTTAATGAATACCTTTCTAAGGAATGTTATAAAAATAATACCGTTTGCCCATGCGTTTTTATTGAAAGATCAGATCCAAATTCGCTATCATTATTGTATGTTCGATGACATGAATTTGATTGCTTTTACCACGAAGAATTATCTAATGTGATGAATATCTAAAGAAAAAGAATTTGAGGTTAAATACCTTGGAAAAACTAAACTGTCTTGGTCTTGAGCTAGAGCATAAAGACACTTGAAGTCTTGTCACAATCTGCTTAGCTAAGCAGATACTCGAAGCAATTTAACATGGACCGACCTCGTACTTTGAGTACCTTTATGGATTTGTGTCGATTTTGATCCGAGAAAGATTCATTCCCAGCTTAAAAAGAATCTGATGAAGAGATTTTAGGTCGGAAGTGCTTTACCTTAATCTTTATTGGAGCATTAATGTATGTAATATGTACTCGACTTGATATTTCTTTAGTAAATCTACTAGCACGATCTGTTCTGAGCCAAACTCGAAGATATTGGAATGAGTATTAAACACATTTTTCGATATATGAGTGGTACTAGAGATGTCAATAAAGGGCGAGGCCTGAGGGCCGACTTGTGACCACCTAAAAATCAAGGGCTAGACCTATATTTGGTGAAGCCCTTATAACATAGAGGCTTTAAATACGATCTAATGGCCCTAAGGCCGTCTAGTTAAAGGTAAAGGCCGTAGGGCTTTTTCGATAAGTTTTTGTATTTTATCTTTACAAATTATCAAAAATTTGATCTTTGATCTCATTTATAATTTAGCCTTACTAAATAACATAGTAAGTACAAACTTAAAGTTGGTATGTAAGTGATAATGATTATTGAGTACATTAATAATTATAAAGAACTAAAATATATTTGGTATAGTATGTGATTACTAAAATAAAAATGACAAATTTTGAATATTTTAATCAAATGGAATAGAGAATTACATGACATTGTTTTATAAAATAAGAAACTGTGATTAATTTTTCCGTCATGATACGATGTTTTAATTTAGATGGAATAAATTCATGAAAAATGTAAAAAATAAAGTCATAGAGACTGACTGGCGGAGCCACCTTTACTAAAAATTTTAACCCTTAATAGCGGTGGGCTTAATTTTTCAAGCCATGAGTGCGGGGTTTTTATTTTTATTACTTAAGGGTTAAGGGCCTCTTAAAAATTTAGGCAGAAATTTAAAGAATGAGACGACCTAATTGACTCTCCCCTAAGTGGTACTTTCTGATTTGGGTTATTACACTCGAGAAAATCACTTACTTTGAATTAGTGGGTTATCTTTGATCTTCGGATATAGATCTTATCTTTTCGTCTGATCCTGGCTTGATTACTTATTTTGCTATAATGGTACCCAACTATATCATGGCGATCACCGAGCAAATATTAGTTGCTGCGCGATCACCAAATCGTATTCTTTATGAAGGCAAAGAATGCGTTTGGTTAAGATCGTTATAGCTTTCATACCGCAACGCTTGTCGATTATTTAGTTACAAATATAGGAACTATTATTTATAAGGATGTCTGTCGTAAGCCAGAAGTAGATGTGTTTTACATAAAAGGTAATCGGACGACTTACTCTTTTCTGAGTCTTTCCCACTAGCACATGAACTGCAAATATGGAAGTTAGATATTGACAAACCATCGTATTTAATCTTTAGCGATTTGTTTACAAAATCTCGCCCCCGGCATCTACATTGAAAAAATACTTTTTAGCGTTGGAATGAAAGAGTTAATGCATGTGAATGGATCGATTATCGCGGTGATATTATTATTCATTTTAGGAAACCAAATAGGTAATGCGATGTACTCTTTTTCCTTATGTTTGGTTTTTATCACGGTAGGATTTTTCTGACTTGGGTTTAATAAAACTGACTTTGCACAAGTGCAGATTTGAGAATGTCTCTTTTTCCCTTATGTCGATTTTTGAGGGTTTTGACGAGGTTTTTTAACGAGCGCGCCAATCGGCATAGAACAATGCTCGTCCAGGAGGTGTCCCGCAATGATAGTCAGATATTTGGACTTTTAACATTGTATTTGAAAAGTTTCACAACAATACAAATATAATCACAAAGTTTCATGAAATGTCGATATATGTATTATATGGAAAAGCAAAATGGAATGAAAATGCGTGAAAATTTTACCACTCTTAGCACATCATTGTGTCTACGTCTTTATCGATTTATATTTGTAGAAATAATCCATGTGAGTGTAACATTTTTTGTTAAATTTTATTGCTAAAACTTCGTGTTATATCGTACATACAAATAAATATCAATCATCGCGAGAATTTTTAAGGGGTCATGGACGGAGTTTAAGATTATATTGGAGTTGAGGCAAGAAGTTTACACCAAAATTTTTTAAGAATAGAAGCCTTTCTGAGAATATTTAGTTTTCTCCTAAGCCCCTCGTGGCGGCTGACTTGAAAGTGAGAACAAGGTCCCTGCGAAGGGTGGTTGAGAACTCCCCTTAAATGAGTCTTATTTGGTTTGCCCACGCACGCACATGTATGGGCAGAATAATGGTCCAGGAAGAACATGGCCCGGATTTGAGTTGAAGAAGGCCAAAAAAGTTAATAACGAGGAAAAGTTAATTTTGGACAACAGGATGCGATGAAGAGAACAAATCAAGTTCAATAGTGTTTATTTGCTAAAGTGTTTCTACGCTAATAACCTATAGAGGAGAACTTTGGCGGCAAATCGCAGGGCTCCGGCAATTTAAACTGTGGAAATGTCAAGCGGTTGGAAAATCTCTTCATTTTCAACTTCAAATGCGGCGAATGGAGGAGTGCGCATTGAGAGGGACCATGGAACTTTCACAAAAAAATCTCGTCTTATTTCAAGAGATTCGGGAGCTTCAAACACGGGAGAGTGACCTTTGATAGTATCGAGTTGTGGGTCGACTTCATAATCTTAAGCTTGCTTTCATAGATCGGAGAATTTTGGAGGCAGCCGTGAGGAAGGATATGGAATATCTTTGGAGATTGTGAGGAGATAAGGACACATGGGGTAGATTTGCTAGAGCCGAGTTAGAATGGATGTGAGGAAACCACTTAAGAAATTTGTGAGTGTCATAGTAGAGCGAGGAAAGAGGAAGAGGTGATTATTCCTAGTATTTATGAGCGTCTTCGGGTTATTGCTTTCTGACGTGCGAGCGTAATGGGCGTACCGAAGGAATGTGGCGACGAGAAGAATAGAGAATCGATTTGGGCCATGGATGAAAAGCGACAAGCGCTCGAGTAGCAAAAGAAGCGCGAGAGGAAGAGACTTAAATTCAATCGCTATCGATTCTTGCTCACCAAAGGTTTGAGACATCGAGCGGGAGGCGTGGAGTGCTGCTTTGTTAAGAATCCCGGGAGAACCGCTACGACATTGAGAGTCTCTCAGGAAGTGGAGTGGGAGGAGGCTTCGAGTACCCCTGCTGGAGGTTTGAATCTTGAGGTGAAAAGAGAATAATATTGGCCAATGATTGAAGAAGGCAGCAGGAAATTTCTGTATTACTCGCTCGTCGGATGGGAGTAACCGTTAATTAGTTTGAGGTGACAGGAAAATGAGTAGACATCAGGCGTTGAGATGAAAAATAGCATGAAGCATGGGAAGCTATCTTATCCAACGAATTTAGAAGCCGAAAGAAATTGAAAAAAAAAGAGCAAGAAGCGAGGAGAAAATCTTTCCTCCCAATGGTGAATGTGACCATATAAATGGAAGTAGAAGGGGAAAAAAAGAAAGGAACTAAGGCTAGTCTGGTGGAAATTAGCGAAGAATTCTTAATTTGTGACGTCTGCAATTTGGTTTTTAGCAGTTGCGATGAAACCCCTTACGAATACAGCGGGTTGCATCAGTGGAGATACTCGGGGCTCGGAGTACACTTTCGTTAAGGCGGAGAAAGCGAGTCTCCTGTATTCATTTCAGAAAGAGGCGATGGCGGCGATATTGCGAATGAGAGAGTCTTGGTGAAGGGATGTTTGTGGTGGATTGTATTGGAAAAAGTGAATTGGTTGATTTTATTTGGAAAAGTAGTTTTAAAGTTTGGTCAAATCGACCCTTGAGGAATATTGGCAATATTGTTAGTAGTGATAAGTGTAGGTTTCATGGGTTTTTCTGCAGGCTTACGAATACTTTTCCAGCTGAGGAAAGAATGCGTAAGCTTACGAGTGCGAATAATAGAGCAAAGAAGGTCTTCGCTGCGAGCACATGAGGAGACCTGGTAAGTAACCGAGTTTCAAAAGTTGAGGACGAGGGCGATTCACAAATAAGAAGCTGCGTAGGACGCTGGAATATTGTGAATTGAAGGCATCATCTGTGAAATTTTCACTTAATTGGAAGAACTTTGCTCCCCAATATTGTATGGTGAAGAAGGCTGGATAGGTTTTAAACACGGGAAGATTCATACAACATGTATCTTGTCGCGACTTCTACTAATTTGAGTTAACAAATTAGGACACGCGCCGCCAGAAATTGGTTTGGGGCCCGGTTACGTGACGGCGAGAAGGATTAAAAATCAATTGAGGTTTTGAATCGTCTTTGGTTGATGGAGAATGGGTTTGAGTTCATTGTGGAAGCTAGGTTTGGCGGCCTACTAGCATAGACTTTTTAGGAGCGACACTGAATATGTGGGGAGTTTGTGAGCAGTGGGTGGGTGCGAATTTCGTGGACTTTCCAAATGAATTAAAGCGGAGTGACGAAACTCAGCATTAAAAAATCGCGTAATATTGGGAATACTCGACACACCCAGATGTTGATTAAGTAAGCATGGAAACTTGAGCGAAGAAGAAACTTACTGAAAGCGAAGGAGTAGGAATGTATTGTCTTGCACGGGAATAGAAGCTCTAAGTATTTTTCATGCCCAGAACAATGGGTCGAGAAGCTTCATCAGAACATCTGTGGCGAAGAGAGGGGACATTTATGCGGTTTAGCGACGAGTATGGTTGTGATTATTATTAATTACTGAAAATCTCTCTTTAGAATGGATCATCCATTGACGATTTCGGCGGAAGTGGTGGAAAAGATACAGCTTGAGTGATGAAAATATGAATTCATTTCTATGCTCTCATTTCTCAGTGAAGACTTAGTCTTGCTTTGATGTTTGACTTGGGGCGGAAAAGACTTGGCGAATGAATGCGTATTATTACGAAAAAAATTACACAGAAAATTGTGGGGCTAGGAAGTTACTAGCTATGCTGGGTGATGAAGAGGCGGCACGGAGGAAGATTGGAGCGGTGGGTTATCACTCATTAGAAAACTCGAAAACCTGTGATAATGAAGAATTTATTGATGGTCTTTTTACTCTCTACGAAATTGTTAGTCGTGATCATTAATAAGTCGCGAGTCCTTTCTAGAAATCTAGATGAGTTATTTTTTGATAAGAGCGATTTTGGATAACATAATTATGGGATTTGAATGTATGCGTGGATTGAAAACCAAGAGCAAGTAAACGGTATGCATAAGCTAAAAGCTTGAAATGAGTAAATGTGCGATCAGGTGGAATGGGGATTATCAGAAGCGTGCATGACTAAATTGGGCTTCAAACTTCTTTCTTGGATTCAAAAGATTTTGAGTGCGTCCAAGCGTGCTAACTACGTATTGTCGGGGGCATTTTGGTGGCGCTCGGTACCAGCCTTGAGGAATTTGACAAGGGCGGTATCCCGTGCTCTGCTTTTATCGTTTGTATGATGATTGTTGTATTTCTTTACAAAAGCGAAAACCAAAATATGATTCATGAGTCAAAAATTGCATCGGCGATAAGTAAATTTCACACTTTTTTGGCGGCGATAACATCCTTTTTGAAGGCGAGAGGAGAAAGGGCTACGCCATTCACAAGCTTATTTAAAATTGTATGATAAAAACTCGGGGCAAGCTTATTAATTTTGAGAAATTGTCTCTCTCTTTTAGTGCGGAATGAAAACGTAGGGTTGGTAGAATTAAAAAATTGCTATTAGCGATCCGGAGGTTCGTAGTCACAAGGTGTATTTGAGACTTCCCTCTGATTTCTCTTTGTAGAAAACATTTGTTCGATACCTTAGAGGCAGTCTTGAGAAAATTCGCGGATAGGAAAATTTTCTCCGAAGGTGGAATTAATTAAATCAATCTTTACCAGCGATTAGTACCTATTGGCAGGCATTGAATGTGCTAAATTCGGGTAGAGCAAGAAGTTAGGAAAATTATTTGGTGTAGATGGAGTTGTGCAGGCAATGCAGGGAGGCGGGCTTTTGTAAGCTCTGGAGGTGTTCAGTAAAGCCTCTGGCCATGAGCTGAAGAGTTATCAAAAACTAGGAGACCTTGGTGGCTCGGGTCATGCATGAATACTTCAAACATTGGCCGATGTCGTGAGGCACCTTTGGGTAGTAACCCGTAAATTAACGGAGGTCTCGTTTAGAGTTGTGAATTCTTTCGAAGGTGGGTTAAGGTGGAGAGTGAGTAGCGATTGTGTTATTTGATGATAGTGGATACCATTTAGGCGCGCTACCGAAATTCACGTGAAGGGGAGCACGAAGTTTGGCGAAGTACGCTGATGGCGAGCCCAGAGCGAGCCCGTGATTTCGGCCATGTTTACCAGTTTACAGCGAAATTTGTCTTTATCATTACCAAATGATGGCCGAGGATCACAGCGATGTCGAGTTTGATGCCAAGGTATTTAGAGTTTGAAGAATTGTCCCAAAGACTTTATTCATGCAGACCTTAATTTTCGAACCCACAATCACGTTAAAGTAATGAACAACACGTGCTTTTTGTAACTCATTTAAGTGCAAATCGCTCCGTATTCATTTGTTGATTATGAAAAATCTTTGAAAGGGCAACTTTGCACCACTCTTGAATAAAGCATGGCTCTACCTTAGATATGTCTTCTTTAGATGTTACATAATTTATCCCCAGAATAATTTTGAGTTTTACTGACGTGTCGTGGACGGTTTCTCTTGAAGAGCGCTTTGGCTTTGTCATGAAGCGACGAGGGTTAAATTTGTGGATGGGGTTGAAACGCTTTCTTCTTTGACTTCCAAGCAGAGTGATAAGTTGAATATTTGGGTACCGGATGGATGATAAAATGCTCAGTAGATTCCCTTTGAAGGAAGGCTGAGGTTGGATGTGGATGCCCGATTTTTTGAAACGGGGGGATCAATTACATGGGTGGTATTGTTGAGATTTTAAATAAACAATTTTGGCGTTGGCAAAAATCTCCGAAGCATACAGTTCGATGTTGGAGTGTGGTGCAAGCAATTTGTGAAGAAGGCTGAGTGTGTCTGTAATGGGGGTTACGTCGTCAAAATCTCTTGAGGACTCCTATCATGATACGATGATTATTCGGCAGGAGATATTCGATAAAACTTGGACTTAATATTCAATAAAGTTTTATACTTAATATTAACAACAATATTAAACTATCGCCATATCTTATTAAGTATGAAAGAATGATTCACATTAGTTGACTTTACAACATTTAATTGTCGTGTCGTGTGATTCTGAAAATAAAACATCATAATAAACATTTAACATTTCTACCAGCATGTATTTGCCAAAACAAATTTTGGTTTAATCTTAAAAAAATGGTTCAATCAGTTTTCCTTGGCCGGTTAAAAAGCGCTTAGGTTCCCACAGTTTTGAGACTGGGAACTTGAGAATCAAATTCGGCCCTGCAGTTCACAGTTCGCTTTAGATCGTTGACGCGTTACGGTTTAGGAACCATGATCATAGTTCCGGTTCGATTTAGAACCCGATTTTGGTTCATTTGGCACTATTTATTATTGGTTTTAAGGATCTTGTAACTAATGACTGTTTACCATGATTAATAAAAATTTCAAGTTTCCTTTGTGTCAAAAAAAAAAGTATAACTGAGTTACATTCAAATTAGTAAAAGAAATTGATCAAGTAGCCGTTGCAAAATTCATAAGGGAATGACGCTAACAAACCAAAACCAATAAATTTGGCCAATCAATTGTGTTATGATCCCAAAGATTAGAAGTCAAGTACCAAACATCAGCTTCTGTATTGTCAATTTCTGACGAATATCCTATATTTGCGACTTATATAAGTTGTTAGGCCGGATTGTTTAGTAAAAATCATCAACACTGAGACATAATTATGGCAATGGATTATTCGAAATTGAAATAAACATTATATGTGTACATATAAT